>CAWUFW010007389.1:735000-1014792 GCA_963921515.1 Calotriton arnoldi | reverse complement strand
ATGGCATGTGTGTGTTGGACTATGGACATAGAACCAGTGGGTACACCCTGAGCTTCACGCAGCCATGACCGACAGCTCATTGTCACTGCACGCACCACTTTTGTCATCACCTTACACACAATCACATGTCACAGTTTGGAATAAATGCACCTTTTTCACTAACTGCTGTTTGTGCCCTGTGTTTTATTTGTACGGAATACAACGGCCACCTTGGGCGGAAAGGCACCTGATGCGTGGCATGGCAATGGAATCCGGAGGGCCTGTAGGGACCTAGGGGTGGGAGACAGAACAGGAGCACATTCAATGAGTGTGTCACACACCCATCACACAGTACATGTCAACAACTACAAGCAATGTACACACATCGCACAGAGCAATAGGGCACAATGCCACAGTCACCAACAGTGGCATACTACCCTGGCCATGGAGCGTTGACACACTGCACGCAGTGAACATACGGCCACCCTGACACAGCACACACACACCTGCACAGATACAGACACATCATCCGTCGTACATGGACACTCACCGTCAAGTGAAGTAGCGGGCGATGAGCTGCTGGCGCACATTCCCAGCTTCCTCCTCTCCGCTGTCCACCTCACTCGAGCTGTCCTGGTCTGCGGGCTGGGGCCCTGGTTGATCTCCGTCATCCACAATGAGGGGGATCTGCTTCCGAATGGCCAGATTGTGCAGCATGCAGCACGCCACCACTATCTGGCACACCTTCTGTGGGAGTACGCCAGTGCACCCTCGGTGCGGTCCAGGCACCTGAACCTGGACTTGAGGAGGCCAAAGGTACGCTCGACCACACGTCTGGTCCTCCCATGTGCCTCATTGTATCGATCGTCTGCTGGGGTGCGAGGATTCCTCAATGGACTGAGCAGCCATGCCCCATTCGGATACGCAGAGTCACCTGGGTGTGAGGGACACAGAGAACCGTTGCTATTCCAACTGGACAGGGGACAGCATCGCACAACCAGCACGCTACACCACTCCACATACTCACCGACAATACAGCCACGATCCTGTTGCAGATTGGCCATCAGTCGTGGCAAGATGCTGTTGCGCATTATGTGTGCGTCATGTGCCGAGCCTGGAAACTTGGCACACACGTGGGTGATCACCATGTCCGCAAGGCACACCACTTGCACATTCAGGGAGTGCGTGTGCTTCCTGTTGCGGTACAGGTGCTCAGTGGCCTGTGGTGGAACAAGGCCAACATGTGTGCAGTCAATGGCTCCCACGACGTGTGGGATTCTGCCAAGGGCATAGAATGCACCCTTCACTGCCGCCAATTCACGAGCCCTGGGGAATCTGATGTACCTGTTTCGGTACAGCATCATGGCTGCCAGTACATCCCTCAGCACCTTGCTGAACATGGGCTGGGACATCCCTCCTCCACTGCCCACTGTGTGCTGGAATGACCCAGTGGCGAAGAAATGCATGGCGGCCATCACCTTAGCCGTGGGGGTGACAGCAGTCGGATACACCCTGCGGGGACGGAGATGGGGCTCTAACATGGCACACAGTCGATGCAGGGTTGGCCTGTCCAGCCGAAACTTCCTGATTACCTCTGTATCGTCCATGTCCGCCAGCAATTGGTATGGGCGGTCAATGTTCGGTCTCCGCCTGGGTTAAATGGCAGAGGACACATGTCAAAGCAACACGGCACATAGCAATTTCGCATACACATCACTGACATGACTGAGCAAGCACATGAGCCACAGCCCAGCTGTCAAGCTGGGACGGCACGGCCACAATACACTTACACAGGTCTCCCAACAATGGCAATGGCAAGTGAGACATACCACTGCCATGTGCATGCACATGGGGATCTAGGCCCCAATGACTTGCGGGGCGTGCTGATGGGGACTGACTGCATATTCGTCAAGCGGCAACGCCACGGCAACATGAGTGTCTGCTGAGCATGGAACTGCTTCCGAGGCTGGATGAGTATGGCACACGACGACGACGATGTGGGCACGGGCTGAGCGGCCAATACAAGTGGGACCTGTGGCACGAGGGGATATGAGACAGTAGTAGGTGTCAGCACTGCACCCTATGTACAGCACTGTACGGATCACAGCTCCCGAAACATTGACTGGTGTCCACATTGACAGCCCCATGCCAAGACGGCTGTGTGCTTGCAGTCACACGTCACAGGTGAGAGGTTACATTGCACGTGCCAGGTGGCAGACGTACATAGTGGGAGCTGGCATGTGTGTGCATGTGTCTCCTGTTCAGGATCCACCAGATGGGCGCTGACTCTGTACTGAGCATTGGACACAGCATGTTCCGTGGAAGGCTTGTGTGTGTGGGATGGTGGCACTGGATGTGCCTCCGTTGGGTGGGGGCCATGCACAGGGCGGGTACGTCGATGATTGCGCATTGTTGGTCACGGTGGGTGCACCAACTAAGATGTGTTGCCCTGTGTTCAATTCCTATGTCCGCATGATGATGGACTGTGGATGTGAGCAGACTACACATTGGTCGATGTGCTGTCTATATGCATGTGCCTTCACACCAGGCACAGCTGCCCCTGCACATGTGACCCCTGCTGGACTCGCTGCTGGGTCTGTGGAGCTGATGCACCTTCTGCGCGTGGGGCGGACAGCTCTCCTCACTTCCCTCATTGCGCATGTCATGTCTTTGCCGCAGGTGACATGGATCATGGAGGGCCCACATGTACGCGTGGGTAGGCTACACATGATTGTTCACTGGTCGCCACCCCCAGTCAGTGTTTCAAATGGGAAGGTTGTCGTGCTGGTGGTATGTTCGATGTGGCGGATGGGCGGGCCTAGGTGCGGGCTTACATTCCGGACATGGGGGTAGTTGGATTGGCGACTAGTTGCAGTACACACGGGACACGTCTCTTCCTTTCCACATCTGGGTCATCCCTTGTACTAACTGACAGTGATACAGTCATCTTCGCCCCAGCCCTCATGTCCTCCCCTCGCCCCCCAATATGCATGCTCACCTGCGAGGCTAGCGCTTGCACAGGCAGCCCCAAGCTCGCACCAGAGAGGGCAAGGAGTGTATGTGTGGGTCCAGTTGCACGAGTGGGCTGTCTCAGGGTATGATGTGTGGCGGGACGCCGTCCACCTGCGTGGTGCCCCAAATGGAGACCCGGCCTGCATGGACTATGCATCACAGTCTTCGCCTTCCGGATCCGCCACCTGCGACACCCAGTGGCTGTGGCTGCCCTTGCGGCCAGGCCGCGTCCGTCTGTGGCTGATGGCCCACACATTCACTCTTTGGCCTCTCTGGGGAGGGCTCGGGGGTGGTGGCGCACGCGCTTGCACTTAGTCGCAATGGCATGTGGCGTGGTTGGTATGATGGGCAATGGATGGGATGGTGCGAGCCACCTCCCGTGACGTCAGTGCTGCTCGTGCTGTGGTGCGTCCCCCTACACTTCCATGTGACTTGTGCCATGCTAGACGTTGAGGTTCTATTGCCTGCGTGATATGACCAGGAGGAGCGCGAGGAGACCTCTCACACACCATGCTCCACTGCCATCCCGTGCCCTGTATCGCCTGTGCGGATTGACTATGTTGGGGTTACACCTGGTCGACTGGGGCTGTGTGTGCCTTGTCAAGGGGCATGGCGGGCGCACAACAGGATCCAGCTTGTCCACAGAGGGTGGGCTGAGGTGCGCCTGGTACCGCTTTGTACGTGTGCCCGGCTGCTGTGCACACACGTGTTCACTCCCCCCGACAGGTGTCCTCTCACAATGCCCAGGGAAGCGGTGGTGTACTGTTCATGACCCCTCCCAACACGGCGTGCTCCAACTTGGCATGTGCGCATCTACCCGTCGCACCCACCCACCTGAGCACTGCGTCCATACGACTTCACACGACACATGTGTGTCTTCCACAGTAGTGCTACTCATTTGCGTTGACATCCAATACCAGTGGACTACATGGTCATGTCACGACTGCCGTGTACTTCACATACTCTCATCCTCTCTCATTCGTACTTGTGAAATGAGTCAGCGGAGACAGTTTTGGTTTCAAACATTATATTGAGTCTTCTGTCCTCTGTGATGCAGTATAGTGGACACTACTGGCAGCGGAATACATGTTGAGGATATACTGAGCATGATTACAAATGGGATAGGGTGTAGGGTTACATGTGATTAGCTGTTGCATGTGGGATGTGGGCTTCAGAGTTACATCTGCTTGGCCAAGGCTGTGCTAATGTACATTTACGTATAGCTGCGGAGCTGCGGACTTTGACACAGACGGTATACATGTAGCCTACCAGACCGCTCGGCATCATGGGCACAGTCCATCTCAGTTCCATGTGACAGGTTTGCTGCGGTTGTTCCTCATGCACGCGTGCATGTGAGATGACATCAGGGCATGTGCTTGCGTGCATGCAGCGGCGTGCCACTTGTTGTTGCACTGTGGTGGTTACTGGACATGTCACAGTCACTGGGGTCGTGTTGTTGTTGTATGCACTTGTCGTCCATGCAAAGGTCCTGGTATGGGATTCCCGGGGCGGGGGTGGGAGGGGTGCAGCACCCACAGACTCCAGGCGACCTATTCATGTCCATTGAGCGGTGTGTGTGTCCATGTGCGCTGGATCCATGTCGTGTCCTGGTTGTTCGTGCAGTTCCGTCCATGTGGGTGCGATACACAGAGCCCATGCCACTGCCTCCCACGATGCCTGCGGTGTTCCTGGATGTGATGGGGAACAGTGTGCATGTCCCGGTCATATCCGATGTCATGGCGATGTCGTTGATGGTGTGGTTACAGTTGCCGGTCGTTTGGTATGGCTGTTGTGGTGGTGACTGGCCAGTCCGTGCGGAAGCTGAGCATGGGTGCGGGGTTGGACTTCATAGGTCACTCGGGGAACCTGCGTTGTGGTCCGACGTATTTACAGGTTGTCAGGTATGCGATGCCGTCCAGCAGGGCTTCCATGTCATTGGTGGTGTACATGTTTGCCAGCCAATGAAGCGGATGGTGGCTGTCAAGGTGTTGTTCGTAAGTTGTCCCTTGGAGGACCATGATGGGGCATGCTGGGTGACATTCGATGTAGCTGTTCTCGATGATCCGTCGTGTGGAGGCACAGTGGTCCCATTTCAGTGCGGGTGCGATGTTGGCCACATACGCCATGCCCCCATAGGCAGAGCAGGCCCTGTCGTGTGCGTCCAGAGGGAGGAGTAGTGGTAGCAGGTCCGCCTTCAGACATGCCGGGTTGGAGAGGCATATCTCGACGGGATGCTGGTAGGGACACCTCCGACAGTAGAAGACGGGCATGACGCAGCTGAACAATGTGATGCGGTAAGTCAGTCGGTAACTTACGTTCAGCAGGGACAGGAGATCGCATCCCAATGTATGTATCGTGTTGGTTTTGTACAGCTTGAGCTGTTCGGCGTAGTTGGGTAGGTGTGTTGCGGTTGCCATTTCGCAGCGGTTCGTTGAGATGGCGTGCTCCGGCTGTGTGTGCAGTCTGCAATGTGCACGCTCCGGGGTTGCTGTGAGCTCTGTGTAGTCGTAGGGAGACAGGACTTGTGTTCTGTTGGCTTGTTTGGAGAACACGGGCCCTCTTCCCACATGCTTCTCAGACAGTTCAAGGTCAGTGCTGTGTGACTCCTTCCAATTAACTTGCATGTGGCCGACATGGGGGAGTGTTTTCTTCTTTCTTTCCCGTCCGTTGTGTGCTTCTGTGATATGCGCTATCTGCCCTGTGGTCGGTCTCCTCGGCATGCCTGTGTTGGTCTATTCTTGGACAATGGCTGTATTCACCGGCTTCTGTCGTAGGGCTGTGGTTTCGGAGTTGGAATGGAAGGTCATTCAGTGCTGTCTGCTCTCCCTTGTGTGGGCGGCAGCCTGCCTTCCCGCTCTGCGTTGGGCCTTGTGTGTGGATGTTATTCTTGGGCCACCTGTTGTCGGTCCCCGGGCTCTTTGGTGTTCCGTTTCATATGTCTTGTTCATATGTGCAGGGTGGTATGGGTTTTTCAGTGTGGTACTGGCGTTCCTCTTCCCGAAGGGGCCCTGCTTCTCCTAGTTGGTGTTGCCGCCGCTGTGTGCTACGCCATGTTTGTTACACTGGGGTGTGTCCTGCAGTTGCGTGTCTTCACTGACATGTGTGCGTCGGTTGTGTGGCGTTGGGTGTTGTCCGTGAATTGGGCGTTGGGGACATGTCTGTGGCCGGCCTGTCACGTGTCATGTGCGTTCGGGGTGGGGCTGATGTGTGTGCTGCTTGGTTGTGTCCCTGTGTCTGTGTGCGACGCATGCATGGCGCTGCGGTTGGCCTCTGCGTTGTGCGCATGTGTGGCGGCGTCATCGGCGCTTTGGGGCCGTGACGGGGTGGTTGGTTCCTAGTCCCAGGTGGTGTGTACACATGTGTTCCGCGATGTTAGGATTTGGCCTGTGTGTCATATGTGGGTGCAATGGTGGATGTGTAGTGTACACGCGCTGGTGGGGGTTGTCCGCTTTTTCCGCCCTTGCACTGTGTGCGCTGTTTGCGTGCACTTGTTGTGTGTGTGCCTACCTGCGTCTCCGCGGTACGTTGCGTCCTTGGTGGTGCATCAGCAGAAGCATGGGAAGGGCCTGCAGTGCTGGATTCATGCCCGGGGTGCCGCTTCTTCGTTGTCCGTGCTCTGCGTCCGTGTTTCCGCCTCTCTTTCACGTGCGGTGTCTCTTAGCCCTGGGAGCCGTTTGTTTGCGGCATCGTAATTTATGCGCCGGGCGGGACGTGTTTCGTCGGACGGTGTGTGTCAGTTGGGCTGCGCCGGTACGTGTACGGGCGCACTTTGATGGCGGACGGTGTTGCTGGCTTGCCGGCGGTGTTTGGCCTGCTTTTCGCATCGTAATTGGGCGGGCGTGTGGACTGCTGCGTGCCGGCGGTAACTGGTGGTTTTTGCATCCGCCAGCACGGCGGTTGTGCTTCCGCCCGCCATCGTAATGGGCCCCCAAGTGTGAAGGTAAAAACTTTAACCGGTACCTTCCGAGGGTGGTAGCCGCTCAGGGCTCCATCGCGGTCGGCCTGAAACTTTGACTTTGGCCCGGTCTATCGCGAGCCTATGTCCCAATATGGTGCTATATGCTTCTAAGTGCTATATTTTATTTAAACTTTGAAAATTCATATCTCCTGTTCCCTACATTGGATTTTTGTCGTTTTGGTGTCATTTTAAAGATAAAAATATTTCCTATTTTTATAAATTGGTGTTGGATTTTTATTATGAGTTGTGTCTTAGTTATTTACTGAAATCGTGTATTGAGATGTAGCAGTGACAGGACTGCAGGATTATCATGTTTTGGGCTCTTATCAAGGAGACCCACGCTATTGGTGCATTATTGAATTGATATAACGTGAGCACATATCCAAAATAGGCAGATACCGAAGTGGGCTCTCAGCCCTCATTATTGAACAGGCGCCTTATACGCGACAACCAACTATACACAACTTTGCCCTGACGAAGTTCATACATTGAACGAAATGCGTTGGCTGATGCTGTGCTTAATTTTTAAGGATTGTCGAAAAATAAAGAAGGATATATATTTTTTCTACCACAAAGATACTGACTGTGCTTTTTTATTAATCTGAATTTGACTGGTTAGTGCACCACTCCATTGTTTTTCTATGTACTTCATATCTGCATTGGCAGTTGGCACTCTTCAACGGCGGGTGCAGGAGTGATTTGTGCACACTGATTTGCAATATATCAGTTAATAGCAATTATAAGGAACATAAAAAGGAGGTGCGGCCACTGGAGTCCGCCGTTGTTTTTTAAATCTCAGTGTTTTTGAATGCTTTACATACCTGTCTTTGAAGTTAAGCCTGCCTGCTCGCAGCCAAGCTACCAAGGGTTGAGCATAGGATTATATTTCTAAGACCTATGCTGGGTCCTATCAAGTGTTTGTGGTCTTATTACTAGTGGCAGACCTACATTTGCCCCTACCAATAACCCACTTTCCAACACCCGCCCTCTCAGCAACTTGTGAATTCCTCACAAGCTTTCTGTGATTAATTAGCTAATTTATTAAGAGATAAAAAAATGTAAATATATTCAGAGTTTGACCACTCCTAAAGATGTCCCAAGAATAAGGGAAGATGTAGTTCAATGGTTTGTAAAGACAGGTGAGATCATTACATTATATCAACCTCTCTAGATAGGTTTAAGTCAATTATTTAATTTTACAAAGATTTCTGGGAAACAGCTAAAAGGCAAGTGGATTGGCCCATTAAAGAACCTAGAGGATGACAGGAAGGCTCAGCAGTGATTTCATTAGAAGAGGCTACCAGAACGCTAATAAATACATTGAGAACATTAATTAAGGATTAACTTTGACTAATGAATGTGAAGAGCTTTGAAAAAAGTGTTATGTATAGCCAGAGCCTTAGGCAAGCACAACTATACAAAAGGATTTTATCTCTTTTAACATGAAAAAGAAGGATGTGCATTAGCAGTTCTAATACAAAAACAAAGGGGCTTACAAAGACCTGTGGATTACTTTTCCTGTACTCCAAAAGCAGCTTTTCCTCCAACTGCGGTCTCGGACTGGGACTGCCTCTCCCAATCCCAGCCTCCGCTTCACCAGGGAGACGCTGCTCTGATGTGTGGGGCCACCCTCATTCTCCTTCTGCCTGCAGTGCTGCGGCCCATGAGAGCCAGCCAGCACGAGGCTCTGAGCTGCAGACTCCTTGGCGTCTGGGATTGCGGGGCAGTGCATCCTCCACACCAAGCCTCGGGCTCCATTAACCCTCACAGAGCACTCCAAAGGCACTACTTTTGATTAAAAAAAGGGAAATGGCCACAGATAGGGCTCCACATTCTGGGAGGCAGGTAATCCACAAACGGCTCAGGTCGCGCTGGTTAGGAAGTGCCCAAAACACGCTTTCCTTTACAATCAAAGGGTGAAGGACAGACCAGCCCTTCTGCTGCCCCAGACAGGAGCAACAAATGCAGGCCAACTCGCCCCTCACATGACAGACAGGATAGTGCTCCTCACACAGCTCTTCAGCTCTCCTTCCAGGCAGGTTACTTTGGATCTAGCAGGGATCTTTACCTAAAGTCTTTCATTTCCCTGAGACTTTCAACAGGAGGCAAGCACACACAAGCCCTTGGAGATTCTTCACAAGCAGGATACCACAGCAGGGCAAAAAGAGTCAGCCATTTTACTCTGCCACAGACCGAAGCAGCAACTGCAGGCCAACCCACTCCTCTCACAGAAAAGGCAGCGCTCCTCACACAGCTCTTCAGCTCTTCTTCTTGGCAGGGTCCTCTTGTTTCCAGAAGTAATCTAAAGTCCTGGGATTTAAGGTCTCATACTTATACCCCATTTTCTCATTGTTCTCTTTTGCTTCATAATCTCTGAGCTCAGTACAAACTAGTTCTGGCCTCATGGTCCAGCATCACCACAGGGGGTGGAGACAGCATTGTGCAAAGGAGACACAGCCTATTCAGGTGCTAGTGAAACTCCTACCACCACTCTAAATGGAGACCAGGTCTATTCATCCTAGCGATGAGTCGCCAAGGCAAGGCAGGACATACTTCCATCTCCCTTTTGACTGTCTAGAGTGAATGCACATCCCCAGCTCCTGTCGCTCCAAAACCAGACGGTGAATACACAAACAGACAGAGGCACACAGATTGGTAAAGCAAGAAAATGCCCACTTTCTAAAGTGGCATTTTCAAACACACAATTTAAAAAACACCTTTACAAAAAGGTGTGTTATTAAATTCTGAGTTCAGAGAGCCTAAACTCCATTTCTTCATCTTGTCCCAATGGCAAGTTACACTTATGAGATGTTACAAGGCAGCTCCCATGTTAACCTATGTGACAGACAGCCTTTCAATAGTGAAAAACGACATGCACAGTATTTCACTGTCAGGACATGTAAAACACACCTGTACATGTCCTACCTTTCACATACACTGTACCCTGCCCATGGGGTACCTTAGGCTTACCTGAGGGGTGCCTTACATGTATGAAAAGGGAAGGTTCGGGTCTGGCAAGTGGGTGCACTAGCCAGGTTGGCATGGCATTTTAAAACTGCGCACACAGACCTTACAGTGGCAGGTCTGAGATACATTTACAGGGCTACTCATGTGAGTGGCACAACCAGTGCTGCAAGCCCACTAGTAGCATTTGATTTACAGGCCCTGGCCCACACTGTGCACTTTGCTAGGGACTTACCAATAAATCAAATATGCCAATCATGGATAACCAGGCATAATCACAATTTACACAGAGAGTATATACACTTTAGCACTGATCAGCAGAGGCAAAGTGCCCAGAGTCCTATAGCCAACAAATACAGGGTGAGAAAAATAGGAGGCAAAAGGCAAAACGTTTGGGGATAAACCTGCAAAAAGAGCCAGGTTTAACAAAGTCAACAAAGTCTTGCGCCCTTTCCAGGCAGGCTTGAGGCCTGGTCACAGTGCAGAACCTGTGGAGACTGCAATTCTGGATAATTTACGGAGAATGATAGATGAGAAGGTGTCAGGGTACTGGTTCCTTTAGATTTTTCTGCTGCCTTCAATAACCTTGATCACTCCATTTTCATCTCAAGGCTTCAAAACAGTGGAATTAATTACACTGTACTCAAGTGGATAAATTAATTTCTTACTGCAAGATAAACAATTCATAATCTTTCCATCTTTTAACTCTGGGTCTAAAACAAGCAGCTGTAATGTTTCCCAGAGCTCCATTTTATCACTACTATTATTTAACATATACATATACATTCAGCCTCAGTTAAAATATTATACGTATCCTGATGTCACCTAGCTGATCTCCAGATGTCCCCCTGGTAAGAGTCAAAGCGATCAGTTCAGTTACATCAGAAGCATTTTACAAATGCCTTAGCCATCTTCAGGTGGTGCATGTCTGAAATGTCCTGATGCTTAATCCATCGAAAAATTATCTTCTCATCAGCAGGAATAACCACATTATATGGAATTCAGCAGTCTGGACTCAAATTGTGGGCCATTTGTCTGTACCATTCACATCCTTGCCATTCTCTTTCACATATCCTTTAAGGCACAAGAAGAAAAGGTATCTGTTGATTTGGAACATCATATTTCTTTTGCCAATAAATTGATACAATCGTTGCGGGGCTACGGTAATTCAATCTACCTTGGTATCCCAGACAAACTGCGAAGAAGGCTGCAGATGGTTCAGAATGCAGCACTGAGGTTCACTACCCATAACAGAAAAAGGGATTACCACGATTTTATTCTTTGCACTGTATGCCTGAGAGAGAACATATCTTCTTTAAGTCTCTTCCACAGGGCAGTGCACCATGACTCCCCTGATTTTATAAAGGTCATAAGTCACAGGACATTTAGAGATCTACCAACCAATGTTTAACTTAAATTCCTAAGACTAAGACAATAATCTTTGGTTGTAGTGCTTTTTCTGTGACTTCAGCAAAGGTCTTGAATAGCCTTCCATTGTATCTATGTGTCTTTTCTCACCCCCATCTTTTGCTAGGAAACTAAACACCCTGCTTTTTAATAAGTCTGGGCGGTGAACTCCGCTCCGCTTGTGGAGTTTGTGGAGTTTTCCACACTCCAGCGTTACGTGGAGCTCGCGGAGTTCCAAAAAACTACGCTCCTCATAGCGGAGCAGATTTTTTTCCCTCGCTCGCGTTCATCAACGTCATGTTGGCGAGCGCGATCGAGGAAAATCCACCTCCCTGCGAGATTTTTCCTCGGTCACGATCGTCAACATCAAGTTGGTGAGCGCTAGCATGGAAAATCAACCTCCCGGCAAGATTTCTCAACGCGGGCGGTCAGATTTCTCATTGAGAGTGGTCGCGTATGCTCACGACCGCTAGCGTAGAGAAACCGTCCGTTCACGTTGAGAAAGCTGCCGCTCGATTAAAAATCTACTCGAGTGGCAGAAAGGAAGCAGCGCCTGCTTGCGCTGTGCATGGTGCCGTTCGCGATGATTGCACAGTGCGGACAAGCACCTGGCACTGAAAATCATCGCAAACAGCATTTATCTAACACACTCCGCCGCTTACAGAGCTCCGCGTAGCGCGGCAGAGTTGTTTTTGCACTTCGCGGAGTTCCGCGAAATCCGCCCAGGCTTACTTTAATTGTTAATTAGGTCCTGAAAGCCATGGTCAGACTGACCAAAAGGGCAATCTGGCAGTGTCCGAAGAGCTGCTCTGACAGGTCAGTGTGCTGGCCAGTTTTATAGCTTTTTGTGGGCCTGTGTTATAGTATTCTAGTCCAGTTTTTACTGTTGATTTCCCTGATATTACTAGAAACATTGCCTGCGCAAGCACAAATGCATGTAGTCTCCCAAATCTTGCAAGCCACCTATACAGTGTGCCTTAAAATGTGGCAAAGTGCCCCAGAGACTAAATGGGGCCACCTTTTCTCATTTGCTAATGGGGGCTACTTTTGTATTGGTCTCCGGTCCTTTTTTCTGTCCCAGTCCACCCCTGCTGGAAGCTCATGCATGTTTTACTGTTTTCCCCATTCTATACACTTATTGAGATCTGTTTATTTTTTCAAGAAACTACAGTGAATGTTGCACTATACAAAAATAAAGAACATAACATCACATCACAGCATACATTCCATCACTTCACTAGGATTCTCATACATACAGAGCATGCATTACATTGACAGCACACACAGAAGCCTTTCCACTAAAAGGCAAAACACACAGACTAATACACCAAGTTGCAATATTCCTTCCTACTCACAACATGACAGACATCTGGCTCACTACCCATCAGATGAAAACACTAACTGGTGAACACAATTCCTTAGCTCACAAAATACAGAATGTAACAAATGCCTACAACACTATATTATTCACATCCACATCAATAAGAACAATATCACCACAAAATGGAACCAATACTAAAGAAATAACTCCGAACAATGTATGGCTGGATCTTCCCTACCCTTTAAATCAAATACTCCAAACTTCACAACACAAACACCAGCAGTGGCACTCTGGCCTGCTTCCTATGTCAAATGGCACCAAACAAAACACACTATAAAAATTAAAATGGTTGGAATTTCTTCACTCATAATACTGGACATTAATTGCTTGTTCATATAGTGGCAAATCACCAGCATAGGGGCCCCACACCTTAACCAGACATAACTTGAATAACACAACAATTAAAATGAACGATGGAAGGTTCTCTACTCCTGTCATACGCTGAGGTAAACTCACCTTTCCGCACTACTACAATTGAAACAGGAACTATATACCACCACCTGTTACATGTAGCACCATGAAAAACATCACATCACAGTATATGTCTTGCCCCTAAATCCCTTGTAGGAAAACACAAACTGATGTGCTCACAAGTCCTTCACACCTCTGTATGACATATTGAAACTACCATGCCACAAAATGATTGACACTGCTATGCTGAAATGCAAAGAAGAATGTTGTGACAACAGACAGGCAACCTTGCCACAGGCACACGTTGTCAGTCATCGCTCATTGACTCACACAGCACCTTTGTTACACCTCAATGAACTCTCTCCAGCACATATGCACAATTCAAGTAACACCCCCATCATGGCAAAGAAAAAAATGGAAAATTAACACTTAAATGCCTTCACCGAGACTGTACCCCAATTGTATTGAGAACCATGGCCAACCCAATGTGTGGACCATAATATAGCTCATAACACAAAGCACTTTCACAAAACAGTAACAAACAGAAAAACTGCCCACAGCAGTCAGAAATTATACAACCCCTTCACTCCAGTAAAAAACACAACAGAAATAAGATGATGTAAATCACTTCTTCTCAAACCAATACTGCAAATTTGAATGCAAAAGTACTTAAACAGGTCCCCAGACTACCTAACGAAACAACATATAAAATAGCACATTAAAAGTGCACAGAACTTCCTTTTCTACTCAGCTGAACAGTTCCCACATGGTTCCATAAAAGATCCTTTGCAAAATTACATAAAATGGTTGAAATCTCCATGATATGGACAGCACTGTAAATTTTTCAGTCCTGCAACTGACCAAGTAAGTGTACTGCCTTAGATCCTAGACCCTCATGCAGCACTGCTTGCCAGTTAATGCAACTGCTATAGGTCAACAAGCAAGAGTATTGATTGGAATACAAACACAACTATATTTAGTCTTGTTGGAAAGACTTATTGTCTCCAAAACAATATATATAATTAGAGTGGATTTTGGTATAGCCCCATGGTCATGATTCAATTGCTCCCCCTCCACGTAGCATTAAGGGCCTGCAGTGTTCTGATAAGATGAGCTGTATCCTTCTACTGCATGCTTAAGGGGCCTCTTTTTTATTTTGCTTGAAGCACTCCATAAGAGTGCACTTTTTCCTTCATTCCCCCTCTTCTCTCTCTTGTGTGTGTTATGTCGATTTGTATAGCACACTGATCACCTGTAAGGGTATCAAGGCGTTTGAGCAAGTGTGTAGGCAAGTGGTACCAGCAGAGTTAATAAAAAAGCCAAGTCTTCAGCATCTTGAGAAACTCAAGAAGTGAGGAGAAGGCTCTGATGTGTTGTGGGAGGACGTTCCATATCTTGGGTGCAATGTGGGAAACCAAGCCACCTCCTGCTCTGCATTTGTGCATGTGTGGGGTTTGTGCAAGTGAGAGTGAGGCTGAGCGTAGGTGTCTGGAAGGCTGGTAAAAGTGTATATGGCTGTTCAGTTATGCTGGTCCAGTGTTGTGCAAGGCTTTGTATGTGTGTGTGAGGCTGCATTTGTAAATGGGAGCTAATAGAGCTCTCTGAGGTCTGAACTCTTTGAGGTTGGTCCTGAGGTCTGGTGAGATGTGGGTGCAGGGTGGGAGGTTAAAATTTAGTCTTGCAGAGGAGTTGTGGATGGTCCGAAGTCTGTGTATGAGCTGGTTGGAGATTCTGGCGTATAGTGTGTTGCCGTAGTCGAGTCTGCTTGTGATGAGTAGTAAACTAGATATATTTTCAGGGTAAAATCTGCAATTTTTTTTTAAATCTATCCACACTTCTTTGGATTGGACACTGGTCCCAACTCTTCCTAACAAGACTTCTTTTAACAATGAACACAAAATTGTTCTTAATTCTTTCATGCCAGATATGGATACCAAAAGAACTAAAGTGCTCTCCATGTCCTCCGGTTCTTCTTTAAATCCATGGCTAGTTAAACTTTGGAAATCCTCGTCTTCCATCTTTGCCACTCTGGTTACTAATCTAATCTGCATCTCTTTTCCCAACTACCATAAACAGGCCCTGTTTGTCCCTCTTTTGAAAAAACCTAGTGCTGACCCCACTATCCTCACTAAATATCATCCGATTTCCTTCCTCTTTGTATACTCAATTCAATTATTAAAGCTATTGCTAATACTCAACTGTCCACTTTTCTAGATTCCACACACTGTTTTGCTCCTTGACTCTCTATGGCACAGAAAGTGTTGCTCTCTGTTTTGAATGAAATCTTAGGGCATTTGGCTTTAAGGCATAGCTCCACCCTTGTCTTATTAGACTGTCTGCAGTTTTTGACATGGTCTTCGACTACACTCTAATCTCAGAGGTAGTCCGGGCAATGCTTTCTTTTCACTCCCCCTACTCACTTTCTATTTTATTTTCCCTTCCACGCTACCCCATTCACCCCATCCTGGCCTTGTTTTGCACACTGTCCCTGTAAGAAATGGGATTGTTGGTTGACTGGAGTGTGAGCCCTGGTCAAGCAGCAAGCACAATCCATGTCAGGGTGTAGCACAAGCCAACCCTAAATTATCCTGTGCTCTACCCTCTAGGAGCTTCACACAGAGTAGTCAGACCTAACTTAGAGACAGTGTGGAAAGTATTTGTGCAGCAGTTCAAACAGTGATAAAGTGAAAAACACTTACAAAAAAAAAAGGATTCTACCCAAAGTTAGGAAAATAAAGTAATTTTTAATAAATAAAACAAGACCAAAATTACAAAAGTCCAATCAGTAGAACCGGAGATATTCAATTTTAAACATTTTAGTAGAAATAGCGTCAAGAAGCACAAAGCGGCAACTGTAAATATCTGGTCTCGCCGGATTGGAACAAAGTCACTAGTTCAAGCAGACCGCGATGAAGAGCGGGCAGGCAACAGGGACACAATTAGGTCCATTGAACACAGTACCTTAAATCCTGGTGCGTGTTCTGAGTGGCGTTGCTTTGCATTGTCCAGCATTGCTTCCAATACAGCTGCATGTCAATCAATCAATCAATCACAGAATTTGTAGAGCGCACTACTTACCTGCGAGGGTCTCAAGGCGCTGGGGGGAGGGAAGGGGGGGGGATGCTGCTACTGGTCAAACAGCCAGGTCTTGAGTAGCCTCCTGAAGGTCAGCAGGTCTTGGGTCTTTCGTAGGCTTAGTGGAAGGGTGTTCCAGGTCTTGGCGGCGAGGTGTGAGAAGGATCTGCCGCCGGTGGTTGTTCTTCAAATGCGGGGGACGGTGGCGAGGGAGAGGTCGGCGGAGCGGAGCTGGCGGTTGGGGACGTAGAAGAAGAGTCGTCTGTTGAGGTAGGCTGGGCCAGTTTTGTGGAGTGCCTTGTGTGCGTGGGTGAGGAGTTTGAAGGTGATCCTCCTGTCGACGGGGAGCCAGTGCAGGTTCCTCAAGTGGGGGGTGATGTGGCGTGGTACACTGAGGATCAGTCGTGCGGAGGCGTTTTGTATGCGTTGCAGTCGCTTGATGAGCTTGGCCGGGGCTCCCGCGTAGAGGGCGTTCCCATAGTCTAGTCTGCTACTGACGAGGGCCTGGGTGACTGTTCTTCTTGTGTCTGTCGGGATCCACCTGTAGATCTTGCGAAGCATGCGGAGTGTGTTGAAGCAGGAGGAGGAGACTGCGTTGACTTGCTTGGTCATGGAGAGCGTTGAGTCGAGGATGACTCCCAGGTTGCGTGCGTGGTCGGTGGGTGTCGGGGCTGCTCCCAGCGTCGTTGGCCACCAGGAGTCGTCCCAGGCTGAGGGGTTGGAGCCGAGGATGAGGACCTCCGTTTTGTCCGTGTTCAGCTTTAGTCGGCTGATCTTCATCCAATCGGCGACGGCCTTCATTCCGTCATGGAGTTTGGCTTTGGCGGCGAGGGGTCCTTGGTGAGGGAGAGGATCAGTTGAGTGTCGTCGGCGTAGGAGATAATGTTGAGGTCGTGTTGTCTGGCGATGCGTGCGAGCGGGGCCATGTAGATGTTGAACAGTGTTGGGCTGAGGGACGATCCCTGGGGTACGCCGCAGATGATCTCGGAGGCTTCGGATCGGAAAGGTGGGAGGCGGACTCTCTGGGTTCTGCCGTCGAGGAAGGAGGTGGTCCATTCCAGGGCCTTGTCTCGGATCCCTGCGTCGTGGAGGCGTGCGAGTAGAGTGCGGTGGCAGACAGAGTCGAAGGCGGCGGAGAGGTCCAGCAGGATGAGGGCTGCGGTCTCACCATTGTCCAGCAGGATCCTGATGTCGTCGGTGGCGGCGATGAGGGCAGTCTCAGTGCTGTGGTTGCTGCGGAACCCTGATTGGGATGGGTCCAGGATGCTGTTTTCTTCGAGGTATCGGGTTAGCTGTTTGTTGACGATCTTCTCGATGACCTTGGCTGGGAACGGAAGCAGAGAGATGGGCCGGAAGTTCTTGAGGTCTCTCAGGTCCGCCTTGGGTTTTTTGAGTAGGGCGTTGATCTCTGCGTGTTTCCAGCTCTCTGGGAAGGTCGCGGTCTCGAAGGAGAGGTTGATGATGTTGCACAGGTGGGGTGCGATGGAGCTGCTGGCTTTGTTGAAGATGTGGTGCGGGAAAGGGTCTGACGGGGAGCCGGAGTGTATTGTGCTCATGGTCTTGATGGTGTCCTCGATGTTCACGCTGGCCCAGGCTGGCAGGGGGTCGTGGTCGATGGTGTGTGGCGGGTCTGGTGTATCGATCTTAGTTGGGGTTGTCTGGGTGTTGAAGCTGTCGTGGATGTCGGCGATCTTGCGGTGAAAGAAGGTGGCGAGGGAATCGCACAGGGGTTGCGACGGCGGGATGTCGTTGGTGTTGGAGCTGGGATTGGAGAGTTCCTTCACGATGTTGAAAAGCTCCTTGCTGTTGTGTGCGTTGTTGTCGAGGCGGTCTTTGAAGGAGATTCTCTTGGCGGACCTGATGAGGTGGTGGTGGTTACGGATGGCGTCTTTGTGGGCTGTGTGGCTGTCCGGTGTCTTATCGCTGTGCCATTTCTTCTCTAGTTTCCGGCAGGTACGCTTGGAAGCTAGGAGTTCCGAGGTGAACCAGCTGGCTCTTTTGGTGGTGTCGCTGTAGGTGAGCTTTTTCAGCGGGGCGAGGGTGTTGGCGCAGTCGTCCATCCATTGTCTGAGGTTGCAGGCAGCATCGTCGGTGTTGGATGGGTCGGAGGGAGGGCTGAGAGCGAGGGTGGCCCGGAGTTGGTCTTTGGTGACTTTGCTCCAGCAGCGGCGTGGGATCTGTTGGGTGCGGTGGTGTGTGGTGGGTTTCTGGAAGGTGAAATGGATGCAGCGGTGGTCGGTCCAGAGGAGTTCCGTGGTGTGGCTGAAGGAGACGTGGGAGCTTGAGGAGAAGATGGGGTCAAGCGTGTGGCCGGCAGAGTGGGTCGGTGTTGTGACGAGCTGGCTCAGGCCGAGGTTGGCGAGGCTGTCGATCAGGGTGGTGGAGTTGCTGTCGTTGTTGTTCTCCAGGTGAAAGTTCAGGTCTCCGAGGAGGATGTAGTCGGTAGAGGTCAGGGCGTGCGTGCTGATGAAGTCGGCGATGGAGTCGCTGAACTGGGGTCGGGGCCCAGGGGGTCTGTAGACAAGGGTGCCTCTAAGGGTGGTGTTGGGGTCCGTGTGGATCTGGATGTGCATGTGTTCGGCGGTGCTGAGAGTGTCGTCGGTGCTGGTCGAGACCCTGATGGTGTTCTTGTGGACGATGGCGATTCCTCCTCCTACTGCGTTGACGCGGTCTCTGCGGGTGATCTTATAGCTGTCTGGGATGGCTATGGCGATGTCGGGGGCGGAGGAGTCGTTCATCCAGGTCTCTGTCAGGAAGGCGACGTCTGGTGATGATGTGTCGAGCAGGTCCCAGAGCTCGACGGCGTGTTTGCGTGCGGAGCGGGTGTTCAGTAGGATGCACCGGAGGTGGTTGAGGTCCTTCTTGGCGGGCGCCTCGGTGGCTCTGAGGCTGGTGTAGCTGCAGTTCCGGCAGCTGAAAGGACCATGGGTGCGTTTCGGGGCGGCCTTGAAGCAGTTGTGCGTCCGTCCGGGGTTGAGGGCGTGGAGTGTGGTGGCATCGTATCGGCGTCGGTCCTCGAGGCTGGAGCGGGGGCGCGCGGTCCAGGGGTTCTGGCGCTGGGCGCGGTCCAGTCGCGGACGGGCGCAGACGGGCTTGCCTTAGGCGCCGCCTTGGCGCGCCAGCGGCGCGGCCGCGCAGCGGCCGCCATATATGGGGAGGTGGGAGGGAGGAGCAGCTGGGAGGCGGGAGGCAGGGGCAGCGAATGGGCAGTCAGGGGGCGGGGCCGCAGGGACGCAGCGGCGGGAATGGAGAGAGGCAGCGGGGGCACAGAAGGAAAAATGGGGAGAAAACAAACAGAGAAATACGGGCACAGTACAATGGGGCAGCGAGGGGCACAGAAGGAAAAAAGGAGAGAAAACAAACAGAGAGATACGGGCACAGTACAATGGGGCAGCGAGGGGCACAGAAGGAAAAAGGAGAGAAAACAAACAGAGAAATACGGTCACAGTACAATGGGGCAGCGAGGGCACAGAAGGAAAAAAGGAGAGAAAGCAAACAGAGAAATACGGGCACAGTACAATGGGGCAGCGAGGGCACAGAAGGAAAAAGGAGAGAAAGCAAACAGAGAAATACGGGCACAGTACAATGGGGCAGCGAGGGGCACAGAAGGAAAATTGGAGAGACAGAAAGCAAGAAATACGGGCACCGAGGCCACAAGCGGAGGGGCGAGCTTACCAGCAGCAGCAGCGGGCGGACAACACAGGCGGAGCTGTGTGGTGGGGAGCGACCTACCTGGCAAGGTCAAGGGTCGCTCTCCTCACCGCGCAGCGGCCGCCATATATGGGGAGGTGGGAGGGAGGAGCAGCTGGGAGGCGGGAGGCAGGGGCAGCGAAGGCTTTGTGTGGCATTGAGTCGATTTGGGTTGGTTCCGGGGAGCTGGGTTTTGCAGATCCTTGTATTGCTTTGCATCAGTTCCGATGAGCTACCCTTGACCCTGCCAGGTAGGTCGCTCCCCCACCACACAGCTCCGCCTGTGTTGTCTGCCCGCTGCTTCTGCAGGTAAGATCGCCCTCCGCTTGTGGCCCCGGTGCCCGCTTTGTCTGCTTGTCTCCCCTTTTCCTCTCTGTGCCCCTCGCCGCCCCATTGTCGTTGTGCCCGTGATTTTGTCTGCTCTCCCCTTGTTTTCCTTTCTGTGCCCCTCGCTGCCCCACTGTCGTTGTGCCCGTGATTTTGTCTGCTCTCCCCTTGTTTTCCTTTCTGTGCCCCTCGCTGCCCCACTGTCGTGCCCGTGATTTTGTCTGCTCTCCCCTTGTTTTCCTTTCTGTGCCCCTCGCTGCCCCACTGTCGTTGTGCCCGTGATTTTGTCTGCTCTCCCCTTGTTTTCCTTTCTGTGCCCCTCGCTGCCCCATTGACGCTGTGCCCGTGATTTTGTCTGCTCTCCCCTTGTTTTCCTTTCTGTGCCCCTCGCCGCCCCATTGTCGTTGTGCCCGTGATTTTGTCTGCTCTCCCCTTGTTTTCCTTTCTGTGCCCCTCGCTGCCCCACTGTCGTTGTGCCCGTGATTTTGTCTGCTCTCCCCTTGTTTTCCTTTCTGTGCCCCTCGCTGCCCCATTGACGCTGTGCCCGTGATTTTGTCTGCTCTCCCTTGTTTTCCTTTCTGTGCCCCTCGCCGCCCCATTGTCGTTGTGCCCGTGATTTTGTCTGCTCTCCCCTTGTTTTCCTTTCTGTGCCCCTCGCTGCCCCACTGTCGTTGTGCCCGTGATTGTCTGCTCTCCCCTTGTTTTCCTTTCTGTGCCCTCGCTGCCCCACTGTCGTTGTGCCCGTGATTTTGTCTGCTCTCCCCTTGTTTTCCTTTCTGTGCCCCTCGCTGCCCCACTGTCGTTGTGCCCGTGATTTTGTCTGCTCTCCCCTTGTTTTCCTTTCTGTGCCCCTCGCTGCCCCATTGACGCTGTGCCCGTGATTTTGTCTGCTCTCCCCTTGTTTTCCTTTCTGTGCCCCTCGCCGCCCCATTGTCGTTGTGCCCGTGATTTTGTCTGCTCTCCCCTTGTTTTCCTTTCTGTGCCCCTCGCTGCCCCATTGACGCTGTGCCCGTGATTTTGTCTGCTCCCCCTTGTTTTCCTTTCTGTGCCCCTCGCTGCCCCATTGACGCTGTGCCCGTGATTTTGTCTGCTCTCCCCTTGTTTTCCTTTCTGTGCCCCTCGCTGCCCCATTGACGCTGTGCCCGTGATTTTGTCTGCTCTCCCCTTGTTTTCCTTCTGTGCCCCCGCTGCCTCTCGCCATTCCCGCCGCTGCGTCCCCTGCGGCCCCGCCCCCTGACTGCCCATTCGCTGCCCCTGCCTCCCGCCTCCCAGCTGCTCCTCCCTCCCACCTCCCCATAAATGGCGGCCGCTGCGCGGCCGCGCCGCTGGCGCGCCGAAGGCGCGCCTAAGGCAAGCCCCGTCTGCGCCCGTCCGCGACTGGACCGCGCCCAGCGCCAGAACCCCTGGATCCCACCGATGCAACACTACTCGACGGACCTACGACGCCGCCACACTCACCGCACTCAATGCCGGCCGGAACCCTGCCTGCTACCGAGCCTCACCGAGACGCACCCACGGACCCTTCACCTGCCAAACCTGCCGATTCACCTGCCCCCTGACGTGCACCACCTCCGCCAAGTCGAGCAACAGCAGCAACCACCTGAAATGCATCCTGCTGAACACCCGCTCCGTCCACAGGCACGCCGTGGAACTCTGGGACCTGCTCGACGCAACAGCACCGGACATCGCCTTCCTCACCGAAACCTGGATGAACGCCTCCTCAGCGCCTGACATCGCCATAGCCATCCCGGATGGATACAAGATCACCCGGAAGGACCGCGTCAACCAGACGGGAGGAGGCATCGCCATCGTACACAAGAACACCATCCGCATCTCGACTAACTCCGACGAGACCTTCACCGCCGCCGAACACCTACACTTCCAGATACACACGGACCCCAAGACCACCCTCCGAGGCACCCTCATCTACAGACCCCCGGGACCACGCACACTATTCAGCGAAGACATCGCAGACTTCATCAGCCCGCACGCCATGCCCTCCGCCGACTACATCCTCCTAGGGGACCTCAACTTCCACCTGGAGAACAACAACGACAGAAACACCACCGCCCTGCTGGACAACCTCGCCAACCTCGGACTCAAGCAACTGGTGAACACGCCCACCCACTACGCCGGCCACACGCTTGACCCCATCTTCTCGTCCAGCAAGCACATCTCCTTCAGCCACGCCACCGGACTCCACTGGACCGACCACAGCTGCGTCCACTTCAGCTTCAGAAAGACTGCGACCCACCACCACCCGCAACAGGCTCCCCGCCGGAGCTGGAGCAAGATCACCGCCGAGCAGCTCACCGCCTCCCTCAGCCAGAACACACCCACCGACACAACGGACCCAAACGAAGCAGCCAGCAACCTCGCCAAGTGGCTGACCGCCTGCGCCGACGACCTCGCACCACTAAAAACCCTCCCAGCAGACCCGGAAGCAAGAAAACCCCTTGGTTCACCAACGAACTCAAGGAATCCAAGAAGAACTGCCGCACTCTCGAGAAAACCTGGCGACTCGACCAGACCACAGACAACAGGACCGCCCTCAAGCACGCCACCCGCAAACACCACCAGCTGATCCGTGCCACCAAGAAGTCGGCACTCAAAGAACGACTGGACAACAACGCCCATGACAGCAAGGAACTTTTCAGCATCGTCAAAGAGTTCTCTAACCCCAGCGCCGGAAACAACGACATCACCCCCTCGCAAGACCTCTGCAACTCACTCTCCGCGTTCTTCCACCGCAAGATCACCGACATACACAACAGCTTCGACGCACAAACAACGCACCCTACCGCCGAACCAATGCCCGCCACCACCACCCTCTGCAACTGGACCCCGATCAACACCGAAGACACCACCCGCACGATGAACTCCATCCACTCCGGATCACCAACCGACCCCTGCCCACACCACGTCTTCAACAAAGCCGACGCCACCATCGCACCCCATCTCCGGGACATCATCAACTCCTCCTTCCACACCGCCACCTTCCCGGAGAGCTGGAAGCACGCCGAGCTTACCGCCCTCCTGAAGAAACCAACGGCGGACCCCACCGACCTCAAGAACTACCGCCCCATCTCGCTCCTTCCGTTTCCGGCCAAAGTCATCGAGAAGACCGTCAACAGACAGCTTGCCGCCTTCCTCGAGACGAATGGATCCTCGACCCCTCGCAGTCCGGGTTTCGGGCCAACCACAGCACCGAGACCGCCCTTATCGCAGCCACCGACGACATCAGAACCCTAACCGACAACGGGGAAACAGCTGCCCTCATCCTCCTGGACCTCTCCGCGGCGTTCGACACCGTCTGCCACCGCACCCTAGTGAAGCGCCTCAGCAACATCGGAATCCGAGAGAAAGCACTGGAATGGATCATCTCGTTCCTCGCCGGAAGAACCCAGAGAGTCCGCCTCTCCCCGTTCAGATCCGAAGCCACCGAAGTCATCTGCGGCGTTCCACAAGGATCCTCACTCAGCCCGACCCTCTTCAACGTCTACATGAGCCCCCTCGCAGCCATCGCACGCCGACACAACCTCAACATCATCTCCTACGCCGACGACACCCAGCTGATCCTCTCCCTCACCAACGACCCCACCACCGCCAGAGCCAACCTGCACGACGGGATGAGAGACGTCGCCGACTGGATGAGGAACAGCCGCCTTAAACTGAACTCAGACAAGACGGAAGTCCTCATCCTGGGCTCATCACCCTCCGCCTGGGACGACTCCTGGTGGCCCCCGGCCCTGGGCACCGCACCCAAGCCAACGGACCACGCACGCAACCTGGGCTTCATCCTGGACTCCTCCCTATCGATGACCAGACAAGTCAACGCCGTCTCATCTTCATGCTTCAACACCCTGCGCATGCTCCGCAAGATCTTCAGATGGATCCCCACTGAAACCAGGAAGACCGTCACCCAGGCACTCGTCACCAGCCGACTGGACTATGGGAACACCCTCTACGCCGGAACCACAGCCAAACTTCAAAAGAGACTCCAGCGCATCCAGAACGCCTCCGCACGACTCATCCTGGACATCCCCCGACACAGCCACATCACCGTACACCTGAAAGACCTGCACTGGCTCCCCGTCAGCAAGAGAATCACGTTCAGACTCCTCACCCACGCACACAAGGCCCTCCACGACCTGGGCCCAAAGTACCTCAACGACCGCATGTCCTTCTACACGCCCACACGCCAGCTACGATCAACCAGCCACGCCCTCGCCACCGTACCACGCATCCGCAGAACCACCGCCGGAGGAAGATCCTTCTCCTACCTGGCGGCCAAGACCTGGAACTCCCTCCCCACTCACCTTCGGCGAACCCAGGACCATCTCGCCTTCAGGAAGCAGCTCAAGACCTGGCTGTTCGAGCAGTAACTTACCCCCTCCCCCAGCGCCTTGAGACCCTCCCGGGTGAGTAGCGCGCTCTATAAATGCCGTGATTGATTGATTGATTGATGAGCTGACAGCTGTGTGACTAGGCTTTGCACGGGTCGGCGTCCCTCTGCACCAGTTCCGATGAGGCTGGCAGCTGTGCGGCAAGGCTTTGCATCGCTTTTCGACGGTTCTGATGTGGACCACAGCTTGAGCTTGGCAAAGAACCTTCAATCTATAATCTAAGGGTCCAGGACTGGGGGGGCACCCCTTGGACTCCTAGATGGCAGGACTCATAGATGGCAGAGTCCATGTGCTGGGTTTAAGGCTGTTAGAAGCCCATTATATCCCTGAGGCTTCTGATCAGGAGGCCATCAAACTAGCCCTTGGAGTCACTCTGGGGTCCTGGGTTTAGAGTTGCAGGTCCAGTCCTTCTCATCCAGAGTGGAGGGCAGCAGGTCAACACAGCAAGGTAGCAGTCTTTCAGAGCAGCAGTCCAGCAGAGTAGCAGTTATTTCTGCAGCTCAGCAGTCCTTCTTCCTGGCAGGGTATCCACAGGTCCAAAGTGTATGGAAAAGTTGGTGTCTGAGGTCCAGTATTTCTACTCAGTTGTGCCTTTGAAGTGGGGAGAAGCTTCTATAGGCAGATCTTTGAAGTACACATGGGCCCTGCCTTCCTAGGCCTGGCTACAGACTAACTAGAGGGTGTATGCAGCCCTTTGTGTGGAGACAGGACACAGCCTATTAAAGTGTAAGTGGGGCTGGGCCCATCTCCTCCCTCATATCCTGTCAGTGATAACCCATCAAGTCGCACCTAAACTTCCCATTGTGTATGGCTGTCTAAGAGAAATACACAAATCAACTGCACTCAGTCATGTAACCCAGAGACAGGCTGCAGGCACTAAGGGCCTGATTCACAAAAGTAAACTTAGACCAAATGTCTAAGTTTATACCTGAAGTCTAAGTTTAGACCTAAAGTCTAACTTTACTACTACTAAAGTTAGACTTTTGGTCTAAGTTTAGACCAAAAGTCTAACTTCACTACTACTACTAAAGTTAGCCTTTTGGTCTAAGTTAGACTTTTGGTCCAAACTTAGACAAAAACTCTAACTTTACTAGTAGTAAAGTTAGACTTTAGGTCTAAGTTTAGACCAAAAGTCTAACTTGGACCAAAAGTCTAACTTTACTACTACTAAAGTTAGACTTTTGGTTTAAACTTAGACCAAAAGTCTAACTTAGTAGCAGTAAAGTTAGACTTTAGGTCTAAACTTAGACTTTTGGTTTAAGTCTACTTTTGTGAATCAGGCTCCAAATGGCTAAGACAGGAAAATGCCAGCTTTCTCAAAGTAGCATTTTTAAAATTGTAATTTAAAAACTGACTTCACCATCAGTTAGGATTTTTCATTTCAATTCCAAAGACACCAAGCATGGATTGGTTACCTGTTTTCATTTAGAAATTACAGCTTAAATTCCAATGACACCAAACATGAACTGTTCACCTGTTCACATTTGGAAATTACAGTTTATTAAATTTAATAATGTAACTTCAATGTTATTCTGTGGCAGAGGTAGGCCTTATAGCAGTGAAAAACGAATGTAAGAGTTTTTCCCTACCAGGAATTGTAAAACTAAATAGTAGCTGTACAACTTTTTAAATACATTGCACCCCGCTCTCTTGGTTGTCCAGGGCCTACCCTCCCAATTGAGTACAAGCCAACTCTGCCATGTTTTACGGAGAGAGCCCAAGCACTTTAGCACTGTTTAGCACGGTAAAGTGCGCAGAGTTCTAAAGCCAGCAAAAATAAAGTCTGCAAGCAGGACGGTTGAAGTCAAAAAGCTTGGGGATGACTCTGCAGAAATGCCTAGTCCAACAGTTCCACTGCCCATTCCACTTTTTTTATGAGGACCCAGCTGTTGGAATGTATGACGTTTTTATTTTTGTTTTAATTGAAATTTGCTGGTCTAATATGACCATCTGCAGTGTTAAATTGATACATTTAAAATAGTGTCGTTTACATGCATCGTGATGCAAGCTTTCATACGCCTCATGAGAATGCATGCACATACATCATAACACACATTATGATGCACATGGCCATCTTGGAGTTGGTTTTCTTTAATAGAAAACACATTCCCAGTTCGTGAGCCTTGCATATGCATCTATCTCAACACATATGCACATATGCAATTTAAAAAAAAACATTTACAAAGCAGCTAGCTTAGCATTTTAGACCAAAACCCTATTGGCTCTGCCAATGTTTGTATACTTTTATCTGCCTTACAAAACATAGGGCCAGTACTGCTTGGAATAATCAAATTAACAATGTGGAAGCTGGATGAAAACTACCTTTTCTCATCCGTGTCTCTTCTTGTTATGCATAACTTAAATGAATGCATTTTCATGCACCAAATTCAAACCAGTAAAGCACCTCACCTCTGCCCAACATCTTAATATTACTTCCTATTTTCAGTTTCCTTTTTAAGTGAATTTATGTGGGTTTTTCCTGTGTTTTTTTAACTTGTGAAAATCGGTGGTTTTCAGCGTTTCACATTTTCGGCACTGTAAAAAATGATGGGGCATTGTTTTTTCAATGAGTACTAGAAAATGTGCTTTTGATACTGCATAATACATGCAGTCAAAATTCACTTGCTACAGAGATCTGTGTGTAAATAGTTGGTCAAACATCAAAATGATTAGTTTATACAGCATTATATACTAACCCCAGGGTAGCAGTGCAGTCTCATGGGCCTGGATGCACACACCGTCAGACTATGGCACTTAGTACACAAGAGACTGGGATGGTATAATAGAGTGACCCAGGCTACACCACTTTGGGATACTGAAAGGCTGCGTCAGTTACGTAAATGCCCAGGCTTCGACAAATGGGACCTCATAGGAATCTCAAAAGTGGGGGATCAGTGATCTAGGGGAGGGGTTATCTCATTTGCTAACCTACAGCAGGAACATGATCTGGCCACCAATAAAACATTCAGGTATCTACAGATAAGACATGCCTTATAGGCGGCTATTCCTCAGGGGAGTACTCTCCCTGAAGCCTCCCCACTGGAGGACAGACTCCTAACTGAGCTTGGGGATCACCGAGCGTTCTCCCTGACCTATCAAAAACAAATCAACAACTCCCCTGACCCCCTCTGACGGCATCCCTGATGCTGTGCAGCATGGCTAAAGAGTTGGAAAAAACGCCTGTGATGTGGCTAACCCCATACATTTTATTGTGTTCACATCACACAAGCACACCTACAAAATGACGAGGACACTTTTTCAAAAACAGTAGCACAAACGTCTTGCTTGTATTGCTTTAAAATGGGTGGTGGGAAGGAACAAAGAGTGTGTGGGTGGCGGGAAGAAACATGAGTGCGGTTGGCAGAAGCAACACGAGGGCGTGGGAACCACATGGATGGTGGGAAAGAAGCACAGGACACAAGTGGCAGAAAACAATGTGGATCTTGGAGTAGAAGCACCATGGGTGAGCGCATCATGGAGGGGCAGGGGAGAAGCTCGCGGGCAAGAGACAGCAATATTGAGTTCAGCAGAGTGGAGGAAAGAAGTACGCAAGGGAGACAGTTGGAAAATACATGCGCTTTTGAGGAGTGTTTAATTAAAAAAAAAAGTAGTATTGCCTGAAAAGTGAGCAGTGGAATGACGTAAGTACATGCAGCTATGCTCCAGGGTGAGAACAAACACAAGAAGAAGAAGTAAAGCCCGCACAAAATAAAAAATAAAAAGCAAGCAAATGTAAGTGACAATAAAGCTGACTAATGGTAAGCAATGGGCAGGCTCTATGCCCCGAGCAAGCTGACAATAGATCTTTTCTAAAAAAAATAAAACGCTTGCACTATCTGGCAGGCGAGAGCTAAAAAGGAATTACTGATGGTCTTTGACATGAAACATTTGCAGCTAGTAAAATCCCTACAGCCCTCCTGCTAGATGTTTCTCCGAATTACAAAGCAGACACAGAATGCCTGCATTGTGTCCTGCTTTGGATTCTTTCCCTGCTTCCTTAGGGCTGCTACACTGCTGGATCAGTGCCGCTTCATTGTATGTGTTCGCATTTTGCTATAACAGCAGGATCTAACTTGATTCACCCAATCTCTAGCCAAAGGTAATAGCAAAAGATTGGCTTTGTCTGCATCACAGACCTGTCACTCTATTCCAGGTGTCATTGAAACCATATCACCAAAAACGCGTTGATACCTATGCTAAAACACATAGCAGATTGCTAAAATTATTCATTTTACAGCCTGTTTTGTAAATTTTGTGGCATTTTTAAAATGTCAGATTTTGCATATTTGTTTATGAATGCAAAATCGTTTTACGCTGAATGGTCTAAAATATTTGAATAAAGCTTGGTGATGATGGTATCTGTTCAACAGTGAGCTGGCAGCAGTGAAATATTTCTTTGCACCGTTTGCTTTACCATTAGCCTGAATATTAATTATACTAATTGTAATAATATTTTACATATTTTGATTTTGCTATGGGCGTTTGCTTTCTCTTGGCACTCTAAATAAACTATGTTGGTATCACCTAAATCAGTGAGGACCTCAGACCTCTGCAGCAGAAAAGGGTAACAGTCAGCCTGGTAATGTTAACTCTTCTTCAAAGACAGGTAAATATGTGATTTATCCATCAAAATATGGTTCTGCATTTCAGAAGGGATTGTGGTCAAGATGATCCTAAGATAGGTAGAGATTTACAACAAACATGAATAAAAGATGGAACCATAACTGTGCAGTGCCAACATTTTGTGGTCAGAATATCGTCTGACAAATATAGCATCCTGTGCTGCGTTGACTCAAACTAGTAATTCAATGTTTAAATTCAAATACCTTCTTAATAATTTCCATCTTTATTATGTCTTTGATACTGTTAGTATATTGCCTTTTGGATTCCACATTATGCATTCATTGTATTATCTTATTGAATCTGTAGCGGTTTCTAATCTTCTTCTTTCTCTAAGAGGTGGGTGACCTATTCTTTTCCTTTTCCTTTCTTTTCTTCAAAATTTCTTTCGCCTTTTTCAATTTTTCTTTTTCTTTTGTCTTTCCTATTCCATTTCTCCAGTTTCCTATAAGAATTAATATTTTATTATATTGCCTTTTTAATGATAGTATATGTATTAACTTTTGAGAATCAAACAAACAATGGTGGCTAGGGGATCCATTTGTCGCACAATCACGTGTAGCTATGAGTGACGGAAAAGATCAACACATTTATCGTTGCCCACCTCCAGAAATGGTTCGCCACCAGTTAGAACCACAAATAAATCAATAAATACAGCAAAAATCTGAGAGGCAACAAGGAAAATAAATCGTACAATGACGGCAAAATTGCCAACCACAACAGATGAAGCGAGAGGTTGATGTTAGATGATTATATCATATTTCATTAGACGCTGCCCAATGGAATCCCTCGGAATGCTGCTGCCGGAACTGGACACGGCTTAATGAAGGCTGATTACAGCTCTCCACAAGTCATATACACTAAGTACCTCAACAATACAGCACTTCTTTGCAAGACTTTCAGCGTCACCTATTATATATGTGTTAGAAATGGGATTTCTGGTTGGCTAGGGCAAGCGCCTAAGCCAGGCAGAAACCACCACTCTAGTCAGGGCAAGGGAGTTACACACTGAAGATAACCCCTGCTCACCCCCTTGGTAGCTTGGCACGAGCAGTCAGGCTTATCCCAGAGGCAATGTGTAAAGCGTTTGCGCAACACACATACAGTAGCAACACACTAGGCACACTACAAAAGAGACTCCACACAAGGTTATATAAAAAATAGCCTTTGTATTATCATAAACACATTAGATCATAACCATACATATACACTGTGCCAACTGGCACTAGGCAATATTTACAGGGGATTATATACAAGACAGGGCCAATCGGGCCATTGTCAGAACCATCAGAATGCAGGTAGTAAATATAAGACACAACCAGTAACTACTGGCGAAATACTGTACTCAGCATCATCACATTAGGCATAAAACACATTATGCACAAACCTCATAAGCATAAACACATTATGCAATCTCTGTAGGCATACCTTAGGGCCTTGCGCCCTACCAACACTGACCCCCGGCCAACTGGCCTTCTGTGGGGCTCAAATGCCCTCTGTCCAAAATGTCAGGGCTTGTACGGCGGCCTTCCACTGGCCCTTTTGCTACCAATGCAGCCAAAACCACGGTGCGCACTGCGCTGGGGGCGTGGGGTGCTTCTCACCCCTTCCTTATTATGAGGCAACAAACAAAATGCCCCTGGGTTGCAGCTGCCCGCTCTCTCTCGCGGTGCAGCTGGAAATTAGGCCTTGGCACCACTGTGCCTCCTGAGTCCCCACTGGGACTCTACAACAATTGTGCCCAACGTGGCAGCTGCCCGTGCTTGTGCGGTGCAGCTGTGATCATGAGGCCTGGCACCACTGTGCCTCTCCGGTCTCCACTCACTGGGGCCTTCTCGGCAGGCAACAGAGGCTACGTCAAGGTAGGCGGGGAGGGGAGACTCCGACTCGGTCTCCCCCTCACAGAAAGTAGCCCCAGGATCCCCCAGGCAGCCTCACAACACGGCGGAAGGGGGGAAGAGCTCCCGACTCACTCACCCGCTTGAGCTGTCTCCGGTCCCTCTTCGGCCAGCTCCAGGCACCGACAAAGTGCCTCGGCGGTCCTGCTTCAATAGACCCTCCTTCACCGGGGAACCTGCAAGGCTCAGTCCTCGCCTCAGCAATACACGGGGCTCTCCTCCGTCGTACGGGGAGCCCCACCCACGGCCAGGCACCAGCCGCCTGGCTCCATCAGCACTGCTTATTCCCACCTCCGTGGAGCCTGCGAGGCTCCGGCGCGGCTTCCTTCTTGGCTGCAGGAGGCTCCGCCCCCAACCAGGTAGGATGCCTGACTTCCGGGCCGAGGCGGTGCCTTTCAGCGGCTCCTTTCTCCGGGCGAAGTGCGGGGTGGGCTCCCGCCGAAAAATAAATACCAATGCGGGGTGGGCTCCCGCTTTTAGGAGCACACAAAATTGCGGGGTGAGCTCCCGCTCCACAGGCAAAACGCGGGGTAGGCTCCCGCTTCAATATGAGCACAAATGCGGGGTGGGCTCCCGCTCCTCTGGCAGGCAGCGCAGAGGGAATCCCACATGCCGGGATTCCCTCGGAGCACATCGCAGCCCAGTGCTGCAGGACACACGCGCCCTCTTCCCCAGTAATAAAAAGATAGCGCTCATGAGGCGCTAAGCCTCCAGTTGTAGAGGGCAGAGCTGGGCACAGGCAGGCCAGCACGTAGGGACCCTCAGGAGCCAGCAGCTGGGTCCCACGGCGGCTCCTCCTGTCGCCCAGCAGTCCTTCACCCCAGAACAGGTACCAACAAGCACAACCTTTTTATGGGGTCACAGCCCCAATATTTATACAACCTTTTCCTTTGTCTGCCCTTGGCACAGGGCTTGGGGGAACCAGCCTGAACTGGGTCTGGGGGGTTTTGGAGCACTGTGTTTACAGGGCTCCTCTTCCCTATTGTCAGGTGGGGGCTCGGGCATCAGACCACCACAGGGGGGCGGAGCCAGCATTCACCTAGGCAGCACAGACCTATTCAGGGTCAGGGGACTACTCCTCCTACTACTCCAAATGCAGTTCTCCCATTCAGCCTAGCGCTGACTCACCCTGCCCTCCCTGGAGCCACACACACCTCACCAGCCCCTGTCACTCCAAAGCCAGACACGCAATCCACATCAGGCAGGCAGACACATAGCACACAGAAATGCCAACTTCTAAAAGTGGCATTTCTAAAATAGTGATAATAAATCTGCGCACACCATTGCACAGCGTTTATTATTACTATTCCAACCACACCAAACTTGACCACGCTGCTCCTCTCATATCAGGAATTACCACTGAAACACTTATCAGGGAATCCCCAATGCATTCCTATGGGAGGGCAGCCTCAAAGCAGTCAGAAACCAAAATGGCTGTTTGTCACTACCAGGACATGTCACACACTTAAGGTACATGTCCTACCTTTTACCTACAATGCACCCTGCCCATAGGGCTAGCTAGGGCCGACCTTAGGGGTGACTGACATGCAGTAAAAGGGGGGTCACAGACATGGCACACACTTTAGGTGTCACGTCACAGCGGCAGTAATACTGCGCGCACATGCCCTGCAATGGCAGAGGCCTGAGACAGGTTTGAAAGGCTACTTTGGTGGGTGGCGCAATCAGCGCTGCAAGCCCACCAGTAGCATTTAATTTACTGGCCCTGGGTATCTGAGATACCGCTTTACAAGGGACTAACAGGTAAATTAAATATGCCAAACAGGTGTAGACCAATCTTACCATGTTTACCACAGAGAGCACTTGCACTTTACACTGGACAGCAGTGCTAAAGTGCCCAGAGTCCTAGAACCACCAACACCATGTCAGAAAAAAGGCTAGGAGGAAGGCAAAAAGTTCAGGGATGACCCTGCAAAAAGGGCCAAGTCCAACACAACCCCCTTCCAGCCAAAACACATGGTAGACCAATCACTACCATGATGGGCTTCCCTGCCTTGCGCGATAGAACACGGACGCGGGCCCGCAACTGCAGGGGCACACTCCAGTTCTACGCCATTCTGAACCCATGTGGTTCCCTCTGTCAAAGCTCCCAGGACCAACTAAGCTACCCCACTGGTACTCCCTAGTTGTCCGTGGCCAGGACCAGGCCCTAGGCCATCCAGATATCTCCGGTCCTTGCCATCTCACAGAGTGGGGGGCAGTAACCCCTGGCACATAGTAACCATTCTCCACTCTTCCCCTCATCAGTGCAGTTCTAAACTGCCACTGATCCTCCAACCTAGGGTCCGCACCTTCAGGCTGACCAGAGGTCACGGGCGAGGCTCTCCTCCCCCTACCTCTCCTTCTAGGGTACCGCACTCTCCTCCTTGGAGAGGCACCCTCAGAACACAACTCTCCCACCAGTTCGGGACCTCTCTCCAGCAACTGGTCTCCCAACCTAGGGTCTAAACCCTCAGGTTGCACCGGGGTCAGAGGCGAGGAATCCCTCCCTCTGCACCCCCTTCCAGAGTTCTGCACCCTCCCACCTGGAGTGGTACCCCTAGAAGCCAAAACGGTAGGGACACTGATTACAGATGTCCTTCCCTCCAGGTCAGGCAGAACCTGAACCTGGCCTCCCAACCAAGGGACTAAACCCTGCGGTTGAACCGGGGTCAGAGGTGAGGAATCCCTCCCTCTGCACCCCCTTCCAGAGTTCTGCACCCTCCCACCTGGAGCGGTACCCCTAGAAGACAAACCGGTCAGGACACTGGTTACAGATGTCCTTCCCTCCAGGTCAGGCAGAACCTGAACCTGGCCTCCCAACCCAGGGACTATACCCTGCGGTTGAACACTTGCCTCGCACACCAGGACTTCTGGGGGTGCACACAGCTTCCTCCTGAGGGTAACACATACCTCATGTGTTGTGTGACAGTCTGCCTGGCGCAGATCTCCCAACCCCTGTCCATCTGACAGTGCGCGAAGATCCCCCAGGACAGAAGTGGCGTCACCATGGTCACTCCTAGGAGACTCAGCCCTTCTGGCTGGCCCCTGACCCACTGGTTCTCCCACTGGGGAACACATCCCCCTCTCACCCCTCCATCTGGACTTCTGCACCCTCCACTTAGGAATGGCACCACCAGACACCAGAACCACTGGAGCTCCGTTTACAGACGCTCCAGGTTCTCCTGACACTAGGAGATCCCCCTCAAATGGCCTACTAGTACAGCCTAAGCCCCCAACCTGGTGTTCCCTTAGGGAACCCTCCAGGCCCTGAGACTGGGTTTCGGGCACCTTGGGACACAGCCCACACTCACTCCTTCTCCGCTGAGACAGGACGTGCGCCCCTACACCCTTCCCACTACACCAAGACCTAGCTGGGCTACTCTGAACCTCTCCCACCACACAGGACCGGAAGATACCTGAGCCACTCCTTTTGGGATCACTCCCTAATGCCTCTTCAGACCCTCCGTCACACAGCCAGAGGTCTGCCTCCCATGCAAGCTCCCTGGGATCAGAGAACTCACACTCCAACAGGTGTTGGCGTAACCCCGGAAAACAATTACTGAACATGTGCTCTCTGACACCCAGATTGAACAGCCCTTCAAAATCATTTGCCTTGCTACCCAACCTTTCAGTGCATCACAACATTCATCCACAAACTTCCCCCAAGACTGGTGAGACAGTTTCCTACTGCCCCTGAACCTCAACCTATACCCTTCAGGTGTGACACCCTCTTCCTAGGAACTAGGTACCACGCTCTGGGATCTGGGAGTGGGACTTCCTGCACTGGACTCCATATTGCTGCCACCACTGGACCCCCCCCTCACTGGTGAATCCAGACCACTAAAACTATACTCAGGTGATAATCTACCCTCCAGAGCTAGTTTTTCTCTGGCAAAGGCCCTCTCTGCCTCCGCTATCCTCTCCTGCGCTAAGACCCTCTCAGTCTCTAGCTTTTTCTCTTCAAGGACCAATGCCTTGAGACTTAACTCCTGGGCCAACAAGGCCTTTTTCTCCTCCAAACCCAGCCGCGCTATCTCCTTGGCATACTCCGACTGGAGCGTGTCCAAAGCCAGCTGATGCTCCCTTTCTTCTCTCCTATCTACTCACTCCTCTGGGGACAGGGAATGGGATGGGGCACTGCCCCCGGCACTGGACCCAGCAAGGGACTCCCTATCTATGGGGTCCTCACTACCTACTGGCGTCTCTGCCTTGTCATTTTCTACCTCCTGTGCAGACTCTTCAGGACCTCCCTCAAAACCACCACTTAGGTATGCAGAGGGGTAATCTGAAAGGTCCCCCCAGGGCTCTAAGGGTTCTCCCCTGCAGAGGGCTTCATAGAGGAACAGTTTTCTGAGGATGTTACCCACTATTGGTATCCCCCTCTTTCTGCAGAATTCCTCTAACTCCTCCCGGGTGTACTCCAAAAGATCATCCTCATTATAGACTAACCCCATCTTGCAAGATACACAACGCACAGTGCAACAGGAGAACACAATTCAAAAATGACACTTTCAGGAGAAATAAAACTCAGGAAAAATAATCCCCAAATCTGTGATTATCTAAATGCAGAGCTTGTAGCGCAACCAGTTATTGCTGTGGTACTGCGCAAATGCAAGTCCTATCCTCACCGCTGACAACCAATGTTAGAAATGGGATTTCTGGTTGGCTCGGACAAGTGCCTAAGCCAGGCAGAAACCACCACTCTAGTCAGGGCAAGGGGGTTATCTTCAGTGTGTAACTCCCTTGCCCTGACTAGAGTGGTGGTTCCTGCCTGGCTTAGGCGCTTGCCCTAGCCAACCAGAAATCCCATTTCTAACAATATGCATCTTGTGTGAAACACTTCGCTTACCTCACAGCTTTATGGTCTCCCAAAGGACACACGCACTGGAATTTGCCTGAAGATCGGGGAGCTTATCTCTCCGAATGCCCTGAAGAAGGCCATATATGGGCGAAACGCGTTGGCTGCGTGTACAGTTCTTCATGAAATATGAAATAAAAGATATAATCATCTAACATCAACCTCTCGCTTCATCTGTTTGGGTTGGCAATTTTGCCGTCATTGTACGATTTATTTTCCTTGTTGCCTCTCAGATTTTTGCTGTATTTATGTATTAACTTTTGCCTATTTCTTATTACCATGTTGCCGTTTTAGCTAGACCCTATTCTCTTTATTATAGATTATAACATCTTTATTACTTAGGATTATATCTGCACAGGCAGCTTTTGTGAAGTTTTTTCATCAGTAAAATGATTAAAATACATTGTGTTCTAAATATCGGTTACACAAATATAGACCCATGGGGAAATGTACACTCAATGAAATTACATTTTTGTAATTGATATTCAGGACACAATGTTTCTGTATATACTATTCTGGCATACAACTTTTATCACTATGTTGAGGTTCTTAGGCTGAATTTCACCTTTCTCCATTACGCAAAGCAAATTTCAAATATGTGGAAGGGAACAGACTACGAAGGCTCGACAAATCCAATCAAGTCTAATTTTGTGGTGCAGGCAAGGTTTGACCCATTTTATCAATCTTTGTCCATGTTTTAGCCCCAGAACCATCCCTGATTGGTGCTCCAAAACATTCTATTGATCAGTTTTTTCGAAGTTGATTCCCCAATGTATAAAATTCAAAAAAATTGATGAAACCAGGTTTCCTGCTTCACAGAGTATAAACGCTGTTGTTTAATTAGGGATGCTGCATGCCATCCGGTATCCGTTGCTTCATGCTGGCTCCACTTTAACCCCCTGCATTGGGTGTGAACATAATTTGCAAGTGAAACATAATAAATGTGGACAGAAAGATTGGTGGGCAAGGTTTCTATGGCATCTAATATTCTAAAGACTAGTTTGAAGTGGGAGCTGCTAGTTCTTGCAAGCAAAAGGGCATGGGCAAACTCGTACAGATAAATTCCTTGGCAGTGGTCTGTGTTTTACGAGGCTTCCATAGAGAGTATGCCTTCACAGATTGTTGCTGGCTGTTGTAGGGCCACTGTGTCTAAAACCAATCCCTCTTGGTGTCTGCCACCCTGTGTCTTGTTTCTGGCAGTAGATAGTCACTTACAATGGTCTGATAGGCAGTCGCGGCCGGCATGACTCGCGGGTGGGGGGGTCGTGCGGGAGTTCGTGCAGGGGGGGTTTGGTTAATTTAAAAAATATAAAATAAACTTACCTTCCAGGGTCCCGCGCTGTCTCAGCTCCTGGCCAGGTCCCGCGGAAGAGGAAGCAGGCAGCCTCCCTCCCCTCCCCTAAGCCAATCACGATGCTGCAATGGCAGCGTTGGGATTGACTGGGAGGCCGACCGCACAGGCGTCTATGGGGAGGCCTTTTTCTCCATGTAGGCTGCATGCAGCCTACATGGAGAGAATGCAGAGAACGTATGACTAGTTTGGTCGGCCCTGAGGCCGACCAAACAGTCAGCACCCTCAGAGTGGGCAAGCCACTCCTCCCCTGCCCTAGAGCAGGACTGCCCACCCGCCCGCCCCCCAACCAAACCCTTCTGCTTTCCTCCAGTGCGATAAGCAGAAACATAAAATGGTATTTATAATACAATTTTATGTGTCTGCTTCTCGCACTGCAAGAAAGCTCCTTAGCTCCTTAGCTCTGGCAAGTTCCTGCCAGTCAAAAGACAAGCAGGCGGCTGTTGTTCCCTTCAGGCAAATTCATGGACACTCTCAGGGCTGGTGCTTGATTGCAGTGCAGCTGCAGCTTCTCTCCGGTTCACAGCTATGTATTACTCTATGACATAGTCATTGCAGTGCTCTATGGGTTTTTTTCAAAAGGCACTGGTGAGGGTGTGTTTCCGTCTTCTATGGGGTACTTGCAGCTTGTATATTACAGTCTTTCATGCCCCTCTGTGATCCATTTCTTACTTTCCTTGATGCTAATGTAAGGACCACTGTCCACACATTGTATGCATAGTGCTTTGTTAACAATACATGGATGCCAATTCCCCAAAATGTCAGGGGTAGTGGAAGTGACATCACACGTTCTGTGAACTTAATGACATCACTAGTACTGACATCATATGATCTTTGACCATGAATTTTCCGAGGTCATGTCACATATCCTTAACCTTGATGACATCACAATAAGTGACAACCCTTAAGTTCCTTAATGACTGCATAATTAATATAACAGCATAACATGGATACAGGTCTACTTTAGATACGAGCTATAGTCAGGTGCTGACATGATATTTGAAAGTCTGGGGCAGAATACGAGCCTTGAATTTTAGCAAGTGAGTGCAGCAAATGAGCCAGACCTCTTATAACAAGGTTCGTGGGGGTCCTGCCTGAGAAAAGTTTGAAAACAATGGGGTCAAATGGTACTTTTTTAAAACACAAGTTTACATAAATGTGTTAAAAAGACATAGGCTCTGAAAGAACACTTCCTAAATATTCAAGTCCATTCTTGGGGTGCCAAGCCAATGAAATCTGACACTCCCCAGGAGTTGAACCCATATTTTCAAAATGTGCCAAGGATGCACCCTTATGCTAAAAACGGCCCTACGTTGAGTCAGGGCCAACATTTTGTCATGTGAGCCTGCTCAGACAAATATTACAACAAATATACCAGAGAATTTGGCCATTAATGCCATGCAAATACCACCAGAGACCCTTATGTCAACAATGTCCTCAGTGTGTCAGGGCCAGTATTTTTTCCTAGTTCCCCCCTCTAATATGCCACTGGTGATCTCCTGTATGAAAAATATTACCTCCAATGTGCTAGTGCTAGCATCACTCACTTTTACTCATACACACATGCTTACACATATACACACACTCACACAAACAGGTGCTGTAGGAAAGTAGGATCTGCTTTCATGGTTACCCCCACTTTTTGCTGGTGTTCAACTGTTTTCTGACTAGTCTGACTGGGATCCTGCTAATCAGGACCCCAGTCACTGTGCTTCCTCCCTAAATTGGTTATGGTACATGCCTATTTGGCTACTGGGGATCCCTGGTAAGTCCCTAGTATATGGTACTAAGGGCAGGGTCCCCTACGGGCTGCAGCATGTGTTAAGCCACCCATGAGGGACCCTCCAAACTACCACTATGGGCCTGCCATTGCAGCCTGTGTGAGTTGGTGCCTGCACCACTCACAAACGATATAATTCCTTATATCTAAAACCCACTGCACTTGAGACCTATAAGTCACCCCTCTAGTAGGCCTTTCAGTCCCAAAGGCAGGGTGCTCGGTTCTGAGTGTGAGGTTGGCCCTGCATGAGCAGACCATCCCTACAAACTCCGGAGTCCACTCTCCAGACTTTGAAATTTAATCAGCCATTACGATATAGAGAGGCCATTCGTCATTACTCGAGGACCATCTTTAAACTGGCTGGAGCGAACCTGGGCATGTTTGGTAACAAACATGTTGGAATCATACCCCAACACCATATCCGGTGTTGGAGGTATGATTCCATCCATGGTAGGGCCCCTCCGGGAGGCCCTCCATGCTCCCGAGACCGATCTTGCAGAGCCTGACAGCAACCCAGGACTGCTGCCGACTACAGACACGATTCTGCCCTCCTACTGCTGGGCCAAGCCCGAGCAGGGGAAGGTAGGACAATAGGTTTCCTGTCACAGGGAGGTCTGACCACCTCCCAGACAGGACTTAGTGTGTTGGGCCGGGATGGGGCGCTGGCCAGCGCCACATAGTCTGCTGGAAGGGCACATTTAGTGCCCTCCTTGCATATGCCAGTTCAACCAGTTCAGGGAGCCATTGGCTCCCCGCTCTGGCACGAAACTAGACAAAGGCCATGGGAGTATCCTCCCCACTGTCTGACCCCTCCTCTGGGAGGGACCCCTGAATCGTCCCAACCCTCACCTTAGGGTACTTAAGGGCCTACCTGTGGGTGGGTCCCTAGATTCATTGTGTGATTCGATTCAGATCCAACTCCACTTCTTCTTTGACCGTGTGGATATCCTGGCCGAGTCGTGCTGACCGTGCCGAACTGATCGCATCGTCCTTTTGCTTTGGAACCAAGACTGCAACGGAGAAGACTCTGTCAACTCCCGACCTCGTCGTCCTGCAAACTGGCTGCACCATCTAAAGACATCCAAAGGAATCTCCCTTCGAATGAAGAAGTCACTCCCCTGCATCCGCAGGCACCGCAACATGATCGACTAATTTGCCAACCCTGGGCTCCCAAGGACTCCACAAGGCTCTGCAACACAGGTGGTGGATCAGCATTCCCTCGAGGCCTGAGCTGTCCTCTCATCGAGTTGAGGCCAGCATCCTACCTAGAACGCCCTGTAGCCAAACCCCTGTGCTCCATGTCACTGCATCGCTTCAATCACCCGGTGACCGCAACAGTTACCACGACTGACTCGTGCCAACAGAGTCAGACGCATCGAGAGGTTCTGTCGACGAGTCTGTCCCCATAATAACTGACCCGTGGCGACGTAGTTGGTTGGACGGACCGATTCTGTTGACTTCAGCATCCGGTTGCTCAGGCAGAGCTACCGCTTTGGTGTACCCAATCTTGAAGCCTCTTCACCTAACCTGTTTTATTGAAGTCGAGTGGCCTTCGTCTTCCGTGCCTCCTGGATGTCCCGGTGTGGCATAGACTATGTCCCCTTTGCTTTCAGGTACTCTTCGACTCGAAATCACTTCTGGGTTCCAACTGATTCTTTCATCCCTCTATGGTAAGACTGCAACCGTGACGTACCCGCTGATCAGTATTGTGTACACGGTTGGGTATCCTCTTCTCACCAGACCATTGGGGGGTTCCTAGACTCTCACCTGGGGTGGTTCCTTGGGTCCCCGACTCTTCTACGTCTCCTGGGTCCAGTCTCAACTTAGGTCATGGTTTGCTTCCCACAATTCTGATATATGGACTGGTCTCCCCCCTGGGAACCACTGTGTATTGGTGCTACCTGTTGCTCTATGTCCAAAGTATTGTGTGCATTGTGAATATATCTCCGGGTGGGAGATATTGTGATATGTTAGTGAGTGATTTAATAAATATCTATTTTTATAAGTACACTGCGTGGTTCTTTTTCATTTAGCCTATACTAAAGGATTAGATATTGGTAAACCAAGCTGCTTTGCACTCCTCCTAGATTAAGCCTGAAGGCTGCTCTCCACAGCTACCACTTAGAGAGCTTTCTATAGCCATCTAAACCCCTAAAATTACCATAAGGGTCGCCCGGGTTAGTGCAGGGTGTTATACTTACATAAGTGAGCACCATATACTGACCTGGCTTCTCACAGGTGCTCTACCTCACATAAACACACTCTCACCTGCACGCATGCCTTCAACATACATTTAAAAGGATTTTTTTTACTTACTTCAGTAGCCAGGAATGGTCCCATTCCAGCTAATTGTACTCCATTTTTCATTACACTGATAGTGAATCATATAACATTCACTACTAGTGTAATACACAATTGGTAGAAGTCAATGAGGGTGGAACCCCAACCAACATCCAAAAGGGCGAGCTGCCCTTGTCTTCTTGGCACTGATCTGAATGAAAGAACACTAACAGCTATAAAACACTTTCACATTGTACATCACTGAACAGGAAGCTAATAACAGCACACATTCACAGCACACCTAGATACAATGCTCTCATTTATAAATGTTTGCTCAAGAAACTATCAGAAGAAGATTAAAGGAGAGGATGCTCAGCCTTTTCTTAATCCGAGGCATTGTCACTTAAGGTGCACAGCAAATTAAAACTATCTGAGGCCGGCAGGATTTCAGGAATACCCCTGCAGCTGATGCACAGCAAAGAACTAAAGGCTATAGAGTTTCAGAGTGAAAAGGCAATGTTCGCCAAGTGAGTCTACACTGACTGCATGGTTTTTAGGGCCCTTGTACGTATGTGGTATTTGTACAGTGCAAACCTAACCGAAAAGGCAGCAGAGCACTGTACAGTGTGAAAGGCAAACATATAGTCAATGAGCAATAAGAGAGGTACAATGATTCAGACTGCATTGTGATGGACTGTTCTTTAAAGAGGTGCGTCGTCCACTCTTTCATAATTGGAGCAGTGCTGAGGTGGTACTGTTGGATATGGAGATGTTGTTCCATTTTAGGGCAATGGATGGAAAAGGCCTGTTGCCCTTTTCTTTTTTACCCTTCTTAGTCTGCAGTCTGATGGGTCTTTCTGCAGGTGGGCTAAGAGTCACTAAATATGCTGAACTCATCCTCAAGATAAGTAGGATTGCTGGACTTGATGGTTTTGTAAATGATGCAGCTGGTTTCGAACATACTGTGGCGGCAAGTGGAGTCAAAGGAAGGGGGAGTGATATGAACATCTATTTTCCGATCCTGCATTAGAGCTGCTGAGGCTGGTAGAATGCCCTTTAGGGGTGCCCGTGCGGAGGCCAGTGAGCAGGGTGTTGCTACCATCCAGATGCGTACATGAGTACAAGGGCTTGGACAGCAGTTCTGAAGTTGCTTTCTAGTAAAAAAAAAATGTTTTAACTTTCTTTTGGAGAGAGATCTGTATTTTTTTCCAATATGTTCCTTGAGGATGAGATTGGTTTGTGTCCAACGAGCACCCAAGTGACTTGGCATTCAGTGGAAGGTGAGGTTCAAAGCCATCAAGGTTCATGTATTTGAGCTAAGTTTGAACTATTTCTTGTTTGTTGTTTTTGGCAAATAACAGAAATAGTGCATTGGTTGGGTTGAGCTCAAGATATTGAGCTTCAGGTTTGCAGTTATCAGGTTGTGGTATCAGCAGATCTAGCTAAAAAGACCCAAATGACACTTAAGGGGTAATTTAAACTTTGGAAGCATGTCACTGAACTGCCATTATAGCGGAGGCGGCACCTTCACCTTACCACTGGCAACCAGGCCACCTAGATTAAAGTCGTCCACCCGCATGATAGACATATTTTCCCAGAAGCAGCTCCTGCATGCTTGTTAGAACCTCCAAAAAAGATTTCAGTATGGATAGTAAGTGATGATTAGGTGGAATTGCCTCCACATGTGGAATTGCATGAAACAGGGCAATTTCCTGGAGTCACATATCAAATATATTCTGCTTGTTTAGGTTTTTCCTTGAGCATTAGGGCAGAAGTATATCAGTGGCAGAAATAGCATTGGTGAGCCACTCTTAATTGGGAAACCTATCAAATACCATTTCCTTCAGTGTCCGTTCTGCCAAAAAGATGTTGCCTTTGGCAAAGGCAAAATCAGTTCTGACATCAGGAGCACCACAAGCCACTGCCATCTAAATTGTATGGTGGGCAAGCTGGAAGTAGCTTTCCCACAGTGTGCTATTTATTTGTAAACCAGTATGTGTTTTCCATTTGGACCTCATTTTACCAATCATAATCTCTGCCTTTTTTTTTTCAAAAATATTAATGAAAAGTTTACTTTATCCCCGGACAACATCTTTTTTACCAGGGTACTAGAACAATAATTGCTTTCTTTTGATAGTTCATGTAGAGCCAGGTTTATTTGAACATATAGAAAATGATAATAAAGGTTTTTAGCAAAATTCTCCCCAATTTTAGTTGTTCCATGTTGTGTTCATTTTCAAATTATCCCTTCTGTCAGCCCCTGTAATAAATAAACGGAGCAAGAAAGAGGGGTTTCTGCATGGAACCACAGAAAAAAGTTTGCCTCATGGTCCATACATAAGTTAGAGACTTGGATATAAATTTTTGGGATGCTTAGGACTTAATGAAGCAAGCTAAACTGTGTGTCATATTTACTGAGCATGATCGAACATAGTGAATTATCAAAATCAGAAGATATCATTTAGAATCAACACAATGGGCTTCATTTCGATTTCGATCGGAAAGCCTCTGACCTGCAGTCGGAAGCTTTCCGACCGACATCTTCTGTTTCACTTTTGACCACCGCATTACAATGCTGGTGGTTGAAAGTCAAACTGGCCAGTTATTCCGGCTGGATTCCAACAGGCACAATGAGCCCATTTGCCAGTCAGAGGCCCCACCGTAATCCCTGAGGACGACGTTTCCGCCGTCGGGATTACGATGTTGGTTTCCTTCAGGCTCTCCATGTCGAGCTTTCCGACATGGAAAGCCAGTCGAAAAGCGACTTTGGAGGCCCCTAGTAGGGCCCCCATTCCTCCACAGCCTCTGGTTGGGGGCCGAGGGGGCACCTATTTTGCCTCCTGTTAATCCCTGCACCGCGTGGCAGGCACCTTGAGATGCCTGCCACGCGGTGCACGGATTAACCAAATCTCCCATTTCTCTATGGGAGCATGTGCTGCAGCCGGTTTACGGCCGCAGCACATGTTATCTTCATGTGTATTATTGCAAATATGTCAGTTCAAATGAATCAAGAAAAGAACTCACTGATTTGTTAAATTCCAACCCAGGCCTGGAAAGAAGCTGTTCCATTGTTCTAGTGACATTGAGTCATCTACTAAATTTGCCCTTTGAGGCAGTGTATTATTGGTTTCTATGATGTGCAGTAGCACAATAATAAAAATAATCAGGTTTGCTTCTTCAAGAAGAATAATGAGGCCTGTCATGTCCTTAAAAGAACAACAATTGGGAATCGTAGGACTGGGAAGGAGTTTATTTATTCCCTGCTTTAACAGTTATACATTGCGCTCCTGCGCCTCACAGAGCATTAAGGCACTTTACAGAGAATCATTTAGCCCACATCACACTAAAACAAGATAACCATTGCAATACAGTAACTTAGGAGATTTACCGAGAACTGTTTTAAATACCACCTAAGTAGCAAGAATTGGCAAAGCTAATAGTTCTTGGCCCTTAAAGGCCGAGTTTATGACTTTGCCAATGGTTTTTGCCAGTGACAAATCTTCAAGACGCATGCGGACACGTGGCAGGTAACATTGCATTGGGTTTTCTATTACAAAAGCCATGTGATGCATGCATCAAGACACGTATGTGCACGTGTCATGACAAATGGTGGCCTTATTTAATTTACTGTTCTAACTGCCGCATTGAAACAGGGTAAAAACAAATGAAAACAAGTGCATGCAAAGAGCAAACAAGCAATTGTAATGCAAATTGGTCTGGCATTTTTTAGAGTTAGAAGTATTGGCGTTGTAAATGAGAATGTCTTTTACCCATGTGTTTTGGATCGGAGTGGATGCATGTGGTTTGGAGAGGAATTATGTGGTTTGGATTGGAATTGTTAGTTGTGGAATTGTGTGTGGTGGAATTGTGTGATGTGGAGTGGATTTGTGTAGTGGAAATATGTGGCATGGTGTACAGTGAAAATATGTGGATAGTAATTATGTGGTACTGAGTGTACTGGCATTATGTGGAGTGGGATTGTGTGTGATAGAGAGTAAATATGCAGTATGGCATTATGTGTTGTGGACTGGTATGTTGTGGAGTTTGATTATATAGTGTGCTGTCAAATTTTGTGGCATAATGTGGAATTCTGTGGTGTGGTTCAGATGTATGTGGTGTGTTGTGTAATTGTGTTGTTGAGCTGAAATGTGTGGTTTGTTGTCGAATTATGTGGTGTGGAATGGAAATGTGTAGAGTTGAATTGTAGCCCATTGCATTGACTTCCAGCAGCGACAAAGGCATTGGTGATGTCACCCAGCGGCTTGCCCGTTAATATCTGCCACTGCCTGATTGCTCTAATAGATTAGCTCACACATAGGCAAGGCTTATTGGCTTTGCCAATGCTTGCTGTAAATAGTGAGCCTGTCCTTATAGTATTGAGCTAGAAGGGTGAAAATATTTGCTGGACCTGCCATATTTAAAGCTATGTATTGTAGGTTGCGTGCAGATTTAAGCAACAGATGCATTTACCCACGGAGTTATCCCACAGCTGCACTTCCTTGATCATTCCGGGCTTAGCTGTGCTCTACAGTGACCCAAGTGTACCACCCCGCTTGTCGCAGATCCAAAATGTGAGGCTGTATTTATTTATTTTCATCAATTCCTGGTTGTTAATATGCTATAAATTCGAATGTATCTGAAGGCATGGCTGCTGTAAATATCTGCATGTGCAAAGAATGTTTTAATGATACTTATTTGTTGTTCTCAACCTTTACGCGCAGGCCTGCAACTGAGGACAGACGGGGGCATCATTCAGAAAGATGCAGGAAGGTAATGTCCCCATAAACATTTAGCAAAACAGTGCTGCAAGGCTTGCACGTAAATTGCAATAGAATTATAAGTGTACCAGATTTAAAGCCTCTTTTTGTGGCCATTGTGCGCAGCGGGAAGCGTGCCTCGAGCTGGGCCATTTCTGAAAAGGACCTGGCAGGAGGTGGAACCCAATTATTAAGTCTATGGAAGGAGAGTTAGATAACACATTTTACAAAGAAACTACACTGTTCTATTCAATGAGAGTAAATAATAGAGAATGTCGAACAAAAATTCTAAAAATGTATTTTTACTGCGCAATTCTTTCTCCTGAACATTGGATATGCATGCAGGTATCTAGGTGCAAGCGCATGCGTATGAGAGTTTATGAGTGTGTACTGTATGAGTTTGTTTGTGCCTATGAGTGTGAAAGAATGTTTGTGTGTCGTTGTGTGCGTGAATGTGTGTGTGAAATGTATATCAGTCGGCCTGTGATTGTGTATGTGTGATTGTCAGTGTGTGCATATTTTTGTATGTATTTGTGCCTGTTGTTTGTGTGTGTTAGTGTGTGTCTGTGTGTGTTACTGGGTTAGTGTAGTGTATGTGATTGTGTCAGTGTGTGTGTGCATGTGCTTGCATTTTTGTGAGATTGTTTCTGGGTGTTGAGTGTGCCAATGTGTCTCAGGGTATATTTCTGGGTCTGTCAGTGTGTGTGTTTGTGTACCCATGAGTGTGCGTGGGTCTGTGTTGTTTCTGTGTGTCAGTGCGTGTGTGATTGTTGACTTGTGATTGTACGCGTGAGTGAGCAAGTTACCTTAGGGAGACATCCTTTACCACGCAACTTTTACAACGCGATGCTTTTACATCGAGGTTTTCACAACGCAAGTCGTTACAACGACTTGCGCTGGATGGCGCTCTAACCTAAGGAATAGTATGATTTACTATTCCAACACCTTCCCTACTGTACGTAGACTGGAGTTGGAATAGTAAATCATACTATTCCTAAGTCCAGCGCCCTCCAGCGCAAGTCGTTGTAACGACTTGCGTTGTAACAAACGCGATGTAAAATACTGCATTGTAAATGTATGCGTAGTAACGTCATACATTCGTTACCTTTCGCTGTAGTAACCATGTTCGATTCCCTATAGCAAATGAAAACGCATGCATCATATGTGTCAGGATTACAGACTGTGAGCTTTTGTGAAGAATTCCTCTTAAACAAAGAAGCAAAAAAATATATCAGAGGGTGGCTGAAGCATGAGAATTCGAGGAAACAGTGGGAGATGTAGCCATGGCAAGCTCAACAGAATGCGGATGCAGCCTAGAATGGTGATGAAAGCCTCCCTCGTTCTGCGGAGACAATGCACTTTTTTGTGAAAGGCACACAAAGGGCCATAATGTAACTGGGTGTGCTGCATTAAGTTGAGGATCATTGGTTTCTCGAGACTCTGGAGCAGACAGCGTTAGCAGCCGTGTAGGTTAAGCTCTCACACACTGCCATCTGCACTCGGGCAAATTTCAAAGACCGATCTAGTGCCACGCTGATGTCAGGATGTGCGATCTGGCTATATAGGGAATGACACCACTATAAACAGAAAAAATACAAGACTGCATATTCTAATCAAACAAACCTTAACTTTGAGGCAGCGACTGTCAAAGACATGAGCCCTGAAATAGCTAGACCCGGTACATGAAACACTTAGAGCTACAGAAACACACAGAAGCACAACTTGTCCACACAGTCTACTGCGAACCTTTATCAGACATGTGCGCGTGCACACAACCAAAGCTTTCATCCAGGATTTTAAGGCACAGGCACTTCCAAGAAGTGATCCATGTAGATAACAATAAAACAACAAGCAGAGCGAACTGGGTAAGGTGAGGGTGCTGCCGCTTGGTACACATAGGGTGCTCGTGTAATACAGCACTTCACAGCTGGCACAGGATGGAAGTCTAAATATGGCATAGGTATTGCCTTTATAAAAACCAGATGGGAGGAGGGGCCATCCCACACTGTAACAGTGTGATGGCCAACAAAAATGTTCTCTTTGTGAAATCGCTAGGGAGGGAACTAAGTGCACAAAGGAGGGACATTTGCACAAATGCACCAGTAACAAGCCAGCATTTCTGAATGCCACAGATAACAACCAATGACAAATGGTGGGTGTGCCAAAAGTCCACAGAAGAAATACAATTGGTCTTGCAGAGGGTGCAAGAGCTGTCGAGGCTCGATCTAAAAAGGAAGTGAGCGGGCCTGCAACACTTGCAGTTGCTGGGCCCTTCTACAAAACAAAAAAAGAAAGAAAGATAAACTTAAATAACATTTGTAAAAAGTAAATAGGGATGTGTTGGAGGCTGTGGAGTTTTGGGAAGGGGGCAAAAGACGATCCGACAGCAGAGGCAGAATAAAAAGCAGAGGAAGACAAGGAAACTTATTCACTTCAATTGAGAGAGGAATACAAAACAAATGGTTTCTCAAGGATGCAGTGGAAGGATATAACTCATTCACTTAGAACACTGCGAGACCATAATGCTCCTTGGTGAGACAAACAGTGGAAAAGGGAGGAAAACCACTGAATCAAGAGCAGACAACTGATATAAACAAAAAATCCACCCAATCATGAGCAAGGGGCTGACACAAAGCCCACTTTGAATATATGTCATGTATTGTAAATAAACAATTTAACTGTAGACAGTCAAAGGCGTAGCCAAGACTTTAAAAAGCTTGATTATTTTGTGCCGGTAAGACTACAAAAGTTTGGCTGGAAAATCAGACATTTGTTCAGGAAGAGCCGGAAAAGGTGAGCTTTTCAGTGTCTCCTAAAAGAAGGAAAGATGATTTAGTTATGAAGTCCAAAGGCAAAGCCTAAGCAGTAGGTGTGGAACCAGTAAAATGGAATCGTTCTGAGGAACTGAGGATTTGAAGTTTGATATACCAAGAAGTTGGGAGTTTTGGCTTCTGAGTCCTCATTGTTTGCTTGAAATGGTGAGTTGCCTGGTGAGATTGGGTTCTGAATGTGGTATAGGGCTGTGAAAGTGAGGCAACAGATTTTAAAGTTAATTGGTAGTCAAGAAAGATTCAGAGTATAGTAGTGACACGTCTTCTCAGAGAGTGTAATACTGGCTTGGTCAAAGAAAGTGAGGATTGTGAATCACCAGCTAGAATAGCACTCCCAAGTATAGCTTGAAGATGACAAGATGTTGACTGCTGTTTTCAGTTGGTTTGGGAGTATAAGGTGATTCATTATATTAAGGAAGTAGAGATAGAAATTAGCAGATTAGCAGATTTAGCCATGCGGCTCTTGTGCGGGTTAAAATTGAGAGTTAAGTCTTTGTTAAAGTTATGGGAATTTACTCTGGAAGATAGTGCAGAGTAGAAACCTTCTTTTTTCAGTATTTTCAATAGTAAAGAAGGCCTAAATGTAATTTTCATCAACATAATCTCATGTAATCTCAGGCATTTCATATTACGAAAGTGACGAGTAATGCCCAAGTTTTTATCTTTTCCCTACGTCACACAAATGAGATTGCAGTTTAGGTAAAAATCCTATTATGGGACTGTTAGACCTGGCATCCTTGGTGTGGTTTTCCCTGACATTTTGCCTCTACCTCCTGTGTTTTTGATGCTGTGCTGAATTTCGTTTTTGCTGGCTTAGATGCTTCGGGCACTTTGGCACTGCTGATCAGTGTCAAAGTGCAAGTGCTCCCTGTGTAAATTGGTATTGTGATTGGTTCTCCCTGATTGAAATATTTGTTTTACCAGTAGGTCCCTAGTAAAGTGCACTGAGTGTGCCAGGGCTGGTAAATCAAATGCTGCTAGTGGGCCTGCAGCACTGGTTGTGCCACCAACATGAGTAGCCCTGAAAAGATGTCTCAGGCCTGCCACCGTGGTGCCTGTGCGCAGTTTGTTAACTGCCATGTTGACTTGGCAAGTGCATCCACTTGTCAGGCCCTACCCTTCCCTTTTCTTACACATAGGACACCCCTCTGGTAGGCCCAAGGTACCCCCCTGGGCAGGGTGCAATGTATATGAAAGGTAGGACATGTACTGGTGTGTGTAACATGTCCTCATAGTGAAATACTACCAATTTCGTTTTTCACTATTGAAAGGCTATCTTGCCCCATAGGACAGAATGGGAAATGCTTGGTAACATTTTACAAGCATATCTTCCCATGGGATAAGATCGAAAAATTGAGTTTGGTATCCCTGAACTCAGGATTTAATAACACATCTTTTAGTGAAGATGGTTTTTAAATTGTGTGCTTGAAAATACCACTTTTAGAAAGTGGCTATTTTCTTGTTCAACCATCCTGTGTGCCTCTGCCTGTTTGTGGGTTGACTGTCTGGTTTCAGTGTGACCGAGGACAGAGGATGTGCATTCCCTGTAGACAGCCTCTGGGGGTTGAGGTGTGCCTGGCCCTTCCTGGATTAATCAGCCCTGAGCTGAATAGACCCTGGCTGCATATAGAGTGGTGGGAGGAGATTTACCTTGCACCTGAATGGAGCCTGTCTCCCTTGCACAATGCTGTCTCCACCTCCTGTGGTCATGCTGTACCAGTGAAGGCAGAACTGGTTTGAACTGGGCTCAGAGCCCCCTGCACAAAGAGAACAAAGGCATTTTTGGGGTATAAGTATTAGACCTAAAACCCCTAAACTTTAGATCATTCCTGGAATTCAAGAGGAACCTTTGCCAAGGAGAAGAGCTGGAGAGACTGAGGAGAAGTATTGCCCTTGCTGTGTGCTGGGGTTGGCCTGCAGTTGCTGTTTCTGCCAAGGAAAGGAGAAGGACTTTGCTGTGTGCTGTGTCCCCTGCTTGAAGGAGTTCTCCAAGGGCCTGAAGTGTGCTGGCCTCCTGTTCTGAAGTCTCAGGGACACAAAGGCTTCACCCCCAGCTCCCCTGAACTCTGCTGCTGTGAGTTCTAGCCTGCCAGGAGGTGTCTGTGCCAGTTTTGGGCCTCTGGAGGATGTTGCTGCTGTGAGTTCTAGCCTGCCAAGAGGTGCCTGTGCCAGTTTTGGGCCTCTGGAGGTTGTTGCTGCTGTTTGGGAGCTGGAAGAAAGAAGAAACTCAAAGGACTACAGAAATCGAAGCATCTCTCTTCTTGCGGCTGTTTTTCCAACGCATCTCCACAGTGCGAGAAGAATTTCCACACATCGCTGCGCCGCTGCGGAAACCGCCGCAGCACCTGTTGCCGCTGCAAGAATCGACGCATCGAGGGATCGCAGCTGAAGAGGACCGACGCAGCACCACTTGACTCCGCCGCATCAATCGCCGACGCATCCCGGATTTCCACGCATCGTACCTGAGATGCAAGTTCGTCTGATGCATCACCTGCGGACGGAACTGTCACGAAGAATCGGCGCATCACTCCCCATACAGACCGGATTCGAAGCAACCCTTCCTCTGCGTGTAGCGGGACTGTCGCATCGCCTCCCAAAGGTCTCAGGAGTGTCACATCTCTTTGTTTTCCGACTCTGCAGCTGTTTGGCTTGTGAACTTTGACGCATCTACAGGTACTTTGGTGAAAAGTCACGCATCCATAGTTTCCTATGGTACAAGTTCTTGAAACCTTTTGAAAGTCATATTTTTAACTGTGTATGTTGGATTTTTATCGTTTTGGTCTTGTTTAGTTTAGATAAAGATACTTTATGTTTCTAAACTGGTGTGGTGTCCTTTTGTGGTGTTTTCACTGTGTTACTGTGTGTGTTGGTACAAATACTTTACACATTGCCTTTGGGATAAGCCTGTCTGCTCGTGCCAAGCTACCAAGGGGGTGAGCAGGGGTTATCTAAAGTGTGTATCCCCCTTACCCTGACTAGAAGCATGGGTCCCTATTTGGACAAAGGTACCTACTTCTGCCAAATAGAGGCCCCCATTTCTAACATTGGTGGTCAGTGGTGAGGATTTGAACCTGTATTTGTACTTGACCCACAGTGATTGGTGTACATCACTAGTTTAGTGCAGACCACTACGCAACCACATACGGTGTTTTGTTTTTGGTTCTATTTTTGAGTAAACCTTAAAGTATCCACGCATCATGTCTCAGAAGGTTAAACCAGCAAGTGAGATGGCAGAATTGGAGTTTGATATTGAATTGTTGCATACCTACAGACTAGATCAGCTCAAGCAATTTTGCAAAGCTTTTGGATGTCCCATGAAGAGTAGCTCCAGGAAGGAGGAGCTACAGAAGGCCTTAAGTGCCTGGTGGGAGGCCAAAGAGGCTGGGGAGACAGGTGATGCAGAGGTGGATGAGGATGCACAAGGGAATGGTTTCAGGTCACAGGATCTGCCTGTATCAAGAGTAGCCTCCAGGGCTGGCAGCAACCATTCCGCTAGAGGTTTTTCCCCAGAGGAGCTGGAGGAGAACCAAAGGGTTAGAGATCATGAGTTAGAAGTCATGAGGCTCAAGATGAAACAATTGGAAATGGAGTAAGAAAAGATGGCAGAGGAGAGCAAGAACGCTCGTGCCTTATAGGAAAAGAAATTGCTTTTAGCTCATGAGTTGAGCATGAGGGAACTGGACATTAAAGCTAAGCAAGTGGAGTCCAGTTCAAATGGTGGCAGTGTACAGCCAGTGCAAGGAGGTAAGGCTTACATACCCAAGGACCAAGTGCAGAATTATCAGAGGGGTGGTGATATTTATGCTTGGTTTACGGCGTATGAGGCAGCCTTGAGAATGAATGAGGTTCCTGAGAGGCATTGGGGGGCGGGCCTGTGGAAACACTTTGAGGCCACTGGGAGGGACACCCTGACACCATTGGAGCAGGCGGGTACCCTAACCTATTTCCACATGAAGGAGGCTTTATGCCTCAGGTAAGGGCTCACCCCAGATCAGTACAGAGAGAAGTTCAGGAACTTTAGGAAGCTTGATTCTCATACTTGGTTTGAATGTGTGAACATGTATAACCGTGCACTGGATGGTTGGATAAAGGGCAGCAAGGTAACTGATTACCAGGGGTTGTAAAACTTCATTGGTTGGGAGCACTTAGGTAATCTCTGTGTTCCAGAGCTGTGCCAGCATCTATTGGACAGTAAGCTAACTGACCCCAGGGAGCTTGCTAAGGAGGCGGACCACTGACTAGCACCAGAGTCCACAAGGGGATTGTGGGTAACCCAGCCAAGGGCGGGCCGGGTCCCCAGCAGAAGAGTGGGGGGGGACAAGGGTAACCAAAAGGAGTTCTCAAAGGGCCCCAAAACAGTTCCCAGGGTAAGGAATCCCAGCCCCCCAAGCCTAAAGTGGCCTGGCCCCCTAAGGGCAGGCACGAAAACTGGGCTCCCCCCGGTGTTATTCATGTGGTCAGTGGGCCACATTGCAAGAGATCCCAAGTGCCCCAACGTACCACCAGAACCCACTGGTGCACCATCTCCGGGGTTAGTGAGTGGGGGAGGAATTGGTTCCTAGTGAAGGTGGGGAGCCAGCAGTTATGACCCTTGTCTTATTAGGAGACAGAGAGATGGTCCAGGGATCCTATCTGCCTGAGAACACTAAGAAATACAGGAAGTGGGTGACCATCAATGGGAGGAGGGTGGAGGCTCTGAGAGACACAGGAGCCAGTGTGACATCTGTCAGGTATCAATGGGTGTCTGAAGAACAGGTTATTCCCAATGTACTTCACCCTGTAGTTGCAGCAGACAACTCTGAGCGACTGTGTAAGGTGGCGCTAGTTCCCTTTGAGTGGGGGGGGTCTTAAGGTTCCTTAAAGGTCGTTGTTACTCCGTCCATTCCTGTAGACTGTCTGCTTGGCAATGACCTGGAGAGTTCCCCATGGAAGGAGGTGGAATGCAAGGCTCATTTGGAGATGTTGGGTCTGCCTGAGTGGGTCTGTGCGACCACTTGGTCAATGGCAGCCAGTAGGGGTAATCAAGAGGACCTGGAGCCTGAAACAGTGGCTCAGGTGCCTGCCAGGAAGAGGAGGGGCAGGGGGCATGGGAAACCAGCCCCAGAAGTTCCCGTGGTCCAGTAAGAAGCAGACCCTGAGTGGGATGCCCTGGAGCCCACATTAGAGCAGATAGCCAAACCGGGAGACCTACCGGAGCTGACCCATTGGCAGCAGGAAGGGGGTCCCTCCAGGGAGGAGTTCTGCAGAACGCAGATGGAGTGCCCTACACTTATTGGTTTGCGGCAACAGGCTGCAAACCAGGCAGCAGGTTTTCCGTCTGGATCACATCTGATTTACTGGGAAGATGGATAGTTGTATAGTGAGCCTAAGGTCGTTGAGCCCGGTGCAGCCCGTGTGCTGGTGGTACCCGAGCGCTTCAGGACCTTCCTACTGGGTCGGGCTCATGACGTGCCTCTAGCAGGACATTTGGGGTGCGACAAGACCCTTCAGAGGCTTGTCACCCACTTTTACTGGCCCCAAATGAGAAGTACACACTGTAGATCTGGCCCAACTTGCCAGGCAAGTGGCAAGAGTGGAGGAAAGTGTAAGGCTCCCCTCCAAACCTTTCCTGTGGTGAGCACCCCTTTAGAGCAGGTGAGTATTGACATTGTGGGGCCACTGGAACCCAAGACAGCCTTAGGTAACAAGTTTATCTTGGTCTTGGTGGACCATGCCTCCCGGTACCCGGAAGCTGTCCCTCTCCGAACAATCACAGCCCCCATGGTGGGCCGTGCATTGATGGGGATCTTTTCCCGCGTGGGGTTCCCCAGAGAGCTGGTCTCTGACCGTGGTACAAACTTCATTTTGAAGTACATGACATCTTTGTGGGAGGAGTGCAGTGTGGTATACAAGTTCACCACTCCTTACCATCCTCAAGGGAATGGGCTGGTTAAGAGATTCAACCGAACCCTGAAGGGCATGATAAATGGTCTTGCAGAACCCATGAGAGGGAAGTGGGATGTCTTTTTGCCATGCCTGTTGTTTGCATACAGGGAGGTACCGCAGAAGTCCTTAGGGTTCAGTCCCTTTGAACTACTGTATGGTCACCCTGTGAGAGGACCTCTGAGTCTGATGAAGGAGGGTTGGGAGAGAACTCCTGGTAAGACCCCACAAGATGTGTTCAGCTATGTGCTGGCCTTAAGAAACCAGACTCAACGCTTCAGGAAACTCACTCAGGCAAACCTGGAAGCTAGCCAGGAAGAAATGAAAAGATGGTATGACCAGAATGCCACTCTGGTCAAATTTCAGCCTGCCCAGAAAGTGTGGATGATGGCACCAGTGGAGCTTTGTGCGCTCCATGATAAGTGGACTGGTCCATATGAGGTGGTGGAGCGCAAGAGTGACGTGACCTATTTGGTTGACTTGCAGACTCCTAGAACCCTTTGAGGGTCCTGCATTGTAAACCGCCTCAAGCCGCACTTTGAGAGGTCTGAGGTAACTATGCTCCTTGCAACAGATGATGGAATGGAGGAGGAGAGTGAGCCTCTTTCTTACCTCCTGTCAGCAAAGGAACATGATGGGTCAGTGGAAGGGGTAAACCTCTTTCCTACCCTGACCCCAGAGCAGCAGAGGGACTGCCGCCAAGAGCTGGGACAGTTCACCTCCCTGTTCTCCCTGAGACCAGGATTGACCAATTGGTACGTCCATGATGTGGACACTGGGGACAGTCTACCTGTGAAGCAGAAATTTTACAGGGTAGCTGACAAAGTCAGTTCCAGCATCAAGGACGAAGCTTCCAAGATGTTGGCGTTAGGGGTGAGAGAGCCCTCCAGCAGCCCCTGGGCTAGCCCAGTGGTCTATGTGCCAAAAGCTGCTGCAGCCGGTGCCACTCCAGAACTCCAGATCTGTGTGGACTACCATGGGCTCAATGCAGTCACCAAGACTGATGCACACCCCATCTCCAGAGCTGATGAGCTCGTTGATCGGTTGGGAGCTGCCCGGTATCGCAGTACATTTGATTTAATCTCTGGGTACTGGCAGATTGCCTTAACCGATGGGGTAAACGAGAGGTCAGCATTTTCAACACCAGAGGGGCACTACCAGCTCCGGGTTATGCCATTCGGGTTGAAGAACGCCCCTGCCACCTTCCAGAGACTGGTCAACCGGGTACTGTCCGGGCTGGAGGAATTCAGCGCCGCCTACCTGGATGACATTGCTATGTTCAGTTCTAGTTGGGAGGAACATTTGCGACACCTCTGCGAAGTGTTGAAGGCTCTGCAAAGGCCAGGCCTCACTATTAAGGCTAGTAAGTGTCAGATAGGGCAGGGATCTGTGGTGTACTTGGTACACCAGGTAGGGAGCGGCCAGGTGGCGCCCCTACAAGCGAAATATTGACACCATTCTGGCTTGGGAGCCCCCCAAGACCCAGATAGAGGTTAATGTTAAGAAGATTTATAGAGCGCGTGGCTACCCAAAGGCTTCCCAGCGCTAAGCAGTGGACTGATGCAATGACAGCGGGAGAGCAGGCACTTAGTTGACATTGGTGAACAACCATGTTTTCAATTTTTTTCTAAATGTTGCCTCTGCGGATATAAATCTCAACTCTCGTGGGAGTGAGTTCCACAACTTGGGCGCCAAGTGGGAAAAGGCTCTCCCACCCCATCTGGCCCTTTTTATTCTGGTGGTTTTTAGCAGGCGCTCAGAGCCTGACCTCAAACATCTGTTGGGGAGATGTTGGAACACCAGCTTCCTAATCTTGCTGGGCCCTTTATTATTTATAGCTCTGTGGGTTAGGCAAAGTGTTTTGAACCTAATTCTGGCCTCTATCAGAAGCCAGTGTAAGTTTCTGCGGTGGGCCGCGACTGATTCCTTCATTGGGATTTGATACAGGAGTCTGACCGCAGCGTTCTGAACTACCTGTAACTTCTTAATCACATATTTGGGCGTGCCCAAGAAGAGTGAATTCCCGTAATCAAGTCGTGAGGTGACCAAGGAATGTATGACCATTTTCCTTAACTGTGCAGGGATAAGCATAAGGACCTTGCGCAGCATTCTTAGCAGCCCAAAGCACGTGCCTGCCACCTTACGCACTTGAGTCTCCATGGTCAGCTCATGGTCCAACCAAAAGCCAAGGTTCTTAATGGCCGTGCTGGGGGTTGGTGCAGGCCCCAGGCAGCCGGGCCAGCTTACTAGGGGCCTAGGAATCCCTACATTACCAAGGACCATAATTTCGGTCTTGTCCCCATTCACTTTCAGACAGCTCCCTGTCATCCATTTGACTACTTGTTCCAGACAAGGAGCCAGCTGGCCTGACTTCCCATTGGAGTCCAATGATACCACCAACTGGGTGTCGTCGGCGTATGACGTGACGGAGATACATGTTCCTGTACTACATCAGCCAACGGTGAGAACCTTTTTAGGTCTCACCGGGTACTACAGATGGTTCGTCAAGGGGTATGGCACAATTGTTGCCCCCTTGACAGAGCTGACTTCAAGGAAGCAGCCCAGGAAGGTGATCTGGACTGATGCCTGCCAGACTGCTTTTGATGCCCTGAAATCTGCAAAGTGCACGGCGCACGTGCATAAGGCACCTGACTTCTCCAAAGAATTTGTTGTGCAGACAGATGCTTCAGAGCATGTTGTGAGAGCAGTACTCTCACAATTGAACAACGAGGGCTTGGACCCAACCTGTAGCTTTCATCAGTAGGAGGCTACATCCCGGGGAACAGAGGTGGAGTGCAATTGAAAGGGAAGCTTTTGCTGTGGTCTGGGTGCTGAAGAAGCTAAGGCCCTACTTGTTTGGGACTCACTTCCGGGTTCAGACAGACCACAGGCCCCTCAGATGGTTGATGCAGATGAGGGGTGAGAATCCAAAACTGTTGAGGTGGTCCATCTCCCGGAACACCGCCCTGGTACACAACACGCCAAAGCTGATGGTCTGTCCAGATTCTTCCGCCTTAGTGATGAGATCTCCCAAGAGGGTGGGTAGTTCTCCCCACTTTTCAGCTGGAGGGGACACGTGTTAGACCTGGCATCCTTGGCGTGGTTTTCCCTGACTTTTTGCCTCTACCTCCTGTGTTTTTGATGCTGTGCTGGATTTCGTTTTGCTGGCTTAGATGCTTTGGGCACTTTGTCACTGCTGATCAGTGTCAAAGTGCAAATGCTCCCTGTGTAAATTGGTATTGTGATTGGTTCTCCCTGATTGGCATATTTGTTTTACCAGTAGGTCCCTAGTAAAGTGCACTGAGTGTGCCAAGGCTGGTAAATCAAATACTACTAGTGGACCTGCAGCACTGGTTGTGCCACCCACATGAGTAGCCCTGAAAAGATCTCAGGCCTGCCACCGCGGTGCCTGTGCGCAGTTTGTTAACTGCCATCTCGGCTTGGCAAGTGCATCCACTTGCCAGGCCCTAACCTTCCCTTTTCTTACAGATAGGACACCCCTCTGGTAGGCCCAAGGTACCCCTCTGGGCAGGGTGCAGTGTATATGAAAGGTAGGACATGTAGTGGTGTGTGTAACATGTCCTGATAGTGAAATACTGCCAATTTCGTTTTTCACTATTGAAAGGCTATCTTGCCCCATCGGAAAGAATGGGGAATGCTTGGTAACATTTTACAAGCCTATCTTCCCATAGGGATAAGATAGAAAAATTGAGTTTGATATCCTTGAACTCAGAATTTAACAACACATCTTTTAGTAAAGATGGTTTTTTAATTGTGTGTTTGAAAATACTACTTTCAGAAAGTGGCTATTTTCTTGTTCAACCATCCTGTGTGCCTCTGTCTGTTCGTAGATTGACTGTCTGGTTTAAGTGTGACAGAGACAGAGGATGTGTGTTCCCTGCAGACAGCCTCTGGGGGGGTTGAGGTGTGCCTGGCCCTTCCTGGATGACCCAGCCCTGAGCTGAATAGACCCTGGCTGCATATAGAGTGGTGGGAGGAGATTTACCTTGCACCTGAATGGGGCCTGTCTCCCTTGCACAATGCTGTCTCCACCGCCTGAGGTCATGCTGAACCAGTGAAGGCAGAACTGGTTTGAACTGGGCTCAGAGCCCCCTGCACAAAGAGAACAAAGACATTTTTGGGGTATAAGTATTAGACCTAAAGCCCCTGAACTTTAGATCATTCCTGGAATTCAAGAGGAATCTTTGCCAAGGAGAAGAGCTGGAGAGACTGAGGAGAAGTACTGCCCTTGCTGTGTGTCTGGGGTTGGCCTGCAGTTGCTGTTTCTGCCAAGGAAAGGAGAAGAACTTTGCTGTGTGCTGTGTCCCCTGCTTGAAGGAGATCTCCAAGGGCCTGAAGTGAGCTGGCCTCCTGTTGTGAAGTCTCAGGGACACAAAGACTTCACCCCCAGCTCCCCTGAACTCTGCTGCTGTGAGTTCTAGCCTGCCAAGAGGTGCCTGTGCCAGTGTTGGGCCTCTGGAGGTTGTTGCTGCAGTTTGGGAACTGGAAGAAAGAAGAAACTCAAAGGACTACAGAAATCGACGCATCGCTCTTCTTGCGGCTGTTTTCCCGATGCATCTCCACGGCGCGAGAAGAATTTCCACGCATCGCTGCACTGCTGCGGAAAACGCTGCAGTGCCTGTCGCCGCTGCATGAATCAACGCATCGAGGGCTCACGGCTAAAGAGGACAGACGCAGCGCCGCTCGACGCCTCCGCATCGATTGCCGATGCATCCCGGATTTCACGCATCGTACCTGAGCAGCAAGTTCGTCTGCCGCATTACCTGCGGACCAGAACCGTCACGAAGAATCGGCGCATCACTCCCCATACAGGTCGGATTCAATGCAACCCTTCCTCTGCATGCAGCGGGACTGTCGCATCGCCTCCCTAAGGTCTCAGGAGTGTTGCATCTCTTTGTTTTCCGACTCTGTAGCTGTTTGGCTTGTGAACTTTGACGCATCTACAGGTACTTTGGTGAAAAGTCACGCATCCATAGTTTCCTATGGTACAAGTTCTTAAAACCTTTTGAAGGTCATATTTTTAACTGTGTATGTTGGATTTTTGTCGTTTTGGTCTTGTTTAGTTCAGATAAAGATACTTTATTTTTCTAAACTGGTGTGGTGTCCTTTTGTGGTGTTTTCACTGTGTTACTGTGTGTGTTGGTACAAATACTTTACACATTGCCTTTGGGATAAGCCTGTCTGCTCATGCCAAGCTACCAAGGGGGTGAGCAGGGGTTATCTAAAGTGTGTATCCCCCTTACCCTGACTAGAAGCAAGGGTCCCTATTTGGACAAAGGTACCTACCTCTGCCAACTAGAGACCCCCATTTCTAACAGGGACCATAGGAGCAACACGATCTACTCAAATTCGAGCATCACTTGTTGAACATGGGAACTGATAAAATCAACTTGAAAATTCATTTAAAGTTGATTTTGAAACCCAGCGGTTTGTTCGGGTATTATTTATTTATATTTATTCATTTATTTATTTTGTTTACAGCGGAAGTGACATAGACAGTGAGGCTGCTGTACTTACACTATCGACTTTCTCGTTCTGTGCTGTAGACTCCTCCCTGTTCTTTGTTCTGTTTGGATTTTGATTCTGGAAGGAAAGGATCACTCATTCTTTGTCTCTAATCTCTGCTGCATCATCCAGCCTAGGTTTTTTTTTTTTGGGGGGGGAGGGGTGAAAATAAGGAATTCAGTGTTGTACTTTTCAAAATGTGTGTTGTATAAGGGAGGGCAAGCACCAATATTTGAGTTCCATTTTTGTTTTTTTATCTCCTTTTATTTATTTCTAGATGGCCAGGAGTTTGGCATAGGGGGTGCAGGCAGGTCCTTGAGGAATTTGATAATGCATGTAAAGATAATGGAAATTTTGGGATAATGGAGTCCTGCAGTTATACATTTATTTATTTATTTGTTTACTTATTTATTTATTTATTTTAACAGATTGAAAAATCAACAATTCATTGATGCTACAAAAATAAGATAAAATCTCAATTTTAAATTTTAAAATTGAAAACATTACATAATCAATTATGCATCTTAATCACTACATTATTTATGGAGTATTTCACTTAATGAAATGGGTTCTAAGGGGAGTAGTCAGTTGTGGGATGCTCCAATAAGCATCTTCATCTTTCCCTACCTCTCGTAACAACCCTGGGGGCTCAAAAGTTGAATTAAAATCACCACAAATTATAAATAAAAAAAGCTGTGCTACACTTATTGCGAAGACTGTTAAGAAAATTCAAAGGTTGTGACTCAGTTGACCTACTGGACCCTTGATTGTATAAATTGAATAAAACAATGGCTTTTAGGGTGATCTGGAGCACCGGGGAACCAGCGAGCCACTGGTGATTTGTTTAAAATTTATAGGCAGACCAGGGGCATTCCTGCCCACACACATAACCCACCTAACTATCTGCCCAGCCTTGATTTATCAGCCAAAACATGTAAATTGATATAACCCAGTTTGTAATATTCCATACTTTCCCATGTTTCCTGAAGTGTGCAGAGATCAAATTAATCTATAAACCTACCCCAACCACTAGCACCCATTTTTGCTTTAAGTCCTGATATGTTCCAGCTCACCAACAAGACCCTCCTGTTGGCTTGTGTCTCGAGATTTGTAGAACTTTCAAGACTGTCACCTACTGAAAATCATGGCACAAAAGAGTTGGTATTAAAAATTCCTTGCTCACCTCTTGCCTCATGTTCACATGCTTTCTATAATATTCTAAGGGGCGTATCACTTGTAATATCGTTATCCACACTTATCATTTGAAAAGGAACATCATCCGTGTCGGTTCTGTCATTAGAGGGCAGGCAGGTAGGAGCTGGAGTGGGTCAATGTTTATTTTTCAATGGACTCAAAGGATCAAATCTGTTGGATGTATAAATGTTGAAATTCCCCATTTCCTCACTGGAATTCCAGGTTGCTACATTGTCTACGTCACTGGTGTGAACAGTGGAAAAGTAAGTCAAAAACAAACCTAGGGGTCGTGTCTGGATTCAAAATGGAATGGCATTATCATAAAATAATTGAAGAATAAGCCTCCCTGCAAGTTCACAATGGTCAAATCTAACAACTACACAGCCCTTTCTAAATTCTTTTGGCCCATTCCAACACAATCCACATGCCTCACCATAATAATGTGTTTATATAAGAATGAGCCTCCATTGACACGCCCTCTACACCAGTGCACCACTTTGTTTTTTAACTGGTGAAAAGTTTCAGTAACTCCCTCTTTTAGCGGTGGTGTTCACCAGAACCATGACATATGGAGTGCCATTTGGTGGTAAATGTAAGAGGTTAATAGCCAAGCGCGCCTTAAATGAATTACCCTGGGCTCTCAATGACCTAAAAGGAACAAACCCTGCTTTATGGGCAGCTGGATTCGGTTCGGCTAGTTGACCGGGGGGAGATGTAATATTAAGCACGGGTGGGATGTTTATGAAGTTGGGAATTCCCTCACATGGGCTAGAAGATTTTCTAGAACAAGCTAAAGGCTGTGACTGCATCCTCAGACCTTCCCATTCCCTGCGCCCTTGCCACCTCTCCACCTCTGTCACAATGGTTAATGATCCGCAGACAGCTGATTGTGTGTGGTACTGTGGGGGAGTGAGGCTACTGGTGTGGTGAGATCAGTGAATTTTTTTCAATTGTGGAGAACCTGTGGTTAATTTCTTCGACATGTTCTTAATTAGTGCCACAACCTTACAACTCGGTCAAAATGGAGTCTATGTTCACCACAGTTAACAGTCCAGCAGATCCCAGGGGACAATCCTGAAGCTCTTGTACCAGTCTCAACATCCCTTCTCTCCATCTCAGTGCACCCCCACTGTGAGGTTCCCTGGGCTCTTCCCACTGGATAATCCCTTTTCTTCTGCTTACAGGCCAGGGAATTTGATCCAAAGAAGCCTCTACTGGCACTTGGTGGACATCTGCTACTCTGCTAGAGATTTATTTATATTATTTTAGAGCCTTGAATTTAGCCAAACGTAGGTTATATTATTGTCTACAGATGCCCGCTGGTGGCTAGTGTGGCATTAGATCAAGAACTATAGATTAATGTTTGCAGACATTTTCCTTTCTTTTCAGTTACATTTTTCCCCAGTTGCTTGCCTATGTGTGTGAGTGTGAGAGAGAGAGTATGTGTGTGTGTGTCTGTGTGCATGCACGCCGGGGTAGGTGAAATGTGATGTTTGATTACTATGTTTTTCTGCAACTTTTAAATGTATTTTGCACTGGTAATTGTTGCTTAGAGCTTTTAGTGATTCGGGCATTTTGAAAGTTTATTTCTTCTCACGGTTTCCTGGTTGCTGTGTTGGTATTATATTTTTATTTTGGTTGATTTTTTTTACATTATTGTTGCTGCTTTACTTGTGTTGTGCAAAGTCCCATGCTTGGACCTATTCACATTTTGTTTAGATACATTTGTGCAATCATTCCCCTGTAATGCTGGGCATTTTTGTTGTGGTATGAAGGTGCTCCAGCCAGGGTAGAACAGTCATGTTCTCTTTGTTTTCTATGCTGCTTTCTTTTCTTGCCCCGTGGTAGACCACACTTTTCTGTATCCAGCATGTGTGTGTGTGTTTGTGTGTCTGTCTGTCTGTGTGTCCAAGGTCAGCATTTTGTCAGTGTTCTCAATGCATCCTTCTTTGCTTACAATTTGGGCGACCACTATTTTATCTAGCCAGTGTGTGTGTGTGTGTGTGTGGAGGGAGGGTGAGTGTGTGTGTGTGTGTATGTGTGTGTGTGTGTAGGTATGTGTGTCTCAAAGGTGGTCATTTTGTCCTTGTTCTCTATTCCATCTCCTTCTTTGCCATGTGTACGGCCACCATTTTGTAAAGCTTGTGAGTGCAAGGTCTCAGCATTGGAATCTTTACCAATGACAGTGGCAGCAACATTGCAAAGATATGGCTGATGAAGGATATTTCAGAGTTCAATGTTTTTCTCACTGGTTGAATCTAATTGTGCAGAATATCCTTAAAAAGAAGTTATCAACAACATTCTGGTCATCTGTCGCAGGATTAGCACTCATTTCAGTCATTTCTTCAAATCCCAGAATTAGTTGAGGATCCTTTATTGTGCTAATTGAGTCCCTGCAAAAGGCCTCATAAGCAGATCCAAACCCATTGGAACATCACCTTCTACTTGATTCAACGCCTATATGAGAAGTACAAGTTTATTAATGATTCTATGGTACAAATGAGAGGGGACGGTACTGCCAAAGCTACGGTGAAGGAGGTTGACAACTGAGGGTTAGCTGAGTGCCTGATTCCAATGCTAGTGCTTTTTGAGCTTTTGACAAGGAAGTCAGTAAGGAGGATTCTCCCATGAGCCAAGCCATCCCGTTGTTCCATATGTTGCAGGACCATTTGACAATATCAATTTAAAAGCAGCATGTGGTATCTTGCCTTCTTCTCTACTCTGTCCTTTCTTTGTGTCCTGTACTTTGCTGCTCAGCCAGTCTCTGTGATGTCATGGAATGTTGCCTCTGTGTATGTTCAAGTGTATGAGTCAGTTTATCTATGTAGGCTGAGCAGCAGGGTTGCTGCTCCCGGTGGGGCTTACTATCGTGTACATACATACTTGGATTAATGTTCTGTTTATCCTACTTCTACTCCTGTAACTATTTCCTAAGAATAAATCTGGAACTTGGATACAGCTGCAACAGAGTTATCTTATTTTTATGGAATTTCACACTGGCGACGAGGATGGGATTCATGTTGTTCTTCGCACATTTTGTGTTTGAATATAAAAGTCAAAACATAGGTGGCCCTGCGCCGTAAAACCCAACAACAGAGGCACAGATCGCAACCACAAAATGCAGCGGGATGTCACAGGATGAATAAAATTCGAAAAACAGTACCAGTAAGCTGGAATCGACCATGGAGATGCAGGTGACCTCGTTCAAAAAATGCACACACAGCTATTTCCTTGAAATATTGATCAGATGACGTGAAGAGAGCTCGTGCAGGGTGCACTGAAAAACCATTTAAATAGAGTTGGTTATGGCATGTAACATTTCTGAAGCCATCAAATAAAACACCACTGCGCATTTAAGTAGCAAAAAGAAACTTTGAAGAGTTTGTAACTCGAAATGGGGTAAAGTGGCAATGTAAATCATAAAGCGCTTGAAGGCTAGCTAGTCTGTCATCAATAAATGAAGGAGCGCATGAAAGCAACCTATTGAACACAAGGCAGGCAGTCAGCAGACAGAAAGCAGCAGCACAATTGGTCACGAAGTGAGCTGACTTTCATTTAAACAGTAAATTGCAGAAGTAGCGCAGGCACACAGAGGACAGTCATGTCAGGTGTGTATGTGTTTTGTCTCTTGTATTCCTTTCTCTTCTGTTTTCTGTGCTCTCTTTCTTACCACTTGTTTCCTTAGTTTTTATTGTCTCCGTTAGGGAGGGAGATATGTGGTATCTTGCCTTCTTCTCTACTCTGTCCTTTCTTTGTGTCCTGTACTTTGCTGCTCAGCCAGTCTCTGTGATGTCATGGAATGTTGCCTCTGTGTATGTTCAAGTGTATGAGTCAGTTTATCTATGTAGGCTGAGCAGCAGGGTTGCTGCTCCCGGTGGGGCTTACTATCCTGTACATACATACTTGGATTAATATGCTGTTTATCCTACTTCTACTCCTGTAACTATTTCCTAAGAATAAACCTGGAACTTGGATACAGCTACAACAGAGTTATCTTATTTTCATCGAATTTCACACTGGCGACGAGCTGAAAAAGGACCCATTTGAGAGAAAAAGGACTTCACTGAACTTAAAGAGATCATCTTTGCAACTAAAGACAAGAAGTGAAACGTTTAAAAATTACTTTCTTGCGTCTGGGTGCCCCACCGGTGTCTGGTTCCAACGGACAGTCTCAACCCAGAGCATTGCCTTACTTCTAAATTATCTGCAACATACTTAAAGGACTACCGAGTCTACTGCTGGTGAGTCCGCTTACTTGTGAGTGACTGTTCTGCTGCTGACTATCCTCTGTCTTTGCTATTTGTGCCAACCTGGTGTTCAAAAACTTTCTACTTACAAAAGCGCTACTTGGACTGCGTGGGAGTCCGTGTCTTGACAGCCTCAGCACAAGGCATGTGATCTGACGCTGCCTAATGATAATTAATTTAGCGTCAACAAGGACTTGTGCTAACTAAGCATTGTTTAACTCTTGCTGAATCAACCTGGCTCACACTTAAAGGACGACCTGGTCTACTGCCAGTGAGCCATCCTGCTAACCTGTGAGCGAGTGTGCCTGCATCACTTCTACAGTCCCACTACTGCGTTTGGATGTTTTCGTTTTGTGATGAAAGTTACGTGCACTCCTTCAGACGGGCATTTACTTGAAGTGAAAAGTACAGAACAGTACTCTTACAGTTTGCTATGGCATCTTAGCAATTTATGGATATCGCTTTTCTGGCTTTGAAGGTCACGCAGCGTGACCTTACGTAGCGGACATTTTTATTTAGGTTTTTGCTACCTGGTATCCTGGCAACAAGGTATTATTGCCTGGATTGTTTACGGAGTGTCACCAACTTCCTTGCTATAATGGTATTTACCTTACTAATCTTCTCATTCTTTGGCGTTTCTAGTGTACTTTCTTCAGCGCCAATTGCACACGGTGATGTGCACACCTTCATGACTTTCCAACAAAGATTGTGCCTTCTTTAGATGTGTCACTATTCCTATTAATCTGCGGTCGCACACACACCTAATGTACGTTTTAAATGTTTATTCTGCACGGCATTACAGTGTTCCTTTTATCTGAAGAGTTAAAAGTGCATTTATTCTTATTTCTCCTATCCTTTATCTATACTGTATTTTTGTCTAATGTACTCCTTATTTTATTCTTATGATGCTTATCTTTCTTGCTTATATGCTAAACGTTTACTATGTTTCACTAAATTTGAAATCTGCTTATGTACTATTTTTTTATGCTTGCTAGTGTTGAGGCTACTATGGTATCCAATCTAATTACTTGTGCGGAGCCATGATGAGTTTAAATCGTATGTTCTTATTTTAACATTTTTTTGTATTGCCATGTGCTACAATTGCTACAATTGCTACAATTGCTAATTTTATTGCATCCTAAACTGCAAATGCCAATGTCATTACATGTATTTTCTTGTGTGGGCTAGTTACCTCACAATGTCATTTTACAGTGTTTCTTTAAAAAGTGCTGGGTTTGCTTTGTGCAGGGCATCCTAAACTATTGTGCTATTTTGTTTAGGCATGCTATTGTGCTGAGCCATTAAGGTGCTCAATTCTGTTTGTGCTGGGATTGTTTTTTGCAGGGCATCCTAAACTATTGTGCTATTTTGTTTAGGCATGCTATTGTGCTGAGCCATTAAGGTGCTCAATTCTGTTTGTGCTGGGATTGCTTTGTGCAGGGCATCCTAAACTAATGTGCTATTTTGTTTACGCATGCTGGTGGTGAGTCATTTAGGCACTCAATTCTATTTAAATGTGCTGAGTCATTTGGGTGCTCAATACAGTTTACGCTTTCTTGTGATGGGCCATTAAGTTGCCCAACTCTTTTTACGCTTTCTAGTGCTGGGATTGCGTTTTGCATGCGTCCCAAACTATTTTAGTGGTAAATCTTTATTTTAAGTGACTTGTTGTGAGCATAATTTTTTAGCTCGTTGCGGGAGCACCTTACGCTCTCATCATTGCTTGCGTTTTCAAGTGATGGTTTACGGAGCACGTTCGCTCCATCTTTCCATTTGTTTTTGTCCGGAGGTGGACTGAAACCACGTTAAGTGAGGTTTTTCACTTATTATTTATTGTTGTACACCATTCTTTTGGTTGTTCTGGGTGATGGGACATTTCACTGAGCTTAAACCCATTTCTTTTTTGTTTTATGTTATTAAACACTTCTCCTTGCTGTGGAAAGGGGGGGTGTATGTGTTCTGTCTCTCGTATTCCTTTCTATTCTGTTTTCTGTGCTCTCTTTCTTACCACTCGTTTCCTTAGTTTTTATTGTCTCCATTAGGGAGGGAGATATGTGGTATCTTGCCTTCTTCTCTACTCTGTCCTTTCTTTGTGTCCTGTACTTTGCTGCTCAGCCAGTCTCTGTGATGTCATGGAATGTTGCCTCTGTGTATGTTCAAGTGTATGAGTCAGTTTATCTATGTAGGCTGAGCAGCAGGGTTGCTGCTCCTGGTGGGGCTTACTTGGATTATTATGCTGTTTATCCTACTTCTACTCCTGTAACTATTTCCTAAGAATAAACCTGGAACTTGGATACAGCTACAACAGAGTTATCTTATTTTTATGGAATTTCACACAGCTGCATTGATTCAACAGCTTAATCCTTCATTTGAATACAAATCAAAGGCAACCAAAAGAGATTGTGTCCTCTGAAGAGTACATCTGTGCCACAAAAGTGGATCCACAGTTAAAAAAGGGAAACTCATCTTCATTCCTTTTTCATCACTGGATATCTTAATTTAGAATTGGAAGATGAAAGATTGTGACTTCCAGGGCTAGGAACAAGTGACACGCGGTCTTCAAACTCTGGAGAGTGTGACGGTGGCTCTGAGTCCATGAGCATGTTGCAATTGCAGCAGAACCCACCAGTGTTAAGGTTACTAAACCTACAAAATGAACATCACTTTCACTTCCAAATTCTATAATGAGCTGTTCTTTTATGAAAATTGCAGGATTTAAATCAAGCACCCAGGCACAGAAATCTTAGAAAAAACAACTGTTAAAAACTATGACAATAGAGAACAGGGTACAGGGATACTTTGATGACCAAAAAGAAGTATACATGGATTAAGAGTCATTGATCTATTGATCTATTGGCATGGGAGAAAGGAACAGTTGCCAGAATTCAGCAGTTTGGCAATAAAGAATCTAACGTGTTGTGTAGCCTGTGTATCTTTGGATTGGGTTTTCAATGCCATTGTCATGGTAAGAAGGTCCAGTCTCTCTCCTCAAATGGTAGAGATTTCTATGTGTTTTATTTTTAGAATTGGTGTGCTAATGCAAATTAACTTAATTTGACCAATGGCCCGACACAGATAATCAAATAGGACACAGATATTTTGGCCTTGTGACTGAGCGAGAAGGGATGTCAAAGAAAGAAAACTAATTTAATGTTAGGTCTGGTCAACCACAGTAGATTCTACAGTGAGCAGTGGTATCTAAGTCTGCAGTGGACGACTCCATATCTTGAAAGAACAAGACCTAACCTTTCATTGCAATGCTCATCTGTAAGTGAAGATTAAAAAAACTGCACTTCTTATGGATATCGCTTCCATGGAACAAAAGACGAATAGCTAGCAAGATAGATATCATATTTGGAACAGGTAACATAGCAATGAATGCCAAAAGATGCTTCACGTGATGGATGTAAGCAGCTTAGGTAAAGGTAGGATTTTTAATTATTTGGGTGATAATTCTGAATGAACACTTACGTGTGTCACTGGGAGTATTACTTGATTATCGTTTTGTTACTTGCACTTCTGCATTCCTTGCTTCTTCTGAAACATATCAGTTTAACTAGATAGACTAACACACAAAAGGTGATGAGAGCAATGCTTGCATTTTGACTAACCACTTGCACTTGCTCGGAGTAGCATTCCAACCCATCATTCTTTTGCCTATCATGCCACCTCTGTTTGGACCAAGCCATATGCAAATAGATCCTGCTCCAATAGGAATGTAGGTAGACTCACTATTTGTTTTTGCTTTCTTAAACAGGTTTGCCTCTTTTTGGAAGAATTATGATATTCAAGCCCATCAATACCATCCAGGAGAAGAACCAATGCCTATCTAATTCTATTGAAAAAACCTCAAAGAAACTTACCCTTGTGGACGGAAAGTGGTGATTTATCTAGAATTATTCAGTCTAGAGGCTTGAGTGTCAAATCTTTGTGATTGTGCACATGATGGACACAGATAAATGTTTATATTGCTTCGGTGATTAATCATGCCGGGTACATGCAGCTAGCAGTCTGGTTGTCTGGAATCGGATTTAGTACTAGATTGGCCCTTAGTTAATGGTACACTATACCAGCATATGCATCATACCACACTCCGACTCCACATGTACCATGACACTTAACTGAAATCTTAAATCTTGTAATTTTCTTTTATCATTTCACAGGCCTTCTCTTCTGCAAGGAACCTCCATGGTGCTTCTGCTCTGCAGTTCAACCCTGTTTCCAAGATGGATAAGTCCAGAAAAAATACAGTTGTATGACTTGTATACGGTATCTTTTTGTTTCATTTCATTATGAATATTTTAGAATTTATGTCCTCTCTATTTTGCATTTCACTCTAAGACTAACTGAAGAGTCTGTGGGTTGCCAAAGACTGTTTACATTGGTTAACTTTACTGCCTTATTCCTTCCACGACACATGCGCCCTGGTCATGAAGTTTCGTGCTTGTTTTCCTCTCATATCTTCCCTAATTTACCCTGCCCATCCATTCATTCCCTAATCTTCTTCCCACACATTCTGTGATCTACTATGCTGGTATATATTTCCACCATCAACAGATCTCCATTACTATCCTCCTTTTATCCTGGCAAGAAAGGGGCACCCTAGTGCAGAAAGGAAAATCTAACAATGGCAGTACAAGAATAGGTACTGTGTAGTTTATTCACAATTCACATGCCACAGAGAATAAATCTACCTGCTAATTCTGCCCAAGTATCCTCTTCCAGAGAGATTTGAATGAGTTAATTGCACTTGCTGTAGTAAATGACTCTTTAAACAGTGTTGCTTTATACTGGTCTCTGTCTTGGCATTTCCATTCACAACCGCATTTTTATTTTAGTTTCATGCTGCAGAATTTCAGTCCGTTTGCTGGTTCGCCTGCTTCATACAGAGTTAGAAGAGTCTTGTGTTTCCCTGTTTGAGACTTTTGGCCACCAGCAGTAAGTCCCATTGGCAAACTCTTGCATTAACAGTTACTCCCAGGTATTGGTGAAGGTGGCTGAGAATACATTTCTGCTCAACAAAAAGGAGGAAATGGTTTGGTTTAAGGTTGGCACAACATGTGTAATATGTCACCTCTTTATTCGATGGTTTGTAAGTATTCCTTAGTGGTGACAGTAGAGAGTAGGGCAGTAGACACCTTTTACTAGGGAATGTGGGTGCTCAAATGACATTCAGTTTTGAAGGGGGGTGCAAAGGTTGTGAATGGTCAGCTATCCAACACTGATTGCAGGAGGGAAGGGAGCAAAGGGCAGGTAGAGGAAAATTAAAGCCAGGATGATGGGAATGGGCAAGTCGGCAAAATGGTGGTAGCGGCCTGCTCTATGTCCTTCCAGACTACGCATTGGGCCCCCCTTATGGGCACCTCAACGGCATCCTACATGCTGCAGCATCTCTCTGCCAGGGCCTGAAGAAATATAATCACCTCTGTCCCATCGTGCTAGAACTCTGTTGGATCCACGTCTTGGGCCTCACTATTTTCAAACCTAGCTGTCCGTTACCGTTCTGCCCCATGTCCATTTCTTGCCTAGCTATGTCCCATTCATTACTCTTTCCATGTCCTTCTCCCCATGCCCAAATGTGTGTGCTCAAAATGCATTAGTCTAAAATGATATACATGGCAGCTCTGCATCCTGTCCTGAAGCGTGCTTCACTTCTGTCTACCTCTCTCCCAGGTGTGCCTTCTGCTCTCTTCCATCCCTCCTCAACCTGTGCATTCATCTATGTTCTTCCTTGCCAGTAATAGCAAGACCGGGTGCTGCAAGTTGTCAGCCCAACCAAAGACACCGCAACTAGGTCAAAAAAGATTAGCAATGGCGTGCTATTGTTGCCTTGGGTGCTAATGCAACCATGGACAATGCGTGTCCACACTCTCCAGTTGGCTATCAGATGGAAGCCGTGTTTGGATTGCTGTAGGCCCTCACACTCCTGAACCTGGTGCCATTGTCGCTGCTTTAGTAAAGGCCTGAGGACTAGAAAGTATACTTATCTCAACCCCCGCCTATGTCACTATCTTCCCCTTTGCCCTTTTATGTGCCCTGTGAGACACTCAACCCCCCTCTCCAGCAGGACCCTATTGTTCCATGCTGCCCTCCTGCTCATCGCCATTGGTGGAGTGTTGTTGTGCACGGTGCGTATTGCTGCCACTGGGACACACATGACAACTCCAAACTGCTCGGTATGGTCCACATACTCCTGGAATTATAGAAGCAGCCAGAGCATTGTGTCGCAGAGGCGACAATCAACACACTGCCTCAGGGCACTGCTGAGGGCAATCCTGGTTCACCCCGATATCGTGACGAGAAAAAATGAGCTAGAAGGCTGGTGCATGCAGTAGTGGTCTTAGACGCTCTCCTCCTTGCTATGTCCCACTCATAAACTCATGTGTGCCCAACACATAGCAGGCACGTACTCTGCCCGTATGGGTCGTAATAAACTCGATTAGACTGTAAAAACGTGCATTGAGAATCAACAAATCTATTGTATGGTACAGACGTCAATATGTAGTTTTAATTCGACCATTTTGGGGGTTTGCAAAGAAAAGTGTTTTAGAAGTTAGGATAGCTCAGAAGTTTGAGCACTTACTGCAGAAAAGTGTGTGAATCATGCAAGTCAGAGGTTAAAATACAGGTTCAGCAGACTACACCTTCCACCCTCCAGAGAATTATACAGTGCATACCAGTGAAATGAATAGCAGCATCGCCTTTTATTCAAGTCATGAGACAATTTGTACGTAGCATTTCCTAAATTAATGATTAGCATACTCGAAAGCTAGCCATTTCCTGCCTATCTTCAGAAAGAGGTTTATTCACTGAATATTCCCCAACCTTGTCCCATGCTAATACCTGATCCTGCAGTCTATTCACAAGATGGCTTCCCCTGTGATCTGCCTCAAAATATTAAAACACACATTTAAGGAAACGTAAATGCTGCGTGAGGCTTGGAAGGCTTCAAAGAAGAAAAAGTTGAAATGATAAAATAATGCAGAAAGTGATTGTGATCACCAGGAGCAATTGAACAAATATGTAAAAACAGTGGTGAAATATATCACCACCATGGAAACTGGTTTACATCTGCCCTTGGAAGGAGCAAATCTGTGTTTGTTTCCAGGGTATGAAAAGGTCATGGAGAGATTTGTGAATACCTACAAACGTGTGTTTTTGTATGAGTGCAGCCTTCAGAAATATTTCGGAGAGGGCGTGGCCAACCGCCGAGCAAGATGGCCGCGTAGCAGAGTGGCTCCGTCCAACTGAGCCCGTTCGAGATAAAATCCGTACACTTATCCACAGTGAGCACCATTGCAACTTTCAATAACTGCACCGGAACCTTCATGGAATGACCCGGTCGCGGAACGGAGGAAATCGGGAAAAGGAGAGTGGAGATCGGCCCGACTCTGTACTGCGTAGGTCCAACGACGCAGCAGCTGAGGAGGAGGAGTGGCACTGCGAAAGCCAAGGCAGCGGTGAACGCCTGAAGGCCGCGACTGTCGGGGCGGACCACCAGAGGTTAGCCCGATTGAAATCTGCATCGGGGACCAACGACACGTCTGTGAACTGACTCGGCCCTGCACAGAGGTTCGGAGAGGGCGAGTGCGGTCGGGACGTAATAATGGTGTGCCACAGGGAACACCGGGACGCGGCTGCAGCTCGGAGTCACGCCTCGAGGTCTGCTTCCCTAGCCCGCCTACAGAGCACAAACTTGGGTGTGTGGAGCACCCGCAAGCATCGCCTTCACCAGTTGACACCGAGGAAACACCTATGTGGGGACGGCATGTCGCGGACCCTTAACGGTGTGGCAGCACGAAGGCATGGACTGAGGGGAACAGTGGCATAATGCGGCAGCGATAGCGGCTGAGGTCTATCTGCGGCGCCCTGTCCGAGGCCTTGCACAATACCTTGAGTGCCTCACTTGATGCCTAATGCACCCCAGCAGTTGGAAAAGCACTTAAAAACACTGAACTCCGGTGGCCATATATAAGCGCTGGCTCCTCCCCCCTTCCCCCCCTCCCACCTAGCCCCCCTCCCCAATAAAAAGAGTGTCAACTGACAACATCCTGGTAAGAAGTCACAGGCAAACCAGGTTTGGGGGGGTTCTGTTGCCGCCGGAAGTGTACCTGCACTGGGTAACAACGAGGATTGCTCTAACTACACCAGCCAAGGCACTGGACAGTCGAAGGTGGCCCAGTGATCGTTGGGGCAGGTCCAGGGGGTCGCAAACGCTGCAATCTCGGCAATAGGCCGACACTTCACACAATGAACTCAGCGGTACAGAGGGGGTGCGAGAAGTAACCGCCAGAGTACAGCACCCCAGGGTCAGAGAAGAGCTACAGGTCTCGGACAAACAGCGGAGTGTAGCGTCCTGTGACTTCCCCTATTGACAATGCCATAACCCATAGGGGCCCAAGATGGCTGGAGGGAGAAGCGGCAAAACGACCATGCAAGCTAAATTAGATAAATATGCCTGGCAAAAAGGATTGGGCCCGAAAGAGAAAGCGGGGGAGGAATTACCTGAGAAACAGCATATGCCGGACGACTCGCCTGACCGGACCCTCCAAGGCATCTTGACGGCCATTACCACGGTGAGAACATCACTGGAAACGAGAATCAACGCTGTATCCACGGAGGTTTCTCTAATACGGGTTGATATGCGAAATATGAACACTAGAATTAAAGAAGTGGAATCTACCGCCAGCTCCCTAGTCAAAGACACTTCGACGCTCAAAAAGCAAATGACTGATCTACATGCCCGTAACGAAAAGATGGCCAAGCAACTGGATGAATATGAAGGGAGGTCTAGACGAAACAATATACGAATTCTCGGAGTGACGGAACGTGCGGAGGGGGACGTGACGGACCTGTTTGTTGAGGAACTGGTAACAACCTACCTGCAGCCCACTAGACTTTCAAAATTCTTTATGGCACAGAGTACCGGGAGGCAGACCCAAACCCGGAGCACCCCCCAGGCCAATCGTGGCAAGGATTTTCAACTATAGGGACAGGGACATCATATTACAGACGGCCCGAACTGCACCACCTGTTGCATTTGAAAATAGCAAGGTGACCTTTTTTCATGATTTCACGCTTAAAGTCCAGCATCAATGACGCAGCTTCCTCAAAGTAAAGAAGGCCCTGCGCGAAAGGAGGGTTAAATATGCAATGCTCTTCCCGGCTAAATTATGTGTGGAAGCAGAAGGAAAAGTCTGGTTCTTTGTTGCTCCTGATGAAGCTTGGGACTGGTTTGAAGGATGGCGTACTGTGGGCAAGAGGAACCACCAAAATCAGCGGGACAGACTGGGGCAATCCAGTGCAGAGCAAGATACAAGGACTTAATCCGTCTGCACCCCAATTGCCGATGGCATTCCAAAATAACTACACCGTACTTTGTGCTGTTATAGGTCGAGGATAAGTGGTACTCCTCTGTTTTTGGCTATAGCAAATCTCACCTCCCCCAGTGGACACACAAGTAAGGTACTGAACTAAATATGGTCTATTTCCTAGCTGAGACTGGGGAGTGGAAACATGAGGAAAGAGTCTGGGTCCATCATGGAGTTTTCATCTTGATAAAGTTTTCTCACTGACACTTGAAATTGAACGGGTGGGCGGCTGGTCCACGTACCAATAGTTTCAGGGGTGGGCGATAGGTGCTCTGCAGAGATGGGGAGGCGGGAGTTTCTAATACCCCCATGCAGGGATGCAGGGAGGGGGGCGGGGTTTGTATAGGTGGGGGGGCGGGACTTCCGTCAGCGAGTAACTTCACTGCTGTCGAAGTCAATCACATCCATATGCATTCAGAAACTGGTGCTGACAGAAAGGGGGGACAGGGATGTTTGTTGTGTTGTTTGTTTAGTTTAGATACTGATGACATGGCACGACAGGAACGAGCCATTAGGGCTCTTGCACTTTGCACTGAGAAGCGAGAGAAAAGGAGTGCTCAATGCTTGGATGTGACCTACCTGGATTGTGAGAGGCTTGAATGGATTCAATTGACTTACAATGTTATTGCTGTAACTAGAAATGGGGCCACCTTTAAAGCAGGGACTTAAATTGTTGTCCTGGAATGTGAATGGCTTGGGCGACAAGCTAAAGAGAGGCATAGTGATGCAATATGTAAAGCGATATTCGCCCGATGTGATTTTACTCCAGGAGACACACTTGTTGGGAAATGCCTGTGGGGCACTGACCAGATGGGGTTTATCGGCTTGTGGCACACTCAGCGTTCGGTACTGGATCTCGAGGTGTGGGCATAATGATGCGTAAAAGCTTCCAAATGGCTGTTGACCGCACATGGACTGATAACTTGGGTAGATACGTAGCGATCTCGGGGAGATGGGAAGGTCACATTTTAAGCCTGGTGTCGGTGTATGTACCACCCGGCCTCTAGACCTCGGCCTTCAGGGACCTGGGTGACCTCCTGCTTACCCTACTGGAAGGGAGACTCCTTGTCGGGGGGGACTTCAATTCATTTGTTTCTGATACTCTTGATCGCTGGCCTCCAAAAACCCTGCCACCTGCCCGAACACAAATTCATAACTTCATGGAAGCGATGGGACTCATCAATACATGGAGGGCATGCCACCCTGCAGAGCACCAATACACATTTTATTCAGGGGCCCACCATAGCATATCTAGAATAGACTACATCATAACACCAGCAGACCAACTAGAGCAGGTCAGGGAAGTGAGACATCTAGCTAGGGGAATATCAGATCATTCGCCTATCTGGGCTCTGATAGAAGTTGGGGAGCCACGGATTGGAAGAGTGGCCCCAATAAATCCTTGGTATAAAAAAAAAACCCTAATTAAAGAAAAAATAGTGAGGGAAACCGAACTTTACTTCAGTGAGATTGAAGGTTCGGTGGAGTCTGCACAGACACTTTGGGAGGCCTTTAAAACCGTAATTAGAGGCTATGCTGTCTCCCTGATCGCAGGCACCAAGAAAGAAAAACAGAAAACGCTAACAAGTCTTGAAGCAGAGATACTATAACTGGAAAGTAAGTTACGAGACACTAACACAGATGACGTTAGGCATACCCTGAAATTAAAAACAAAAGAATACGCGGCCCGAGCCACGGATGCTGCTAAAGCACAACACAGGGCAACACTCAGTAGAATTTACGAAGTAGGGGACAAGGCCGGGAAATTATTAGCCTGGCTGGATCGCAGAGAACAAGAAGAGAGTAGTGGTAGAACTTATGGATGAGCTTAACACCATTTACACTGAGCCGCAAGAAATTGCAAACACATTTGGTGAATACTATGGCCGTATCTATACATCCCATACGACTTACACGGAAGAAGACGCTGATACGTTCCTGAAAGACATCGCCCTGCCCACACTCTCGGCTGAAGATCGTGACGAATTAGAGCAGGATATAACAACTACCGAGGCTGAAACAGCTATACAAAATTTGAGAGCAGGCAAGGCCATGGGCCCTAATGACTTGCCTATTGAATTGTACAAACTCGCCCCCAGCAAGCTTGTGACGTATTTGGTGGCTACGTTTCAGGAGAGCCGAGAGGTGGGAATACTCCCAGCAGATCAGAGGTTGGCAACCATAGTGGTTATTCATAAAAACGGAAAACCCAAGAATATGTGACCTCATGTAGGCCGATATCGCAGCTTATGCAGAAGCCAAAATCCTAGCGAAAATACTGGCCACCCGCTTATTACAAGCCATATCCAAATTAGTACACCCGGACCAATATGGCTTTATGCCAGCTAGAAATACTCCTCTCAACTTACGGCGACTCCATGGAGTGATAAATCGAGTACACACAATACGTGAAGACGCGGTGGTGGTATCTCTCAATGCCGCCATGGCATTCGACACGTTTGAATGGCCCTACATGTATTCAGTATTAAAGAAATTGGGATTCGGTCCCGGCTTTTTGAGCTGGGTTCAGCCACTGTATAAAAACCCATTGGCCCAAGTAGTGGTCAATAACCGAAGGTCCCCAGTGTTCACACTCGGAAGAGGAACCAGACAGGGCTGCCCCCTTTCCCCATTGCTCTTTGCTCTGATGTTGGAGCTGTTAGCAATGTGGATAAGAAAAGACCCTTTTATTAGGGGACTAAAATGGGCTGAGGAGTGGGAGGATCGTATTTCGTTATATGCCGATGACATACTGTTATATTTGGCATCGCCCAGTACCTCCCTGAATAGAGCAATGCATATATTTATAGCATTCGGGAAGTGCTCTGGCTATACTATTAATTGGCCCAAATCAGTCATTTATGTTCTATGTGGCAAGGCGCCTGCATTGCCACTGGGTATCAAGATTAGTGAAGCCAAAGTAGGATTTAAGTATCTGGGGATCTACGTCTCTAAGGATCCAGCCCATTTTTATGAACGAAATATTTTGCCCCCGCTACAAAGATTAAGATCTGATGTCAGACATTGGGAATCTCTACCGCTGTCCTTTCTGGGGCGTGCAGTGTTATTTAAAATGATGGCCTTACCACATTTCTTATACGTATTACAAAACTCACCTCGCACAGTTGGAGCAGACTATTTTAAATCTATAGAAGCGGCCCAGAGAGAGCTACTGTGGGAGGGGAAGCCACCCAGGATATCCATTCAGAAGCTCACACGTGGGTGGTATGATGGGGGAATTGCATTTCCTGATATCAAAAGATACTATTGGGCTGCACAGCTTATAGCAATTAATCAGTGCATTTATAGGACATCGGGGGACCCCGGATTTCAAATGGACAGGTTCCCAGGGGGCGAATTCACAAGGGTGTTATACACTAATCCCACTAAATTGAACCTGACGGGCCCCACAATGCATGCGGGCAGATATGGCGGATGGCTAGTAAAAACATGGCTTTGGAAGGAAAAATAACACGCGCTACCCCTCTTTGGGATGTGGATGTCTTTTGCAATCTCAGAAAAACCAAGGGCTTCGACCGTTGGGACTTGATTAGGATCTCTAGGGTCGGGGATCTGTGGAAGGCGGGAGAAATAGTCCCTTTTTCCCAATTGCAAAAGGAGTACGAACTTGCTAACACAGAATACTTCAGATACATACAGATTAGGCATGCACTACAGACTGTGATCGTTAAGGGAGAGACGCCACCGGAATCCTCCCCGCTAGAAGATAGACTCCTAGACGAGTACATGCCAGAGAAATCCATAACCTTGACCTATAAGAAACTAATTAATAACCTGTCTGATCCCCTCCTCCGGCTTCGATCAAAATGGGAGCATGATGTGGCGGAGCTGGAGGACGAGGAATGGCTCGAAGCATTGGCTTCCCCCAGGGAGGTAGCTATTTCATCTAGGTTGAGATTGATACAACTGAAGGTGCTCCACAGAATCTATTTTGCGGGCCCCGCAATGGTAAGGATGGGCTGTAGTGTGGAACCAGGATGCATGAGAAGGTGTGGACAGGAGGGAACTTTCATACATATACTCTGGGAATGTGCGCATATACAGGTGTATTGGTCCGAGGTCACGAAATGTATGGCGGAGGTGATGGGATGTGAGATTGATTATAGTGTAAAATTGTGCCTCCTAAATATATGGGGCCCCACTGACTTGAACACCAAAGAGAGAATATGGGTGACGTTAGGTATGATAATCGCAAAACGGAACATTGCACGGCATGGGAGAGAGAGAGACATGGATTGGTGCATGTTGACAGAGAAGACTGTGTATGAATCTAGAGGGTGTCCCCGCAAGTGGTCACAGATTTGGGATAAGTGGAACAATTACAGGGGAGGTATATGCGAGCCCCCACAGCAGAAAAATGGATGGGAACCAGAGTAGAACAAGAGAAAACTTATAGAATGTACTACTCTCATGATATTGACGGGTTATTTGGGATCTATAGGAAAATTAACAAAATTGGTGCACCCCTAGTCGCTAATGTCTGTAAAATGTATGTTCTTTGTAAACTTGTCATCAATAAAAAGAATTAAAAAAATAAAAAGAAATATTTCCGAGATTTTTAGACAACCATATTGATTTTATTTCCTTCGGTCAGTCATTATTTTGTTCTATTTGGGATCAACTGGATAATTGAGCCCTTAAAAGGACTTGTTTACTGTTTTTTAAATTTTCCTTCCATGTCGGATATATCTAGAACTCATGAAAATGCATTCATGCAAGAGCCTTGAACTGTAGAGTAAAACAAGTCAATGCAAAGAACTAAGAACATTAAACGAATAATCAAATGCATATGTTGCTCTACTGAAGACACGTTTCGAGTTAAAATCATTTTGAAAAGGTCAATTTTCAATAGTTTGCTTGACTTTAGAAAGATAGTTTCCAATCAGAAACTGGACTGAGGCTGTTCCATAGTTTTGAGTCTTGAGACCACTCTGTTCTACCTTCATACTTGTCTAACGAGGGATGACGAGGGGAAGGGGTGTCTAAATGAACCATACTGGAAGGCCAGTTCTTGAAGGAAGTTGGGCCCTTTGTGTACACTTTGTGTGTCATAGAGTTTTGAATGTGTCCCTCAATTTAACCAGGGGCCATTGGAGTTATTTTAGGGCCAGAATAATGGGGTAAATGTTTGAGAATGCAGGTATATCTTAACTGCCAGATATTGAACTCTTTGCTGACAGATAATACGTTTTTAGGGGGGCATACTAGACTTCAGTACAGTAATTCAAATGGATCAGAGACCTTGTAAACTCTCTTCGGTGGTCAGTTTGGAGAAGCAGGATGGTTTTGTAGAGGAAGGAGAGCTGGAAGTTGGTTCTGTTGATCACTGAATTGAAGAGTGACCGCTATGAAACTCCATACTGCACTTTACAATTATGCCCAGCAACTTCATCCACTGTCCTCTGAGATCACGACATGATGGCTTTGGATGCCAGCTGTGGCCTTCACCCAGTCTATGATCCATTAGTATCTAATGTGCACAGCCTTCATCTACAGCCCCTATGTAATTATATTTGAAATCTCATTTCAATTTGAAATGCAGTCTTTGTTTTCCATTTTGAACAACCGACATGGTAATGTCTCTTGCCTGGTCCTGCAAGCCCTTCAGATAGATCCTAATTTTGAAAACATTCTTGTCTGGCACCATCAACCCCAACCAGCACTACACATTCCTGGCCTTGGTGGTGTCCATGTTGAAAGTAGATATGACTGCCGGCTACTTTTAGATGATCTTTGACAAATTAAAAAAAAATTTGCGAGGAACATCATCCAAAAATAAAAAAACATCTCAGGATCTATGTTCCATGAAGCGGCATGGAATTTGTGAGAGGTGCGATGCAACTCAGCCGGTTCTCTGCCTACATTACCTTGTTCCAAGCAACATGGAAGACCGGTGAGCTCCATGTTGACAGTTGTTTAAAGCTCAGCAAAGTACCAGACTAGGGGGCCTACTCACAAAGATAAATTTACATGTGACTAAATCTACTCTTGTAAATGTACCCGTACACTTTGTAGTAAATGTACTACTTTTGGTTATTCACCATTTCCAAGAGAACATTTACTACAAAGTGCAGACTCACATTTCTCCACCCCCAGCGACAGGGAGTTAAGCCACATTTATGAGTGTAAAATTACTACTGGTACCTTTTCACACATAGGCAGAGATTTTGCAATGGTTAAGAATATGGGAAAATTTAAAAAGCTTATTCAACTGTGCATAAAACAGTAAAATAGTAAATTTATTTTTATGTTAAACAGTGATATAAATTATATATATTTATTTTAAATGCAGAAGTAAACAATAAATGCTACAGTTCTATTAACTTACTTTTGAATTAAATGTTATTAATTATTTAATTATTTAAAATTTGTAAATTAAAATTATTTTTCAAGTTTTATTTAAAAAAAATGCTATCTAAATAAAATGTATATGGTCTATATTAAAATTCCAAAAAGGTATATCTCGAAATATGAATTTCTTAAGAAATTTAAGTTATTTTTTTTAATTTTAAAAATGTACTTTAAAATATTTTATCATGAAAGAATATTTATTTTTATTTATATTATATATATTTTTTTTAAGGTGCGATTATTTATTATGAAATGAAATTCGTACTTGTAAAGCGCACTTATACCCCCAAAGAGGTGTCCTGGCGCTGTATGCATACCGCTGTGGAACCCTTCCTGGCTTTTCCCTGTGAAATGTCCACTCCTGGGCACCCCCAGGGTGAAGCCAGGCATCCCAGCGCTGTTGGGGCCGTTGTGGAGATTAAGCAAGCTATTGCCCAGAGTTGCAGAGTGGGACCCATGATTAGAATAGGCACCGAGGCGAGAATTATCAGGTCCGAGGAAATTGAGCCCAAGACCCGCCGAGGCGGGAATTGAACCCTGGTCCCGGGCCAGATCTCTGCATCAGGGTCTGCCGCTCTAACCATTGAGCCACACTTCTCCACTATCATTTATTCGAGAAAAAAAATCTATGTTGTTCAATTCCAAGTCCCTGCCTCCATTATTCATTTATAGGAGGGTGTTACAATCCTTCACCTCAAAGAAATACAGCGGACCGGGAGGAACAGCCGACACTAGAGGAACACAAAAAGAACAATTGATGGACAGAATGTGGAACAATGTCAAACACTCACCCCAGTACAGAGATCTGGGCCTAAACTGTCCAGACATGGGTCCCTTGCTCGGTGGGCCACTGGATTCAAGCTAGCCGGGCTGATGAGAGGTGTTACCCCGAAATCGGTCCCAGGATGCTTGTTTCTGGTGCAGGGAGGACCCGGCTTGGCAGTTCAGGCTAGACTGTTCCCATGAGGTGCAGGGTCAAGACTGATTTGCATCTGGCTGTGGCCAAACTGGGGTGGCATAGTGAGCAAAAGAACAATGGATTTAACCCAGATCTCTTAACTGGGTGTGAATGTTTGATTCATTCAGAATTCTGTCCACCATTTGGCATTGCAGCACATTTCCCCTAAGTGGGATGGGTATGCCCAGATATGGGTCCCTTGCTCGTTGTGCCACTGGATTCAAGCTAGCCTGGCTGATGAGGGGTGTTACCACAAAACTTGTCCCAGGATACTTGTTTCTGGTCCAGGGAGGACCCGGCTTGGCAGTTTGGGCTGGACTGTTCCCACGAGGAGCAGGGTCAAGACTGATCTGCCTCTGGCTGGGTCCAAACTGGGGTGGCACAGTGAGCAAAAGAACAGTGGATTTAAAGCAGATCTCTTGACTGGGGTTAAATGTTTGCTTCATTCAGCATTCCATCCATCATTTGTTGCCGCAGCACTTTTTGCCCTAAGTGGGATGGGTATGCCCAGATGTGGGTCCCTTTCTTGCTTTGCCACTGGATTCAAGCTAGCCTGGCTGAAGAGGAGTGTTACCCTAAAACCGGTCCCGGGCTGCTTGTTTCTTGTCCACGGAAGACCCGGCTTGGCAGTTCGGGCTGGACTGTTCCCATGAGGAGCAGGGTCAAGACTGATTTGCATCTGGCTGGGTCTAAACTGGGGAGGAGTAGTGAGCAAAAGAATGATGGATTTAACCCAGATCTTTTGACTGAACGTAAAAGTTTGGTTTATTCAGCTTTACATCCATCATTTGTTGTCGCAGCACTTTTCCCCCCAAGTGGGATGGGTATGCCCAGGCATGGGTCCCTTGCTTGCAGTGCCACTGGATTCAAGCTAGCCTGGCTGATGATGGCTGTTACCTAGATACCGGCCCCAGGATGCTTGTTTCCGGTCCAGGGAGGACCCGGCTTGGCAGTTCGGGCTGGACTGTTCCCATGAGGAGCAGGGTCAAGACTGATTTGCATCTGGATGGGTTTAAACTGGGGTGGATTAGTGAGCAAAAGAATGATGGATTTAACCCAGATCTCTTAACTGGGGGTGAATGTTTGATTCACTCAGCATTCCGTCCATCATTTGTTGCTGCAGCACTTTTCGCCCTAAATTGAATGGGTATGCCCAGACTTGGGTCCCTTGCTCACTGCGCCACTGGATTCAAGCTAGCCTGGCTGATGAGGGGTGTTACCTCGAACCTGGTCCCAGGATGCTGGTTTACGGTCCAGGTGAAGACCCGGCTTGGTAGTTTGGGCTGGACTGTTCCCATGAGGAGCAGGGTCAAGACTGATTTGCATTTGGCTGGGTCGAAACTGGGGTGGCGTAGGGAGGAAAGGAACGAATGGATTGAACCCAGCTTTCTTGACTGGGGTGAATGTTTGATTCATTCAGCATTCCGTCCATCATTTGTTGCTGCAGCACTTTTCGCCCTAAGTGGGATAGGTATGCCCAGACATGGGTCCCTTGCTCACTGTGTCAATGGATTCAAGCTAGCCTGGCTGATTAGGGGTGTTACCCTGAAACCAGTCCCAGGATGCTTGTTACCAGTCCAGGGAGGACTTGGCTTGGCAGTTCGGGCTGGACTGTTCCCATGAGAAGCAGGGTCAAGACTGATTTGCATCTGGCTGGGTCCAAACTGGATTGGCTTAGTGAGCAAAAGAACAATGGATTTAACCCAGATCTCTAGACGGAGGGAATGTTTGATTCATTCAGCATTCCATCCATCATTTGTTGCTGCGACCCTAGAAGAACAGCATCTGACCCTCCCTGTGAGTGGCAAACAAAGGGCATGTAGCAATCAGGAGAGAAGGGTGTGGCCAAACGTATTTTGGGGACCTCTGTCCGAAACAGCTTTGAATTTATGATCCAGTTTCAACTCTTTCACGCCCTTTTTGGCCAGGTCACTGACAGTGCACAGGCACACTGGTCTAGATCCCATATGTGTTTACAAATGATATTCAGGAATAATGATGTGTGTTTTCAATATTGTAATACAGCAGCAGCTCACTAATATTACTGCCAATAATCTCTGTGACATCCTTCCATTTCTCATATGTGAGATCCTGTTTTGATCTAAAAGGATCTTTCTATGGCTGGTGCACAAAACATACACACCACAGGCCCGATTCACAAAGGTAACCTAAACTTTTGTGTAAGTTTGCTACTTTATGGTATTCACAAAGGTAAACTTAGACCAAAAGTCTAACTTTACTAGTAATAACTTACCTTTGTGAATGCTGAAAAGTAGTAAAGTTAGACTTTTAGTCTAAATTTACCTTTGTGAACACCGAAAAGTAGTAAACTTACACAAAAGTGTAAGTTTACCTTTGTGAATCAGGGCCAACATTTCGTCCACAAAATGGCTGTAACAGACTATCACACATCACCCACATAAAAATAAATTAAAAGAAAACAGTTTTTCAAACAACTTTTTTTTAAATTATTCAAGGTCATCAATGGAAGACTCTGCGGAGCAGAGTTGGCTGTGTTCAGGGGCCCCCTCAAAGGCGGAGGCCCTGGTCCACAGCCCACTTTAATCATGCCTTAAAACGTCTCTGACCGGGACAGGCAGTCTCCAGCATGAAAGACAGGAAAACAACAGTAATGGCCCACACACACTGATAGAAAGTGCTTTGGAGTTTACTTCTGAAAAAAATGTGAAATGGTAGGCAGCCGTCCACAAACTTTTAGGTCATTGAAAGGAACCTCTGTGTCGTTGGTTCCTTACAATGCACAGAGATAACCACTGGGCCAGGGGTCCTCGCTAATTTTGGCGGCCAGAGTACCGTCGGCATGGCGGAGTTAAAGTCCTCCGCTATCCACACTAACACTCGTCTGGCTGTCAAACTCTAAACCAGGCCTATGTGCTATGCAAAACTCAAAATAAATAAATATAAAACACTCTCCACACCCTTCTACGCATACAGTGCAGCAGAATGTAAGTTCTGACCGGGTACCAGCCCATTTGGAAATAGCACTTTTAGTTATGCTATAAGCCAGTCCGCCCCATTGTGGCGGACATAAACGCAGAGGAAGCCACGCTTTTTAATGCAGCGAAAGCCGCATCTTTTGCCCGCTCAAAAAGAAAAGGTCAGCCGACAGCATGTAAATGTGTACATTGGTTTCCCATGAGCATGAGCTGGGAGTTGCGCCAAGGGTATTTCTAATAAGCTGTCCCCGGCTTGATTTATACAGCTACTTAACAAGCACCATCCATTGTAGTAATGAGAATTAGGAGTGTGGAGCTCAGGCTCCATTAATGCAATTAAAAGTTTTCCCGGAGCAGGCTTCTCAGGACGAAAACGCATAACTTGCCGTCTCTCTGTAAAAGAGCTCATACAAAAAGCAGAACGTCTTCCGTGTAACCAGATTTGTATTTTTTTTCCCCCGGAGCAGCCTATCCAAGCTGGCTGTTCACTTACTTTCGAATGTAAACCTCAGCGTTTGATACTCGAGTGGCACAAACGGGCCTGGCATGCCCTCACCTATTCTGGAACGAATTACATTTTATTTCTTCCTATGATGATCGAGACGTTCTGAAATGTCGGAGACGAACTGCAGAATAGCACTAGGCTTGTTAGACTGGGCTGTAACCTTATTGAGAATTTTAGAGTGTGTGGGTGACCTTAAATGTTGTAGGATGTTCCACAGTGGGTTAGAACGTTGAAGATTATAAATCATCTTAAGTTTTATTAGAGTATTAAAGAGTGGGAAGACAGGTTGTGGCACAGTCACTGGTTATCACCGAGTGTTCAGGGCCAAACGGGAAATTTATTGATGAAAATAAATTGATTTATGCTGTAGTAGTGCAATGGTTTTGTGGTTATTTAAACCATTCTTCAGTGAGGCAACGTGACTTCGAGTTATCCTGCTTGTTCTGGAGGGGAAAGCCCTGGTGATGTGGCAGCTTCAGGGTTTCAATGGATAAGGCTGTGGTAATCTGAATGCTATGGGCATCTGTAAATGAATCTAGATAAATCAAGATGGCTGTACTGCAGGTAGGCAGTGTGTGGCAAGAAGACTTTTGATTATAACATTAACGTTTGACACTGGAGTAGCATAGAGCGAACTAGTATGTTCTTGCAGATTCGTGAGCAATCTACAAAATTTCGTACTGTGCTGATATTCAATAGTCTGATCTGGCAGACTAATTCTAGAATAGTATCTTTAGATTGTAATAAGGAAGGCTGTACATTTATTGAAAAATGTATAGTGTGAGAGTGACCTTAAATTTTGTAGACTGTGCTACAGTGATTTAGAATGTTTAAGAAGACTCTAAGGAAGTGATTTAGAATTTGGTGGATGCAATACTCTGTCACAAACATGGAGGATGTTATGTTACGTAGATTTGTGTAGCGCAGCTTATCACCCGGTAGGATAGCCAGGTGCTGGGGCTGGCATATAATGTGTAACAAATAAGAGAGGGGAGCCCCCATAGCCCTCTAGAGCTTCGGCTACGCCTATGTAGAAGGAAATAAAAGTAGCTTTTCGACCTGGCCCTTTTTGCAGGTTTATCCCCAAACATTTTGCCTTTTGCCTCCAATTTTTCTGACCCTGTTTTCGTTGGTTATAGGATTCTGGGCACTTTACCACTGCTGATCAGTGTTAAAGTGCATATGCTCTCTGTGTAGATTATGAATATGATTGGTTATCCATGATTGGCATATTTGATTTACTGGTAGGTCCTTAGTAAAGTGCACTGAGTGTACCAGGCCTGTAAATCAAATGCTACTAGTGGGCATGCATTTATCACTAAAAACAAGAGCGACCCATATGTCCTTGTGAACTGGGTATTGCTAATTAAGCAATGAAACAACGTATACAAGGAACTCATTTGTATCAATTGATATACTTTTACCAGGTAAGATGCATCCCGCCGTGATCCTTGGCTTTATCCCTTGACTTTGAATTGCTTCCTTGCCATAAATGCAGCAGTGAACTAACTGTGACTGCATTGTCACTTGCAGATTCGTCGCTGGTCAACAGAAGTAATTAAATTACTTTCTCACCTCGAGAATTGACTCATGATGGCAATCAAGAATAAATAAATACTCCGCTCACCACATCAATACCGGACCTACAGTAACTGCTGGTACTGTGAAAACAACTAACTCCATCAGGGGTCCCTACACTTAACTGAGAAGAACAGGTTTATCAGGAAGAATCCTGCACTTCAAGCACCTTATAATTGCTGCTGGTCCCCAGAATGCCTGTCCTGAAGAGACCCCGTATCGCGAGAGGGTCGAAACGTCGTCGACAACTTAAAGAGGGAGAGCCCCGGCAGAATTTAAAATTGTTTATAAATACTGAATCTACTATACTCCACAAGGGCTCCCCTTGTCTAAACTACCAATAACTTCAATCAATCAATCAATCAATCAGTCATTTGTAAAGCGCACTACTCACCCGTGAGGGTCTCAAGGCGCTGGGGGGGCTGCTACTGCTCGAATAGCCAGGTCTTGAGTAGCCTCCTGAGGGTTAGTAGATCCTGGGTCTGTCGCAGCAGGATGGGGAGGGTGTTCCAGGTCTTGGCGGAGAGGTGGGAGAACGATCTGCCGCCAGTGGTCGCTCTTCGGATGCGGGGGACGGTGGCGAGGGCGAGGTCAGCGGAGCGGAGCTGGCGGTTCGGGGTGTAGAAGGTGAGCCGTCTGTTGAGGTATGCCGGTCCGGTGTTGTGGAGTGCCTTGTGTGCGTGGGTGAGGAGCTTGAAGGTGATCCTCTTGTTGATGGGAAGCCAGTGCAGGTTTCTCAGGTGGGGTGTGATGTGGCTGTGGCGAGGGATGTCGAGGATCAGGCGTGCAGAGGCGTTCTGTATGCGTTGAAGTCGTTTCAGGAGTTTGGCAGAGGCTCCTGCATAGAGGGCGTTTCCGTAGTCCAGCCTGCTGCTGACGAGGGCCTGGGTGACCGTTCTTCTTGTTTTGGTGGGGATCCACCTGTAGATCTTGCGGAGCATGCGGAGGGTGTTGAAGCAGGAGGATGAGATGGCATTGACTTGCTTGGTCATGGAGAGTGTTGAGTCGAGGATGAACCCCTGGTTGCGTGCGTGGTCGGTGGGTGTCGGTGCTGCTCCCAGTGCGGTCGGCCATCAGGAGTCGTCCCAGGCTGAGGGGGAGGAGCCGAGGATGAGGACCTCCGTCTTGTCCGAGTTCAGCTTCAGACGGCTGTTCTTCATCCACTCGGCGACGGCCTTCATTCCTTCGTGGAGGTTGGATTTGACGGTGAGGGTGCCCTTGGTGAGGGAGAGGATAAGCTGGGTGTCGTTGGCGTAAGAGATGATGTTGAGGTCGTGCAGTCGGGCGACGTGGGCGAGCGGAGCCATGTAGACTTTGAACAGTGTCGGGCTGAGGGATGATCCTTGGGGTACGCCGCAAATGATCTCGGAGGCTACGGAAAGGGGGGAGGCGGACGCTCTGGGTTCTGCCGGGGAGAGGAAGGAGGTGGTCCATTCCAGGGCCTTGTCTCGGATCCCTGCGTTGTGGAGGCGTGTGCTTAGGGTGCGATGACAGACAGTGTCGAAGGCGGCTGATAGGTCCAGGAGGATGAGGGCCGCGGTTTTGCCGTTGTCCAGCAGGGCCCTGATGTCATCGGTGGCGGCGATGAGGGCAGTTTCGGTACTGTGGTTGCTGCGGAACCCGTACTGGGACGGGTGCAGGATGTTGTTCTCCTCGAGGTAGCGGGTCAGTTGTCCGTTGACGGTCTTCTCGATGACCTTCGCCGGGAACGGGAGCAGGGAGATGGGCCGGAAGATCTTGAGGTCCTTCGGATCCGCCTTGGGTTTCTTGAGTAAGGCGTTGATCTCGGCGTGCTTCCAGCTCTCCGGGAAGGTCGCGGTCTCGAAGGAGATGTTGATGGCCTTGCGGAGATGGGGTGCGATGGTGGCGCTAGCTTTGTTGAAGATGTGGTGTGGGCATCGGTCTGACGGAGATCCGGAGTGGATGGTGTTCATGATTTTGATGGTGTCGTCGTCGTTTATGTTGGTCCAGGTGAGCAGGGGATCGATGTGGGTGGCGGCCGTGGGGTCTGAGGTGTCGGTGGCTGTCGGGGCGGCCAGGTTGTTGAAGCTGTCGTGGATGTCTGCGATCTTACGATGGAAGAAGGTGGCGAGGGAGTCGCACAGGTCTTGCGATGGTGGGATGTCGTTGGTGTTGGAGCTGGGGTTGGAGAGTTCCTTCACGATGTTGAAGAGCTCTTTGCTGTTGTGCGCGTTGTTCTCGAGGCGGTCCTTGAAGGAGGCCCTTTTGGCGGATCTGATGAGGTGGTGGTGCCTACGGATGGCGTTCTTGTGGGCTGCGTAGCTGTCCGGTGTCTGTTCGCGGTGCCATTTCTTCTCTAGTTTTCGGCAGGTTTACTTGGATGCCTGGAGGTCCGCGGTGAACCAGCTGGCTTTCTTGTTAGTGCGTCTGTTGGAGGGATTCTTGGTCGGGGCGAGAGTGTTGGCGCAGTCGTCGATCCATCGCCTGAGGTTGCGGGCGGCGGTGTCGTTGTCGGTGGGGTCGGAAGGTGGGCTTCGGTCGAGGGTGGTGTTTAGCTGGTCTTCAGTGACTTTGCTCCAGCTGCGGTGGGGGATCTGTTGAGTGCGGTGGTGCGTGGTGGGTTTCCGGAAGGTGACGTGGATGCAGCGGTGGTCGGTCCAGTGGAGTTCGGTGGTGTGGTTGAAGGTGACTTGGGAGCTTGCGGAGAAGATGGGGTCAAGTGTGTGGCCGGCGGAGTGGGTGGGCGTTGTGACGAGCTGTCTGAGTCCGAGGTTGGCGAGGTTGTCAAACAGGGTGGTGGAGTTGGTGTCGTTGTTGTTCTCGAGGTGGAAGTTCAGGTCTCCGAGGAGGATGTAGTCTGTGGAGGCAAGGGCGTGCGTGCTGACGAAGTCGGCGATGGAGTCGCTGAACTGAGGCCGGGGTCCGGGGGGTCTGTAGACGAGAGTTCCTCTGAGGGTGGTGTTGGGGTCAGTGTGGAACTTCTGTAACTAAACTTGTATAGCACTAAGTTTTCTTCACTTTTTGGTTATGGTCACTACACTGGGGTCACAAAGTCACGCAGAATTGTAGAAATGTATATAGTGTAGATACACAAATGAAATATTCTTATGTCTCCTCTTTTTGAAAAACTTATGCAAAATAAAAGATACTCACTTCGGCTGAAGTGGGTACAGCTTAAATAATTGGTCTGTGGGTTGTTGCTACGAAAATAATAGCCTAAACTGTATCGTGGTTTCATTTCTCATTTTCTGTACTGTGTGTAAATCACGCAAGACTAAATTATTCCTTGCCACTAGTGGGCATGCAGCACTGGTTGTGCCACCCACATGAGTAGCCCTATCAATGTATCTCAGACCTGCCACTGTAGTGTCTGCGCGCGCAGTTTTAAACTGCCATGTTGACCTGACAAGTGCACCCACTTGCCAGGCCCCAAACCTTCCCTTTTCATATGTGTATGGCACACCTCAGGTAGGCCCAAGGTAGCCCCAAGGGCAGGGTGCAGTGTATGTGAAAGGTAGGACATGTCCCAATAGTAAAATACTGTGTATTTCGTTTTTCACTGTTGAAAGGCTGTCCCATAGGCTATCATTGGAGCTGCACTGTAACATTTTCACATGTGTAACTTTCCACTGGGACAAGATCGAAAATTGGAGTTTAGGCTCTCTGAACTCAGAATTTAATAACACACCTTTAGGAAATGTGGTTTTTAATTGCTTGCTTGAAAATGCCTTTTTTGAAAGTGGGCATTTTCTTACTTGACCATTCTGTGTGTCTCTGATTGTTTGTGTATTCAGCATCTGGTTTGGGAGTGACAGGAGCTGGGGATGTGCATTCACTCCAGACAGTCACAAGGGGGGGTTGAGTTGTGTCCTGCCTTGCCTGGGTGACTCATCGCTAGGCTGAATAGACCTGGTCTGCATTTAGAGTCGTGGGAGGAGTTTTGCTTGCACCTGAATAGGCTGTGTCTCCTTTGCACAATGCTGTCTCCACCCCCTGTGGTCATGCTGGACCAGGGAGTACAGGACTGGTTTGGACTAGGCTCAGAAACCCTTACAGCAAAGAGAACAATAAGAAAATGGGGTATAAGTATGAGACCTAAAACGCCAAGAATTTAGATTAATTGAAAGAAAACGAGGACCCTGGCAAGAAGAAGAGTGGAAGGACTGTGTGAGGAGCGCTGCCTTTTCTGTGTGAAGGGTGGGTCGGCCTGCAGTTGCTGCTTCGGTCTATGGTGGAGGAAATGGACTGACTCGTTTTGCTCTGCTGTGGTACCCTGCTTGTGAGGAATCTCCAAGGGCTTGTGTGTGCTGGCCTCCTGTTGGAAGTCTCAGGGATATAAAAGACTTCAAAGAAAAGAACCTCGCTGGATCTCAAAGGACCTGCCTGGGAGGGGAGCTGTGGAAGCTGTGTGAGGAGCACTACCCCTTATGGGTGTGGGGTAGAACGGCCTGCAGTGGCTACTCCTGCCTGGAGCAGGAGAAGGACTGGACAGACCTGGTACCTTTTTTTTATGTTCTGCAAAGAAGAAAGCGCATGCTGAGTGCTCTATTTTGGGGCCCAAGCATGTGGAGAGTGCTGTACTAACAGGAAGTCCCTGGTCTGTGAGCATTACGTTGGATCCGTGCAGAGCAGAGGCAGCGATCCGAGCAGAGCAGAGGCAGCGCGGACCCGGTCAGACGAACCAGGTTTTCCAGGTCTCCGTGCACTCCGTTAACTTCGAAGCGGCGCTGTGCTTGGGACGCCGAACACCTTCCCACCGTCTTCCGCAGCCTGCCGAGTGCTTGCTGTGCCGGCCGGCACGCCTACCGCCTACCGCCTACTGGTTCTCCGGCGAGCGAGAGACACTGAGGAACCGGAGCTCAGAGGCGTGGAGATCGCCCTGAAACCGCCTGATCCTACGAGGTGGCGGTGGTCCGCGGCGGGCCGGCGGGCCGGCGCGGGCTGCGAGTCAGCGAACTTTTGGATGCCGGTGGCCAGAGCGGGGTGAGACAGGAGCAAGGAGAGAGGAGCAAGTTAATTGAGAACTACTACAAACAGCCCAGAGCCCCGCATTACCCGCAGCCCCACAGTCCCGTAGTCACGTAGTTTCCGAGTACCTTTGGATCTGGCAGCTCCGCAGCCCTTATAAATTAAATTTACTAACCTCAGCCACAAAAAAAAAAAAAAGAATATTATACAATATCGCCGGCGATCAGCAAGCGCTAACGCCAACAGTGGCCGAGGAGTGAACGTGCCCAGGAAGGTGCCAGATACGGAGGACTTTCAAAGAACCACAGAGATCTAAAGTGGAAGTGGAGGCAAACCACTTTGTCTCCCTAGCCCCCAGTATCTTTCTCCTTTCTCCCCCTCTTCTTTCAAACTTTACCAGCTACCACCTACCAGTGTACTCAGAGGCAGAGACCAGTGTGCTTCTAATCGACTGTTCGCCTAGAATCCAGAGTCCAGAATCCACGTTTTTGTGCAGGTCGCACCAGCGCGGAGTGGAGTAGGAGGACGCGAGGACGCCGAAACTGCCACGGCTCTGATCCCAGCTCCCCTCTCCCCAGCTGACTCTCCCGCCGGTACCAGTGAACCGGGGTCCCAACATAGAGCGGCTGGTCAAACGGTCCTACCAGAGTGCAGAGTGCTCACATTGAGTCAGCCTAGGGACCGTCATTGAGTGCTGCCTCTCCCTGCGCCCTCCTCGAGAAAAACTTAGTAAAATGGGACCCAAGAGAAAGGACAGACAACACACGATCTCAGAAGACCCCACCAACAGGCACCCGCCCATTAAAAGGATCACCAGGAGCAAATCACTTACGGAAAGCCTAAATGAACTGTCTCAAAATGCAGAATCAATGGGGTCGATTAGATACTTTTTCAGGACAAAGGGCGCTGCCAACATCGGCCAGGGCAGGCAGGAGCAGGCAACGGAGAATACACCACAGAAAGGGGGCGACATGAGCATTACGCAAGAAAGCAGCACTAATCAGCCGCTAATTTACACCGCCGTATCCAGCGGAGGCACACCTCCTCACCTGGAATTCAGTAACAAACAGGAAATGGCCAATCCAGATTGCAAACAACTCAAAAGTACACTATTAAACGGATTACCCAGCGCACAAAACTCTTTTATACTCACAGATAAAGTTAACAACGTCACCAATGTCTCGGACCTCGCAATTGCTCCAAGTGGAGCCGCTGACATCGCAGTGTCAAGGGTGCAAATCCATTGGTCAAAAGATCACGATCACAGCGCAGCCAGTAAGCTCACGGATAGCATAGTACCAGCCCCTTCCCCCACAAGCAGCCGACAGCAACCAATTGTTCAACACTCAGACTCTCCAGCGGCAGGGGAGCTTACATCTTCGTTTCTTCAAAATTTAGGTGAGAAAATCGAGAGAACACTAGAACTGACCCCAAACCTGCTGGGGTGGGGACAAACAGGATCTCCACGGGCTACCAATGCAAAAGTAGATCATTGCACCTTTCACGACAGCCCAGAAGCAGACTTCCGGAGAACACTGATGTCGGAATCAAATAGTGACACCAACAAAGCTCTAGTGTGGCAGTCAACTAAAATGGAAGTTCAAAATGATCTTCTGCAATCGATTGCTGGCCGCTTAGTCAACATAAGCTCCAGAGTGGAAGAGCTGGAAAATAGGATCGACGAGTACTTGCTATCCAACCGAGGTGAATGCTCCTGTTCCTGCTCAACACTCATTGAAAAATGGGCGCTACTTCCCGAGATCCTAGCCGATACAGTAAAGACAGTCCAAGGAAGCAGGGAAATATGGCTCCCGAGCAACACAGATGGCAGGATCACAAGAAGCGGCCACCTTTCGGCAGCGAGACAAATGGAAGTAATCGATCTCGGCTTAATGTTACCAGCAGGACTGGATCAAAATGGAGCACAAAGAAGCGAGGCCTCTGCCCATAATGCCAAATTGGCACAAGGAACACAAAGCCCAAAATGCAGGGCAACAGAGTGCAATGAAGTCCCGGACGCCATAGAAACTGACTTAAAAGAACCTACTCCCTGTAAAATTGGTGTGCCAGAACGCCCGTTGTCAAGAAGAGAAAAAAAGAAGATCAAGAAACAACAGAAAAAAACCAAGTTAAGAGGAAGGCAACTGCAGCTAAGGAAGACTGATGGCAGACCGTTACAAAGGGACCCCAAAGCTGGTCAGTTTTATCCAATTTTCATAAATAAAAACTGGGGCAAAACGGCCTTTGACACGGTCCCGCCCCAGTAGTACAGCAAAAACAGCTAATCATAACAAGTAATCCACCTGCGACCGGTCTAAAGCCGCAAACAAGAACAGGATACTCTTCAGGGAGCCAAACGACAGAGGACACAAGCCATGCACTAGTGGAAAAAACCACACTGCAATTAAGGTCAATAGCACCGCCGCTGGCGGAGGATTTAAAACCACTACAGCAAAGCTCCGGGCATCAGCTTGGCATTAGGTACACTTATGGCCAGAGCTTGAATTCCAAAGCAGGATCAGCCATAAGCAAACAAGGAAGTCCAACCATCGGATTAACCCAGGCGGCACAAGATCTAGGAAAGAACAAAATGAGCTATTCGTCAGGAACAGTAACCACCATCTACGAGGTAGTCCTCACCCCGAGATTCTATAGCACGGGTCAGCATGACATTTTGAATAGGTGTAACATTCTCCGCCTTTTCAAACACCTTGCTGTCCTAGATCAGCTACAAACAGGTGACATAGAATGGGTGAGATTCTTGAGTATGAAGGGGGACACACACGGCAATTCAACAGTACTGGGCTTGAAGAAAAAGGAAACCGTACAAGCCATCTTGAATAATTCTACACAACTTGCCGAGTGGGGAATCTACCCAATCCAAAATACCCATACATCTTAGCACCAGACAAGGGGGACATGGGCCCTTGGTCAGTCCTGCAGGGGACAAATAGCTTAGGACTCCCCGAGAACAGAAGGAAGAGAAATAAGGACTACACAGGAATCACGATCGCATGCCAAAACAATCAAAGGGTAATTAGTGCCATCCCCTCACTCTCGGATCAATCCGGAACGTTGGGAAGCACACAGAAGCATTCCTAACAGCAGCAAGACCAGGTCTGGTAGGTGGGAGGCCAAGGGAGGACCTTTTCTTAAAAATAACCTAACATTAATCTCATGGAACATAGCCGGGAGTAGCAAGATCGGCGAGAACAAAAACCTGAGGCGATTCCTGGAAACAGGAGACATACTCTGCCTTCAAGAGACCTGGGCATTAACTAGCACACCATTGGCAGGGTTTTACGAACATTTTGTTCCAGCAAAAAAAAGAACCTTTTTGGTCGCCCGTCTGGTGGACTATCAGTTTACATAAAACACGCATGCCCCCTCGTAGTGACAGGAATAAACTTAAATTCATCTGGGCTGCAAGCCTTACAAATCGAAGGCTTGAAACACTCTACAGCCAATGCGCCTCCTAATAATAAACTGCTACGTCAATCCAGCACAAACCATCATGAAAGATCAGTTGGAGGCATTGACATGGGAAATAGACAACCTTTTAAATAAATATAAAACTCATCAGGTAATTCTAGCTGGGGACTTTAACCTGAAGGACCTCGACAATGCCGCACCACCATACCGCACCCTTTCACGACTTACTCGACAATCATAAGCTATCTTCAACTTACGCTGTGAAAGCAATACACTCGAATGGTGGGCAACTACAGCCGACCTTCCGGGGCATCTCGAGAATCGACTATATTATTGTCAGTGAAGCAATGGCGGCCAGTTTGGAAGATTTTACAGTCGAGGATAGGTCGGAAAGCGATCACAGGACATTAATAGCAGTGTTCATGCTGGAAGTTCCATCAGCCTTCAAGTTCCAAGCTATCGGAGAGTCCAGAGGGGATGAAAATCATAGCCTCTTAAGGAGAATTAGATGGACAGATAAGACGGGAGTGAAGCTTCAAAACTGGCTGGACCTAAAACAGGAGGAGATCCTAGCAATGTCGCATTCACCAATAAAAAACTGGGAGACCATAGTTGAGGAGATACAAATGAGCTTGGGCGATCCCCAGCCACAATGCTCAAGCTCCAAAAAGAAATCAACAGCTGGAAGCATTCGCCCAACCAAGGACATACGCGATACCAAACGCCTCTTGCGTAAGGCACTTGCAATAAAGAAAAGAGGGGGCAGACAAATAGATGGGAAACCGATTGCATCATTGAGGGCAGCCCTAAGAAAGAAATGGTGGGAACACAAAAAAGCTCACATAGAGAGGGAATGGATTAAAGTTTTCTCCCTGCTTAAACAGAAAAACTTGGCAGGATTATGGAGACACATAAACCGGCTAAGTAGCAGAGGAGTTCAAAAAGAAAACGGTGTGGCAGAGCAAGACTGGCTGGCCCACGTAAAGCAGCTTTATTCAATCGCCCACGTAAACATATGCAATACAGAAGATCCCAACCGCAGGGTGGACCATTCTCATCAATCAAGGGCAAAGATCGAAGAAACGACCCTTAGCCCCCGAAACCTACCTGAGGGTCAGCGAGTCCAGGCAGAGATGCGATGCACACCGCCAGCTCAGATAAACCCTCAAATGGTCATCAAGATACTCAAGAACATGAAGAATGACGGGGCCCCTGGGCCAAATGGGATACCCGCCACGGTTTTTAAAAAGGCCCTCCATTTCTGGGCAACCGTCCTCCCTCCTCTGTACAACCACTCCTTAATGACAGCAAAAACCCCTGATTCCTGGAGGGGCTCCATACTAGTCCCAATTTTTAAAAAAGGGGATCGTTTAAAGCCATCAAACTATAGGCTTATCGCTCTACTCGACCTTGAAGCCAAGGCCTATGCCCGCCTCATATTGAAGGACCTGGAGACATGGGCCGAAGGAAAAGCATCATCCCCTGCCATCAGACCGGCTTCAGACCACAGTCATCGACAATGGACAACATTCTGGCGTTAGCGCACCTAGCAACGGAAGCAGTAAAAAAGAAAAACCCTCCACTCTTTTGCTGCTTCATCGACTACAGCACAGCCTTCGATAAAGTGGTACGAAATAGGTTATGGCAGAAATTAGAAAATTGGGGCATCCCGCCAAACCTATTGAAGGCAATTAGATCACTATACGAAGGCACCTGGGTACGGGTTAAAACCAGCGCCAGCACAGTGTCCCCAAAAATAACAACGGTCTGAAACAAGGATGTGTGTTGGCGCCTATCCTCTTTAACCTGTATACGGCGGACTTGGGGGACGCTCTGAAAGGCGCCAGCCTAGTAGCACCGAGATTAGGCAGCATGAGGCTGCCGGTGCTACAATATGCCGATGACACTGCCTTAATGGACCACACGAGGGTGGGCTTACAGAGAGCCCTAAATGCACTGAATCAATTTAACAAAGATAACAATCTTATAGTTAACCAAGGGAAAACTAAGGTCGTCATTTTTGGGAGCTACCACCTGAAAAAGAAAGCACAGTGGCTAATGGGAGACTTACAAATCAGTACAGTGGCAGAGTACAATTACCTAGGGGTTTGGCTTACGGAACGGGCCAAGGCAAACGTCCACCTGAAGCAGCAGTTTTCCAAGGCCAACAAGGTGACATTCCTGTTAAAGCAACTGAGCTTACACTTGATAAGCCCCACTGCAGGACCAATATTAACTGCCTTAAAAGCAAAACTGCTGCCAGCCATTAGTTATGGCCACCAGGCTTTTCCGGGGTCGCAGGACGTCCTCCTCATCGCAACCCAAGCTAAAGCATATAAATCAGTCTTTTCTATCCCAAGGTCGGCAAGGAAGTCGAGGCTAAGATTGGAGCTAGGCCTGGTAAGGCCAGACTTGATGTGCCAAGGGGAGATCATAAAACTATACTTAAGGATTATAAGGGCCCCAACAAACTCCTTAAGACACCAACTGAGAGTCATCTTTGAGGGGCCAAGATCGGTATGGCACACCAGCCTTGGCAAAGCATTTAAGACTTTAAAGATCGAGGAAAAGAGTATACCACTGCCTGAAATCCCACTAAATGCCTGGAAAAAGGCCATAAACAGACAAGTCCGCAAAACCTCATTTGACCTGGATCTTAAATCTCTTCGCTATAGCCCCCACTTGGTCTCGCTGAACGGCTCCTATATGGTAGGCAAGGCACAATCCTACCTAAACGAGGCCCTGACACCACAAGCCAGAACCAAAATCCTCTCCATGAGACTATGCACTTTAGGAATCACCGATTTTAACCCCGCATGGGCTCGCAAGGGGAAATCACAAGCTGCAGACTGTGCCCCTACACGAGGGAATCCTGGCTTCACCTTTTATGCTGCTGCCCCGCCCTCAGGAACGAACGTCGACGACTTCTTCGCCCAGTCTGTATCACCAAGGGAATCAAGATATGCCGCGAAGTATCAGCCTTGTGCTTTTCTCGAACAACCACGATGACCTTGGCGAGACTGGGGAAATTCGTTCATTTGATTAGAATGGCCTTAAAGGCAGTAAATGAACACAATCAAACCAGGGCTACCAGCGAGGCAAAATAAGGGGGTAATGCAGACTCCCTTAAATGAGGGTAGAGCCCCGATCCTATTCACTCGTCCCACAGAGACCGCATAACATCTACGGCTCTAAATGGAAGGGCCAAGGAGAACGACCTATAGACTGCCGAAGCAGAAAATCGCTAAGGCCTACGCAGCTGTCTAAGAAACTCTGTGCAAGGACTCGTGATAAAGACTCGGTGCTGGTAGCCCGAGTGGTTGCAGTGGAGAGGGGATATAATATTTGAAGAAAGAAAAAAAAAAAAAAACTTTTTAATTGGCAGCCTCTACATTTTTAATGTGATCATTCCTTCATTCGCTCGTTTTTTATGCTTTTCTTACTGTAATGATTTTAATTAATTGTACAGTTAATAAATACTTACGTTACTTAAAGTCCCTGGTACTTAAGGTGTGGGGAAACTTCCCAGAGCGCTTCTGAAATTACGGGCCCGATCGCTGGGCGGCTCCCCCCCTTCACAGTGGGGTGCAGGGCACGAGGCGCTCTCATGACGTGCTGCGCTGTAAGGCCCTTGGGGTAGAGAAGTCCTTTGGAAGTTCAGCGCAAGCCGCTCGCCAGCTGAGTGAGCGCATCAGAGAACCCAGGCGTTGCTTGGCAACAGCCCCGGTGCCAAGGGAGAAAGGCGGGACCAGCCAGGAGAAGGCAGTGAGTCTGCGACGTGGCTGCCGTGTGAGATGGCAGCCGCCCCTGGCAAAAGAGCACCCATGGAGACCCGGGAGCGAGGACTGTCGGCGGAGGGTAAGGCCGAAGTAGCGCCTCTGACACTCCACAAGGCATGCAGTAAGACCAGGAGCCCTGCAAGGGCTCAGGGCCAGCGAACACCCCCGAAACCGGATGAGGTCCCTTCCCCCATCTCTGTGTCAGAGCTGCGCTTTTACCTACTGTGGGGACATTGTTCTTTTTGGGCATTATGGGGGAAGATCTCCTGAGAGGCCTAGGCCCCGGAATAGTCCAGAAGTAAGAAAACGTACTGCATTCCTTATGGTAGGTGGGCCAGTGGCCCAGGAGCCTACGTTTGGGAACCACAGTCCTGAAGAAGGAGTATTACAAGCACAGAAGCACTGTGCTTTATGAATTTCTGGTGATTGATGTATGTCCTAACTACTGCATTTCTTGCCCTAATGTTGTGTCCTGCATGATCAGGATACCAAGTACGGTTAGTTGTAGAAACTGCATAAGGTGCACAGGAAAGATGTTCTTATGACTGGGGCCATATATATGTCTTTATTTTATTGCCCCCGTGATGTTGTGCATAAATGTGTTCACAACGTTCCTATGACATCGGCAGCTTCCAAGTATCTGCTTTAGTGCACTAATTGTTGTGTTTATGATAATTGCATTATGAAAAAGTTATTTATGACCTGTGCAACTTATTAGTATTTATTTCAGAGCACTACATGCGATGTTATGACTATTGACTAGTTGGCAAAGTGATTATTGGTTTATGTGAATTTGGTCTTATGTGTTTTATATATAATACAAGTGATTTTTTTATATAACCTTGTGTGGAGTCTCTTTTGTGGTGTATTTTGTGTGTCACTGGCGTTGTGCAAACGCTTTACACATTGCCTCTGGGATAAGCCTGACTGCTCTGTCAAGCTACCAAGGGGGTGAGCAGGGGGTTATCTTGGGTGTGTGACTCCCTTACCTTGACTAGAGTGGTGGGTTCTGCCTGGCTTAGGTGCATACCCAAGCCAACCAGAAACCCCATTTCTAAAACTAGCTCTAGCAGGATAGATGAACAAAAATTGCAAAAAGAGGTAGACTTATTATTTGTAACCTCAATGGGACTGAAACCATTTACGATTAAATCTTGTACATTCAGTTGAACAAAGTCCAAACATTATTAGCGGCACTGCTGTACTGCAGTCAAGAAGAACACTGACATCAAAGGACAGTTCTTATCACAATGTTTACTTGTGTTGCATAATTAACATAATTTACAAACAAAATTATACATTTATTGACAACAAACATTAAAGAAAACGTCAGAGAACAACATTGATGTGCAGGTGAACATTAGGACCGCGGTGACAGACAATACACCATTATTAAAGGCAACAAAAAATGCAGTCTCCAGATAAGAATGCCAAATTGTAGTAGACCACCTCATATAGTGCCCAAATCAATTGCATAAAGCTTTGGCTTCGGCATTGGTCTACAGCAAAATTCAAATTCTTTATTATTTCTTCTTGTGTAGCTTAATTTCTCGGGAATGTGGGTCGATGCGTTTCGGCCTTATAATTCATGGCCTCTTCAGGACTATGTGGAACAAATGTCACCCCAGCAAGAGCTACATCTAGTCTAGTAAATGGCAGAACCCTGCTGGTGAAACAAGGCAGGGAATGCCCTGTATGCGCCTTCAGGATGGAATTCTCAAAATAAGTGTGAGACATTCCTTCTGAATTATTTGTGGCCCATGTGTAAGCAATCAATGACAAAATAACATGGGAAGCAGCTAGACTAATAATGACGGGCCCAAATGTGGAAGGCGTGTGTGAGAAGTTGGCCTGGCATATGCTGTCCACTATTTGTAGTGGGCACCTTGCACCAGTCCAAACAACCCCTTATTGGAGATAGGTTAAAGACAACCTTTATTGAAAGCTATCCTAGTGGTAGCTATGGAGAGCAGCCTTCAGGCTAAGTCTTGAAGGAATGTAAAGCAGCTTGTTTTACCAGTCTATAATCTCTTGAGTGACCAAATGAAAGAGGACCACACCAGGTATATATTCAAAATATATGTATTTATTTCTAAACACACCCCTCTAGTCTCTTTATGAGGCTAGAGTTCGAAGTACATAAATTATAAGTTAGTTATCTACAGTAATAGCACAAATACACATTTGAGCCCCAGGGGCGTACCAAACCATATACCAATAAAGTGGTATAAGAACCACGACTGAGCTAGACACAAGGCCTAGAGCCTGTAGAAGTGCTTGGACCACAAGGAACCACCCAAGGCAGTGACACAGGGGACCCACGGGGACGCGTGCAGTGTATGAACACAGCCGCGAACCGCCGTTAACTTCTATGGGAAAAGTCGCAATTAGAATTTAAAAGAAAAGGGACACTTAGAGGAGGACTTGGAGCAAACCCTTTGAGAACTAGGCTGTTCTAGTGTCAATACCCACGGGAGCACCGGAGTACTCGAGTTACCTCACCCAGGGAGCCGGGTGCATAGGTGTCTTTCGGGGTCGGGTTTCGTCGTCGCTTTCAATGGCGATCTGCTGCAAAGTGCTGCTGGCGGCCAAGTCGAAAGTGTTCGGCTGGATCCAAAGGTGGATCGAAGATCTGAAGAACCTGAAAGCAGAGGGGACAGAGTCTGGGTCACTAGCCAGTGACCAGGAAGGCGATGAGCAGATGCCCACCGATGTCGAGTGCTTCAGGTAGGTTGACGGTCATCTTGACTCTTCAGCCACGAGGTCCAGGAGGTGTCGACGACAACCAGGAGCTGGATTCGAGCTGTCTCATAACGTCTGTCGATTGCAGGGGTGTCGGCGACCGGATTGGACCCAACAAGCCTTGGCAACGGCAAGTCTCATGGAAATGGAAGAAGGACAATGTTGCAGACCAGCAAGGTCTGGGGGACTCACCCAGCAAGGGTAAGTCAGGGCACGCCTGGAGCAACCAGGGAGCCCGAGCAGAAAAAGATTGGCCTTCGGGAGGGCCTACTAGCCAACGGACTAGCGACCGCGAAGGAGCCTCGAGTCGATGCACTTGGAGCTGGCTCACAGGACATTCGTGGAGTGGAGGCCAGTGATCTTCGGTGCAGTTGGTGCTGGAGGCTGGGGCTACTGGGAGCCCAAAGCTCGACTTCGTGGGAGACCCAGAAGAGGATGCACTTGCAAATGCAATCGGTGTCCAGGGGTCACGGTTCCACGTTACCCACGACAGCTACGGGCCTCAGCTTTGCTGGGGACTCAGGGCAGCCTCGGGGAAGTCTGGAAATCTACCTCTGGTGATGCAAAGACTTCAGCGTCCGGCGGGAGCTTCAGCGATGCAGACCGGACAATTGCTTCTTTGGTGCCTGCCAAGCAGGGGAGTCACTCCTTGACCCCAAGGGAGATTCTTCAGTCCTCTAATCTTAAAGTAGAGCGTCGAAGGTCCAGGATTCTGTATCAGAGTTTCGTCCAGGTAAATCTAAAGTCCTAAGGACTGGGGTCCCCTACTTATACTAAGGTAGGGGGTTGGACATACTCTGTGGCCCCACCTATGGGAGGGTCAGGGCAGAGGGGTGGTTACACCCTTTCCCTTTGTCCAGTTTTGCGCCAGAGCAGGGGCTGGAAGCCCCTGAGCCGGTTTGAACTGGGGTATGCACAGGGACACCAAGTGTGCCCCCAGTGCAGGACTTCAAAGCACCCGAGAGTGCTCCCGCCCAGCCCCAATACACACTATCCTGTCTGGGGAGGTGGTCACACCTCCCTGGGACAGGAAACCTATTGTCCAGGCCTCCCCTGCCGGAGTTTCGGTCAGCAGCAGGAGGCCAGACTCGTGTCTGTGGCAGCGGCATCCATTTTGTGATGCCAGGGCTCTGGAAAGTCAGTACCGGGTATACCGGTGTGTACATGTCTTTCCCTCTAGAAGGGTGGAATGCTACCCCCGCCGCCAGAACTGGTGGGGGTAGTATTCCAAGATGTTTGACACCAAACACGACATGTTTCCGTGCAGCCATCCCAAAGTTAGCATTTAACGCGAGGTTATAATGCGCTTAAGAGTATATGGTCGGGCTGCACTACAAACAGCATCAGAGAAGGGTCTCCGAACGCTGCAGAGGGGCCCAGCTCATGCAGGGGCACCCTCTCACATAGGAACCACGCACTCTGCCTTCAGGATTGATATGGCCTGCCATAGGAGTGACTTATAGGTTTATATATGTGTATGTATGTAGTGATATAGGTAGCCTATATCACAGTAAGGGGTGCATGCACCACCTTACCCAGGCTGCAGTAGCAGACCTGTGGTGTCAGTTTGGATGGCCTTCCAGGGGTGGCACAATACATGCTGCAGCCCCTGGTAGGCCTCTGAGGTACCTATGCCCTGGGTACATAGTATACCATATACTAGGGACTTATAAGGGCACTCCAGATTCCAATCAGAGATGTGCCTAGGGCACATGGAAACCGTTTTAAAGAGGAAGCAGCTAGGCTGGGGTTCTGATTAGCAGGGCCCCAGCCAGACTAAGGTCGAAAAACAGTGAAGCATCAGCAAAAAGTGGGGGTACCCATGTGAAGCAGATCCTACTCTCCTACACAACCCCCCCCAAACGTAGGGACATTAAACTAACCTTGCCCAGTTAAGTCTTCATGTTCTAAGGGGAAGTACCTAGAGAGTCCATCTGCGTTGGCATGGGTACTCCCAGGTCTATGTTCCACTGTGAAGTCCATCCCCTGTAGGGAAATGGACCACCTAAGCAGTTTGGGGTTTTCACCCTTCATTTGTTTTAGCCATAAGAGGGGCTTATGGTCTGTTTGAACAAGGAAGTGAGTACCAAACAAGTATGGCCTCAACTTCTTCAGAGCCCAGACCACAGCAAAGGCCTCCCTCTCAATGGCTGACCAACGTTTCTCTCTAGGGGTCAGCCTTCTGCTAATAAAAGCTACTGGCTGATCCTGACCTTCATCATTCAATTGTGACAGTACAGCCCCTACCCCCAATTCAGATGCATCAGTTTGAACAATGAACTTCTTGGAGTAATCAGGACTCTGTAGAATGGGAGCAGTGCACATGGCCTGCTTTAGGTCATCAAATGCCTTTTGACATCTAACTGTCCACTGAACCTTTTTGGGCATTTTCTTGGAAGTTAAGTCATTCAGGGGTGTCACTATTGATCCATACCCCTTGACAAATCTCCTATAGTACCCAGTCAGGCCTAAGAAGGCTCTCACCTGAGTCTGGGTAGTTGGAGCAGTCCAGTCCATGATGGTCTGGATCTTGCTCTGCAGTGGTTGAACTTGGCCTCCACCCACAAGGTGGCCCAGGTACACAACCTGACTCTGCCCTATCTGGCACTTGGTGGCCTTGATAGTCAGGCCTGCTTTCTGCAGGGCCTGTAAAACATTTCTGAGGTGGACCAGGTGATCCTCCCAGGTGGAGCTAAAGACAGCAATATCATCTAGATATGCTGCACTATAGGCTTCCAGACCTGTAAGGACTGTATTCACCAACCTCTGAAAAGTGGCAGGTGCATTCTTCAGACCAAAGGGCATCACCACAAATTGATAATGCCCACTAGGGGTTGAGATTGCTGTCTTTGGCTTTGCATCATCAGCTAGTCTGATCTGCCAGTAGCCAGCTGTCAGGTCAAATGTGCTTAGATACTTGGCTGAGGCCAAAGTGTCTATTAGCTCATCTGCCCTTGGTATTGGATGGGCATCAGTCCTAGTGACTGCATTGAGACCCCTGTAGTCCACACAAAACCTCATCTCTCTTTTCCCACCATTTGTGTGAGGTTTTGGCACAAGGACCACTGGACTAGCCCAAGGGCTATCTGAGGGTTCAATAACTCCCAAATCCAACATCTTCTGGACTTCTGTCCTGATACAGTCCCTGACATGGTCAGGTTGCCTATAAATCTTATTTTTAATAGGCAGACTGTCCCCAGTGTCCACTTTATGAGTGCACCAGGTAGTCTGACTGGGTGTCAGTGAGAATATGTGTCTGAACTGATTGAGCACCTGTCTGCAATCAGTCTGCTGCTGGGTAGTGAGGCTGCCTGCCAAGGCTACACCATCCACTGACCCATCACCAGGGTTCTGTGAGAGCAGGTCAGGGAGTGGGTCACTCTCTTCCTCCTGTCCCTCATCAGTAGCCATGAGCAAGCCCATGTCTGCCCTGTCCACATCTGGTTTTAACCTGTTGACATGGAGAACCCTGTGGGGACTCCTGGGTGTTCCTAGGTTTACTAAGTAGGTAACTTCACCCTTCTGTTCAACAATGGTATGGGGTCCACTCCATTTGTCTTGGAGAGCTGCTGGGGCCACTGGCTCCAACACCCACACCTTCTGTCCTGGCTGGTAAACAGTCAGTACAGCCTTTGGTCATGCCAGGCTTTTTGAAGTTCCTGGCTAGCCTCAAGGTTTTTAGTTGCCTTTTTCATATACTCAGCCATCCGGGAGCGGAGACCAAGTACGTAGTCCACTATGTCTTGCTTTGGGGGCTTGAGAGGTAACTCCCATCCTTCCTTCACCAAGCACAATGGACCCCTGACAGGGTGACCAAACAAAAGTTCAAAAGGGCTGTAGCCAACCCCTTTGAGGCACCTCCCTGTACGCAAATAAAAGGCAGGGCAAGAGTATGTCCCATCTTCGCCTAAGCTTTTCTGGGAGCCCTTTAATCATGCCCTTTAAGGTTTTGTTGAATCTCTCAACTAAACCATTGCATTGTGGGTGATAGGGTGTGGTGAACTTGTAAGTCACTCCACACTCCTTCCACATTGCTTTTAAGTATCCAGACATAAAGTTTGCACCCCTGTCTGATACAACCTCCTTAGGGAAGCCCACTCTTGAGAAAAGTCCCAGGAGGGCCCTGGCCACCACAGGTGCTGTAGTGGTCCTAAGGGGAATAGCCTCTGGGTACCTGGTGGCATGATCCACTACCACCAGGATAAACCTGTGCCCAGATGCTGTTTGGGGATCCATGGGACCAACAATGTCAATCCCCACCCTTTCAAAGGGAACCCCCACCACAGGTAGTGGTATCAGGGGGCCTTTGTAGTGCCACCTGCCTTGCCACTGGCCTGGCAGGTTACACAGGAGCGACAAAACTCCTTGGTGTCTTCAGACATGTGGGGCCAGTGAAAGTGAGGGACAATTCTGTCCCAAGTCTTGTTCTGGCCCAGGTGACCTGCTAAGGGAATATCATGGGCTAGGGTCAATAGGAAGCCCCTGAACTTCAGAGGTATAACCAACCTCCTGGTAGCACCAGGCTTGGGGTCTCTACACTCTGAGTACAAGAGTCCATCATCCCAATACACAGTATGGGGACCACTAGCTTTCCCAGCAGCCTCAGCAGCAGCTTGCTGTCTGAGGGGTTCAAGAGAGGGGCATCTCTGCTGCTCCTGGCTCAGATCTGCCCTGGAAGGGCCCCCTGTCCCCAAGAACTCAACCTGGTCAGGTTCAAGCTCCTCTGGGACAGTTCCTTCCTCAGGACTGAGATCATCCCCCTCAAGAGACTGATCTTCCTTCTGAGCCAAGGGGGAAGGCACTGCCTTTACCCTACTACTCCTCTTCTTGGAGGGCACTTGGTCCATTATTCCAGAATCCAAGGACTGTTCAGTGCTAGACATTTTGGCTTGTGACCTGGTCACAGCAAACACATCTGCAGGGATGCCCAGCATTTCTGCATGGGTCCTGAGCTCCACTTCTGCCCAAGCTGAAGTTTCTAAGTCATTGCCAAGCAAGCATTCAACGGGTAGGTCTGCACTTACCACAACCTTCTTAAGGCCAGTTACCCCTCCCCAGGAGAAGTTAACAACTGCCAGAGTATGGTCTGTTCTGACGTTGCTAGCATTGGTCACTTGGTACATTTCACCAAGTATAATCTGCCCAGGATTCACAAGGTCTTGCGTCACCATGGTGACACTTGCCCCTGTGTCCCTAAATGCCAAAGCCTCTCTTCCATTGATTAAGGGCTGTTGTCTGTACTTGCCCAGATTACTGGGACTCACAGAGGAGGTCATATCCATGCCTCCATCACAGACTAGGACAGCCTGAGTGAGTTCTCTGACTAGGTCAGAGCTCATCTCCTTACCCAGGGTCAACCCTACTAAATCCTTGGCTTGTGTAGTCCCACCACCAACTGTAACTGCACTAGGGGGAGCAGGTGCCTTAGGGGCATTGGTGGGGGCTGGAGTCGAGTCTTTGGACTTGGTGCAATCACTGGTCCAGTGGGTCTTTTGCTTACAGACCTTGCACCATGGTTTCCTTTGGCCTTTCCCTTTGGTAGACTGTGAATCCCCACCTGAAGAAGATTTTTGGGGGCCTTGTGAAGACTTTTGATCTTTACCCTTCTCCCCACCCTTATCAGAGGTTTTCGAATCTTGCTTCTTAGGGTCACCACCTTGGTTCTGTACCTTCTGCTTCACCCTGGTTCTGACCCATTTGTCTGCCTTCTTTCCCAATTCTTGGGGAGAGGTCAGATCAGAGTCTACCAGGTGCTGATGCAACAGCTGATTTTGACAGTTATTAAGAATCTGCTCCCTCATGATCAGATTGTACAATCCTGTGAAGTCACATACCTTACTGCCCAATAACCAACCTTCCAGAGCCTTGGCAGAACAATCAACAAAGTCCACCCAGTCTTGAGTCTGTGCTTTTTGGGTATCCCTGAACTTTAACCTGTATTGTTCAGTGGTTAGGCCAAACCCATCAATTAGAGCACTCTTCAAGACTTTGTAATTATCAGCATCCTCCTCTCTAACAGTGAGGAGCTTGTCTCTACCTTTGTCTGCAAAGGAGAGCCACAAGATTGCTGCCCACTGCTCCTGAGGGACCCTCTGTACTTTACAGGCCCTCTCTAGAGCAGTTATCCATTTGTGGATGTCATCCCCACTCTGGTAGGGAGGGACAATCTTGCTCAGGTTTCTATGGTCATAAGACCTTTCCCTATCTTTGGGGAAACTGCTGCCACCATGGGACTCTAGTCCCAACTTTTGTCTCTCTTTATAGAGATCTAGGGACTCCCTGTCTATAGCCAATTGCTGTTTCCTGACTTCAAGCTGAGTTTGCTCATACTGAATCAGTCTCTTTCTCCTCTCATGAGAGGATTCCCTCCTATGAGAGGAGACAGAGGTCCCTATTGAGGTGTCAGAGTGGTTAGACTCCCGAGAAGGAGACCTAGACCTTTAGGGCACACTCAGAACTCTTCCTGGGGGGACAAAGGGGAGGTCAGTCTGATCCTCCCCCTCCACAGGAGGAATTGGGTTTTCCAGGACAAGGTCATTTTCACCTTCCTGGCCAGTTTCAGAGGGGGGGGCCTGGGTTTCTTCACCCCTGACCCCTTCCTCATCTTCTGCCCCACCCTCTTTGCCTACCCCTTCAGATCCTAGGGGCCTGCTGAGATCATCAGCTAGTAACACCTCCCTGAGGTGTTGGGTGCTGGCACTTTTGCCTGCCTTCAACTTCCTAGTATTGCATAATGCTCTCAATTCCAAGAATGGGAGTTTATCATACTTGGAGGGAAGAAGCCCACTGGCTTCTGGCAAGGACTCACTGGGTCCTGGCTTTGAAGACATTACTAGTGAGGTGTGGTGTATGCACTACCTACTCTAGTGAGGCCTACTAAACTCTCTTGAGTTGTAGAAAGGGTGTGCTATCCCTTAACACACAACTCTAAGTTCAGTAGAACTTACTGTATTACTAAGCTTGATTTATATGTAACTTAGGTACCCTTAGTGGTTTTCAGTTTATCAATTCAATTGAGATTATCTGGTAAAACAATAGCAAGCTGGAATCCCACACGCTGCACACCAATGTGAGAAGTTGGCCTGGCATATGCTGTCCACTATTTGTAGTGGGCACCTTGCACCAGTCCAAACAACCCCTTATTGGAGATAGGTTAAAGACAACCTTTATTGAAAGCTATCCTAGTGGTAGCTATGGAGAGCAGCCTTCAGGCTAAGTCTTGAAGGAATGTAAAGCAGCTTGTTTTACCAGTCTATAATCTCTTGAGTGACCAAATGAAAGAGGACCACACCAGGTATATATTCAAAATATATGTATTTATTACTAAACACACCCCTCTAGTCTCTTTATGAGGCTAGAGTTCAAAGTACATAAATTATAAGTTAGTTATCTACAGTAATAGCACAAATACACGTTTGAGCCCCAGGGGCGTACCAAACCATATACCAATAAAGTGGTATAAGAACCACGACTGAGCTAGACACAAGGCCTAGAGCCTGTAGAAGTGCTTGGACCACAAGGAACCACCCAAGGCAGTGACACAGGAGACCCACGGGGGACGCGTGCAGTGTATGAACACAGCCGCGAACCGCCGTTAACTTCTATGGGGAAAGTCGCGATTAGAATTTAAAAGAAAAGGGGCACTTAGAGGAGGACTTGGAGCAAACCCTTTGAGAACTAGGCTGTTCTAGTGTCAATACCCACGGGAGCACCGGAGTACTCGAGTTACCTCACCCAGGGGAGCCGGGTGCATAGGTGTCTTTCGGGGTCGGGTTTCGTCGTCGCTTTCAGGGGCGATCTGCTGCAAAGTGCTGCTGTCGGCCAAGTCGAAAGTGTTCGGGTGGATCCAAAGGTGGATCGAAGATCTGAAGAACCTGAAAGCAGAGGGGACAGAGTCTGGGTCACTAGCCAGTGACCAGGAAGGCGATGAGCAGATGCCCACCGATGTTGAGTGCTTCAGGTAGGTTGACAGTCGTCTTGACTCTTCAGCCACGAGGTCCAGGAGGCGTCGACGATGACCAGGAGCTGGATTCGAGCTGTCCCACGACGTTTGTCGATTGCAGGGGTGTCAGCAACCGGATTGGACCCAACAAGCCTTGGCAACGGCAAGTCTTGTGGAAATGGAAGAAGGACGATGTTGCAGACCAGCAAGGTCTGGGGGACTCACCCAGCAAGGGTAAGTCAGGGCACGCCTGGAGCAACCAGGGAGCCTAAGCAGAAAAAGATTGGCCTTCGAGAGGGCCTACTAGCCAACGGACTAGCGACCGCGAAGGAGCCTCGAGTTGATGCACGTGGAGCTGGCTCACAGGACACTCGTGGAGTGGAGGCCAGTGATCTTCGGTGCAGTTGGTGCTGGAGGCTGGGGCTACTCGAAGCCCAAAGCACGATTTCGTGGGAGACCCAGAAGAGGATGCACTTGCAAATGCGATCGGTGTCCAGGGGTCACGGTTCCACGTTACCCACGACAGCTACGGGCCTCAGCTTTGCTGGGGACTCAGGACAGCCTCGGGGAAGTCTGGAAATCCACCTCTGATGATGCAAAGACTTCAGCGTCCGGCGGGAGCTTCAGCGATGCAGACCGGACAATTGCTTCTTTGGTGCCTGCCAAGCAGGGGAGTCACTCCTTGACCCCAAGGGAGATTCTTCAGTCCTCTAATCTTAAAGTAGAGCGTCGAAGGTCCAGGATTCTGTATCAGAGTTTCATCCAGGTAAATCTAAAGTCCTAAGGACTGGGGTCCCCTACTTATACTAAGGTAGGGGTTGGACATACTCTGTGGCCCCACCTATGGGAGGGTCAGGGCAGAGGGGTGGTTACACCCCATTCCCTTTGTCCAGTTTCGCGCCAGAGCAGGGGCTGGAAGCCCCAGAGCCGGTTTGAACTGGGGTATGCACAGGGACACCAAGTGTGCCCCCAGTGCAGGACTTCAAAGCACCCGAGAGTGCTCCCGCCCAGCCCCAATACACACTATCCTGTCTGGGGAGGTGGTCACACCTCCCTGGGACAGGAAACCTATTGTCCAGGCCTCCCCTGCCGGAGTTTCGGTCAGCAGCAGGAGGCCAGACTCGTGTCTGTGGCAGCGGCGTCCATTTTGTGATGCCAGGGCTCTGGAAAGTCAGTACCGGGTATACCGGTGTGTACATGTCTTTCCCTCTAGAAGGGTGGAATGCTACCCCCGCCGCCAGAACTGGTGGGGGTAGTATTCCAAGATGTTTGACACCAAACATGACATGTTTCCGTGCAGCCATCCCAAAGTTAGCATTTAACGCGAGGTTATAATGCGCTTAAGAGTATATGGTCGGGCTGCACTACAAACAGCATCAGAGAAGGGTCTCCGAACGCTGCAGAGGGGCCCAGCTCATGCAGGGGCACCCTCTCACATAGGAACCACGCACTCTGCCTTCAGGATTGATAAGGCCTGCCATAGGAGTGACTTATAGGTTTATATGTGTGTATGTATGTAGTGATATAGGTAGCCTATATCACAGTAAGGGGTGCATGCACCACCTTACCCAGGCTGCAGTAGCAGACCCGTGGTGTCAGTTTGGATGGCCTTCCAGGGGTGGCACAATACATGCTGCAGCCCCTGGTAGGCCTCTGAGGTACCTATGCCCTGGGTACATAGTATACCATATACTAGGGACTTATAAGGGCACTCCAGATTCCAATCAGAGATGTGCCTAGGGCACATGGAAACCATTTTAAAGAGGAAGCAGCTAGGCTGGGGTTCTGATTAGCAGGGCCCCAGCCAGACTAAGGTCGAAAAACAGTGAAGCATCAGCAAAAAGTGGGGGTACCCATGTGAAGCAGATCCTACTCTCCTACAGCGTGTGAACTCCAAAGGCAAAAGATTGGTGTGCAGTCGATCATGGGTTTGGGTCACGGTGCGATCCACAAACTGCAGCGTAGTGAAGTTTGCTACGCCATCAGCAGGTGTATAGGCATAAGACTATGGGTGACGTGAGTGAGTCAGCCTCAGCAAATTAGTGGAAGAGGCAGGACTTCAGCTTCTTGCAGAATTCAAGGAGAGAGGAGGAGGCCTTCATGTGTAGAGGGAGGTCATTCCAGTTTTCAGGTGTGATGTAGGAGACTGCTAAACCTCCTGTTCTGCTTTTGCAGATACAGGGGTGTGCGCATGAGAGTGAGTCCGAGTGCAGGTATCTGGTGGGTTGGTGGAAATGAAGTAGGTTATTACGGTATGGTGGTCTTATGTTGTGCAGTACCTTGTATGTGTGTGTGAGGTGTTTGAATTGTCACAGTTTATGTATTGGGAGCCTGTGGTGCTCTCTGAGATTTGGTGTGATGAGAGTGCATTGTGGGAGGTCTAGGATGAGACTTGCTGCAGCATTCTGAATGGTCTGGAGTCGGTGGAGGAGGTGGTTGGAGAGTCCAGCATAGAGTGTGTTGACGTAGTCTAGTCTGCTTGCGATGAGGGCTTGTGTAACATTACGTCTGGTGTTCTGGGGAATTCATTTGAAGATCTTGCGCAGAATGCAGAGTATATGGAAGCAGGAGGAGCTGACTGCGTTGACCTGTGCTGTCAAATCGAGTTTGTCATTGAGGGTGATTCCCAGGTTTCGTGCATGGTTGGTTGGTATTTGTGTTGGGCAGAGTTCTGATAGCCAACTGGCGTGCTCCTGAAGATCACAAATCTGTCTTCTCAGAATTGAGTTTCAGGCTGTAGGCTTTTATCCAAACTACTATGTTGATCATGTAGTTGGAGGGGTTGGTTCTGGTGGTGGTGGACTTGCCTGACAGCGATGGTATGAGTTGGGTGTCATCATCTTAGGAAATGATGGAGCTGCAATGTGTTCTGATGATGTTGGCGAGCGGAGTCATGTAAATGTTGAACAGGGTTGGGCTGAGCGATGAACCCAGGGGGACTCCGCAGTTCAGGATCTTGGGTTCCAATGTGTAGGGTGATAGTCTGACTCACTGTGTTCTTCCTGTGAGGAAGAAGCATATCCAATTGAGGGGCGGTCCTTGGATGCCTTTTCTGGACAGTCTTCTGATGAGAGTGTAGTGAGATAGTGTATTGAAAACAGCAGAGAGGTCGAGTAGGATGAGAGCAGCGGTTTCTCCACGGTCCAATATTGTGCGGAGTTTGTCAGTGGGGGCGATGAGGGCTGTTCTGTGCTGTGGTTGCCCTGAAATGATGAGTGTTGTTGAGTATGTTGTGGCATTCAAAGTGTTTGGCGAGTCATTTGTTGGGTACGGGAGCACAGAGATAGGTCAGAAGATGCTCAGTGCTGGGGTTGGTGATAGTTTTATGAGGAGGGCATTGACAGCTGCATTTTTCCAGTATTTAGGGAAGGTGGTTGATTTCATGAAGGAGTTGATGATGTGGATGAGGCTTTTTCTGATCTGTGGTACTCTCATGTTTTAGATTGATGAGGACAGTGGTCCGTTGAGTGGACTGTTTTCATGATTGCTCTGATGTCTTCCTTGGTGAGTGTTTTCCAGCTGGTTAGGTATGTGACTAGGTTGGCAGTGGACAGGTTGGTGATGAGATCCTTAGGATTGGTTTGTTGTTCGATGTTGCTGTAAATATATTCGATTTTGCTGTGAAAGAAGTTATATAGCTTGACACAGAGTTCCTTCGACGTTATGGTGGTGTGGGCTGCAGCCTCTGTGGTGGTAAACTCCTTGACAATCAAGAAGATCTCTTTGCAGCTGATGAAGCTTGCTTCTATACATTTGGTTAGGGCTCTTGTTTTAGTCTCTCAGGAGATGGTGGTTATGCCTGTGTGCAGTTTTGTAGGTGGGTCTGACTACAGCATCGTGGTTAGATCTCTGTTATAGTTGTTTGCACTGGGGTGTGGCATCACAGATGTCTTCTGTATAACAGCTAGACTGTTTGTTGGTTCTTCTTTATCTGTTAAGTTTGATGGGCGAGAGTTAGTCTGCACAATTCGATCTATTGTTTGAAGTTGGATAGGCCCCTGTCTAGGTTGTTGGTGATGTCAGGTCGACCTGTTTCAAGGGTATTGCGCCAGTTTGTCTCTGGTATTTTTTTCCAGTTCCGACTGGGCAGATTGATGCCTGTGGGTCTGTTGGCTTGTGCTGTGGAGATTTGGAAGTGTATAATTGAGTGATATGTCCATGTGAACAGTGAGGCAGAGTTGTGCTTGATTTTGTTGCCGGTGGGGAAGATTGGATCCAGAGTGTCTCCTGCAATGTGTGTGGGGTCTGTGAGTAGCTAGGAGAGTCTGATGTTCAGGTTCTCGAGGAGGTCTGAGGAGCAGTGTACAGTGGGGTCCTAAAGGTGGAAATTAAGGTCACTGAGTAGTATGAAGTCCTTGAAGTTGACAGTGAAGGGAGTGAAGAAGTCTGTGATGAAGTTGCTGAAGTTGATTTGTGGTCCAGGTGGTCTGTATGCTAGGGTTCCTTTCAAGGCAAAGCTGTTTTGTGCTTGCAGGCGGAAGTACATGTGTTCTATGAAGGGGTGTCGGTGTCCATGGATGTGGTGCATTTGATGGTGTCATTGTAAATAATTGCAAGTCCTCTTCCTGGTTTGTTAAAGCGATCTTGACGTTCCATCTTGTAGCCTGCCAGGATGGCCATGGCAATGCCGCAAGTAGATGTTGTGCTGAACCAGGTTTCTGTGAGGAAGAGGAGGTCTGATGCACTGTAGTTGAGGAGATCTCAGATTTCGGTGGTGTGTCCGGCTAGTCAGGATACACATGTTTGTGACGAAGTATTTCAAGCGCCAAACTCTAAATCAGGCCTCCAAATTATATAGTGATTGCTGAGTGTTCCACCATTATTTAAGCACTAAAGAGTGAGAATACATTCTGCTGTGAAACATTAGGAAAGAGAGACACTCATTTCTGTCCCCATTTCCTTGCTACTTGAAAAGATATTTGCAAATCGCGATGTGCTTTGATACATTGTGACTTTGGATTTTACAGTTGCAAAGCCTTTTATTTAGTGACTTATAATCACAAAATGCATCACCAGATCATGCCCCTCATCACTGTTGACAGCGCACATATTGTAGCATATTGTAATGTAATGAACAAAACAAGTAACAACACTAACTATTTTGGGCCTCATTTACAAAAAAATGCTGCAGCGCGGCACCGCAAGCCCTTTGGATGCGCCATGCTGCAGCAATTTCAAAGCACAGGGATGTGTCATATCTACAAGGATATGACGGATCCCTTTGCTCTCCCCTGCGTTGGCACACAATTAGCTGCAATGCGCTGATGCAGGCACCCTTGGGTGCACATAAACAACCATAAGAGGTCATTTCCTCGTATGTTTGCTGCAGAATGCAGCACGCATAGAAAAAGGAAAAAAAAACGAGGCAAAATGAATGCCTTTCTCCTCGTTGCGCCTCCCTACGCCTCCCCTGGAGAGGTGTAGCATTCAGACGCATTTCCAGGTTTACTATTTCTTGTGAATATGGAAATGTGTCAAGTTCCATGGGTGTTGCGTGGGAACACCCACAGTAACACCCATGGAACCCTTTCACGCAAAGTGCTGTGTGTAAAGGGGCTGCATTTACAAGGACAGGAAAAGCCATGCAGGGTGACTTTTCCTGTCCTTGTAAATATGGGGCAGAAAAATGTGCTGCAGGTGTGTCACAAAAAAGTGACGCACCAGCAGCGCAAGGGGCTTGTAAATAAGCCCCTTTGTGCCTTGATTCTGAGATGAGAAACACTTTATGAAGGCTAACTGGTTTCATCACAGTGTGGGTCAATACGGTACCAGAAAGGAAGTAGGTGTTTTACTTTGGGTACCGCTTATTATTTTTCTAGTCAATATTTTGTCTTTTCATGGGGATGTAATTAGTATTAGGCCAAGTATTTGACAGCACATAGAGCACAAAAGAGATTTTTCATAGTTACTGTTCAAATCCCAATTCATATGCTTTAAAACCAATAAATAAACTATGCCGTAAATTTCTGATTCCCTTTTCTTTCATTTCTCTAATTTTCTTCAGCACAATTATGTAAGTAGTAAGGAAGCGCCAGAAAATGCCAAATTATCACAAGGAAAATTTTTATTCTAACTTGCAAAATGCGCATTACTAATGAACTTTTTTTTTATTATTTGAATTGGCAAGTGAGAAGTACCATCTTTATCTTTTGAGGTTTGAATAAGCATACATTCAATATTCAAATATTTGCCTCCAACGAATATCTCAATTTTGCTTAGAGAAAATTTCCTGTTAGAAGATGAATTTAGATACTTTACTGCTAGTTATTTTTGTGCTGACTAATTTCCATGTAGCCGGTGCTCTTGTCCAGGCCTAGCATAAGATAGGTTGCCAGTGCTTAATTGGAGATGGTGGTTGCAGTTGGGTCCACCGGGGACTTATTTTCAGTATCAGACTTTGACCCAGAACAAAAGGAGAGGCATAAAAGGGGGAAAAGGGAGAACAATGAGAAAACAGTGGCAAACAGAAAAAGCAAGGATGAATATGAACCTTCAACAGTGAGATAAAGTGGCTGAGTAAGGTTGAGAATCAAGAAGGCATGAGTTGGGATCAAAACTAGACAGCTTGGTTTTTGGCAACTCTGGCATTCATTAGCACCAGCTGTGGATTTCTGAGAAAAAATTTGGCACTCACAAACATTTTACCAACTACCTGGGACTACATGGTACTCGAGCAATGCAAGGCGGTGCAAAGCGGGTAAATGGTAGCACCAATCTATAGGTGCAGAAAGTTGATGCAAATGCAGTCTCAAAATCATTTTGCATTACGGAGAGCCAATTTGTGAGAAGATACTGAGGGGCATATTTGCAAGGAAATGTCAGAGCGCGGAGCTGCGCCAAATTTGGCAGCGCCACGCTCCGACATTTCCAAAGCACAGGGATGTGCTATATTTAAAAGAATGAGGCGCCCCCCTGTGTTTTCACCATAGTGCAAGGGTGCCTGCGTTGCAGGGAATGATTGTTTTATGTGCAGGAAGGGACAACTTCCTTCACATAAACAATCATTAATGGCATTTTTTTCTTTCTATGTGTGCAGCACACATAGAAAAAGCAAAAACAAGTAGAAATTTAAGTATTTCGCTTCGTTTTGCCATTCTAATGCCTGCTGTTGCATGGCGTTAATTTTTGGTGCTGCCTCAGATTTACACATCCTTGTAAATCTGTGGCAGAGTCAAAAAGCAATGGGGCAAGGGTGCCTGCACTGGTGCTAGGCTGCCAAAAGGCACCAGTGCAAGGGAAAGGAAAGGAATGCACCATATTGACTTAAATACGACACATTCCTGCTTTTTCCTGTCATGTAGTGTAGCACAGCAAGGTGACTTGCTGCGCGCTGCACTACGTGACTTCCCCATAAATGAGGCCCTTATGTTTGACTGCTCGCGCAGTGCCGAAGATTCTCGCGCAATGCTGCGTGAATGTTAATCTAGGCCTGCTGAAGGCAGTCATGATGACAGATTTGGACTTTTATTCAGAGGTTAGCTCAATTCTGTTTATTTGGGCTGCTGTTGGCTTCATCAGTGGTTTGAAAGTCAGGTTCATCTATTACGGAGGAGGACAGAGGAGACCCACATTAATATGGGACCTTCATATTCCCTTCCGTTATTGTGCTTGACAAGCATCAGGTGCGGGCGGGAAGCGCCCGAGCAGCATTGCTCATTTTATGTGAGCACCTGAAGGAATAAATCTTGCAGGAGGTGCAGTTGCCATTAAGCTGAAATATAGGCATCAGACTTCACAGATAATATATTGTGCATCTCAGGGAAGGCAGAGGAACAGAGGCAAATGTTAGAGCAACGAAAATGTCTTTTCTTTATTTTCTTTTTTTATTATGGCTTTCACTTGAGGTTGGTGATCTGTCGTAAATGATGACCGAGTTTCAGCGAGTTACAGACTATGAGGAGTTTAAGATCCCTTGTCATTCAGTCATCAGGCCCTACCAGCCCCTCCACGCACCCGTGGAAGCACAAGGCAAAACACGAGGGAAGCCAACAAGCCCTGTATCACGTCGAAAAGACAGAAAGCAGGGCGCATAATTTGACATGAAAGTAATGCAGGATAGAGAAATCCTCCTGCGGGCCCTAAGCTGCCAATCAAAACCGGTTTCTTTGGTGGTACGTCCACAGTCCCAGAAGGTAGTGTTTATTGGTCTACTTGATTCTAACCATACTTGCTTCCCAGAACATGACAAGGAACAAAGCTGGTTCTATGACACAAATTGTAAAAACTGGCCTTTGCAGAAAAACCTGCAGCACTGGAAAACTTTCTAATTGTTTTAAGTTGCGATAACCCATCAGAATATATTTACTGCTGTTTTGTTGAGTCGCATGGGATAGTATCTGTGAGACATAAGGTTAATGTATTACAGACACTGCAACAACACCTCACTGGAGCAACAGATAGGAGAAGTGTTGCACACACAGTCTCCCAGACTACTCATCATTACTGGAAAAATAAACCACAGTAGGAGGCTCAAACCACCTTAGGAGGGGTCCTATCTATGTTTTTACACATGTTCTGTAGCTAACTACTAGCACAGTTCTTGCCTCAACAGTGCACAGTAACGTTGCCACCTTACATTAAAGTTCCATGAACTGTGTTTAACCCCATTCTAAGTGAGGTGCAACCATGAGCCATAATTTGTTTTCCCAAAATATTGGTATAAGTGGAGCGGGCATCCCAGGCTATAATACTAATAACTGTGAGCCAGATATACAAAGGGTTTTAGTGTTCACAAACCCTCCGATTCTGTAAAATAGAGAGTTAGCGGATGCTAAAACCCCTTTTTCAAGTGTACTAAGCCCATTGAATGATTTGGAAAAAGTTTACCAAATCATTAAATGGGTTTAGAAACCATATTAGAGCAGTTTATGGAAGGGGCATTTTTAGGGTATCCATTTCAAATACTGATTCCTTGTGGTATGTATTAATGTTCTGCAACCGAAATCTATTAACAAAACAATAATATTTTACTACCTACACAAAGGTAGTGGTAATCCATTCACAAACGGGCAGAGATCACCAAGTGACCTCTTCCTGTTTGTGAATGTTGAAAACAATATTTTTTGGAGCACTGCCATGGACATGGGACCACTGTTTACTCCAAGAAAAAGTTTGTGAAACTTTTTTTTTTAGAACATATCCCATCATCCTTTAAGGACACGAATCTGCATTTAAACAAATGATTGCTTTATTTAAAAGCAATCTTAGGAATGTTGGTCAGCTGACTCCAGCAGGCCATCATTCCCGGGAAGACAATAAACTGCAGTGAGTCACAATTTTTAATCTACCTCATTAAAATGCATGAGGTAGGTTGGATTATGACCCACTACGATTCGGATGTTTATGGTCTGACTTACTAGCACATAAGCCTGTACCTAAAAATCTTTTCTGGTCGCAAAAATAGTGGTTTTCAAATTGCGACCAATATTTTGCAACCATATATTAACTTAAGTGACCATTCATATCCCTTCTTTGAAGGCAGACTGCTTACAATTTCAGTAAAAACTGCTTGGAAATTATATTCAGATTAGTGTTAAAAAAAAGGGGTGGAGGTTCTTCAACAAGACCTCAGAGTACGCCCCTCAACAGCTGTGAGGGCCGCATACTTGCATCCTACAAAACAACCGTGGGATGGCAAGGTTAGACTAGCAATGTGTGCCCGATTTCTCTTTACACTCATTTAAAGGTTCTTACTGCCCTGTGTTGTGCAATGATGTTTTGCTGAAGGTCTTCAAGCTTCTCCATGCGAAAGGGTATTTGAAGGGCCTGATTCCTTTCCCGGTCCCCGAAATTATTTACACCACCTGAGTTCCTTACTTCAGGCCTTAAAGCCTTGTCATCCCTAGTGTAACTTGAAAAGGTGGATCTTCAGACCTTTTCAGATTTACATAATGTCAGGCATGTTCTTATTTGAATCAGGAGGACATTCCAGATTTTATCTGTAGCACCTGAGAATTATTGCATCAGTGCTTGCATCATTAGACATGTTAGTAGTTCTGAATGAAGAATGTTCTTCCTCCTGGCTTGTTTTGACCTTCTGAAATCGTTAATTGAGCTGCAAGGCAGATTGGTTTTCCTATGCTTTTGCCTTGAATATGAGACACTTGATTTTACAGTTTATCGAGGCTCTACCGGAAGCCAATGCAGTTCTCTCAGAATTTGGGTGACGTGGTCAAATTATTTTCCTTTGAAATCAAATTAGTGGTAAAATGGAGTACCATTTTGATTGGTGTCAATACATTTGCCGCAAGGCACATCAAAAGGGTATTGCCAGCATTAATCCTGGAGATATTTAGGTCATGTGCTGTTACCTCTACTGTCTGCCATGTATTATTTCCAAGCTCAACTAGTTGAGAGCATCAACACAGAAAAGATCTGAACCACTAGAGTATTGTATCTCTGAAACCCCTTCAACATTTAAGAGTTTTCAGTACTTTGCTGTGGTCGAATGAGTCAAACGCATCTGATAGGTGTAACAAAATCAGCAGTCATACCTTACTGTCCTCTGGGATTTGATACATGTCATCAAGGATTTTTAGGATTGCCATTTCTGCTCCATAGCCTGCTTTGAATCCTGATTGGTGTGAGCAAAAAGAGAAGTGGGTTATTTGTTCCTTTATGTAGTGTGTTTTTGCATTTTGTATTTATTGTTAGCACGGTTTTCTCGCGCTCTAAAACCTAGACTTCTTTAAGAGTCATTTATCGGCTTATAATCAAAATCAGAGGAGAATGAATCACACGTCATGTTTTCCCAGGGTCTTCCGATCCTTGTCCTGGAGACCCTCATTCACAGTTAACTCTGGGTGCAGTATATGTTGATTCTCCGCTCTGTCGGTTAAGTGAAGAGCATCATCATTGGGTCTTTTGTCACTTGAGTGTTCCGTGACGTGATTCATTCTCCTCCGATTTTGATTATTAACCTATGGAAGCCGAATGAATCTCTGCTTCTCTCGACCTCATTTGGATTATACTGATATTTAAGCAGCGAACAGCTGTCAGAGCTCTTAGAAAAAGTCTAGTACGTACATGAAAAAAGAACGTTTCTCAACCTCAGGCACTATACTTGTACATACATTTTGGAACACTTTTCTGCTGGATTCTAGTTACTACACTAATTTTCTTAAAATCACAATCAACCAAGGACAGCTTCACTTCTGCATGATTGCAGATACAAAGCGGCATTAAAAACACGACTATCATCATGGCAGAGAATCAAGGACTTAGCTACACTGACGATGAGATCAACACAATCCTATCAGGCCCTTCCCTATTAAAAGAGACTGAACTCACCCAAACTCTAGCTCAAACTAATGAATGGGAAGACCTAACAGAAAGTAAGAAAGAACAAGTAAAAACAGCCATCCATGGGATTATAATGACAGAATACCTCTGGGCCAAAGCAGCACCGAAAGGCTGGAGGGTGCACAATGCCCCCAGAATCTTTTTAGAAGAAATCTTATTCAGAAAAGACTGGGCAGCCAAATCCTGGAAGTGCACGAGAGACTATTTGGTACTAATCATAAAAACTGCAACCAGATTATTAGAAGCACTGACTATTAAAATACTAGTCAATGAAGCCAAATTAAAAACAATAGTACACATCTCAGTCTTTAAAAAGGGACTAGACGAAATTAACAAAGAAATGAATGAAATGAAGGATTATATTACATAAAGTAAGATACAGAAATTAAGAAAACATATAAAGTGATTCTCACAAGAAAAAATGTATCCTTATATAAAAGAAGATTACACCCCACTGGAGGAACATAGTGACAATAAATCCTCAGGAGGCAATTCTTCAGACAACACTGACTGGAGCAGTGATGACACACAGTAGAGGACGAGACAGACGCTTCACACGAAGATGGCAAATGAACTGGAGAACACCGAATTTCGGAGAACATCAACCACCAATGTTCCAACCATTCACACCACAATTTGCAGGTTGGATGAACTCTTACATGCAAGGACCACCTTCCCCCACTTTTCAAACAACAGGACCGCCTTTTTTTAGGAAGAGGCCCAAATCAACGCCGGGGGAAAAGGAAAGGAGTGATTTGGAACGAATCAGACCAACAAGTTCTAACCAGGAGTATGTTGAAAGACCAGGAAAAAACAGGATCCAGCACAACACATCGCTAATAGTAAACCTCACGAATCACACAATTACCAATGACCAACACAAAGTTCTTAACAAAGTAACTACGATTTCTACAAATGCCACCTTTTGACCAGTTCAAACTTCTTTGGCAATTAGCAGAGTTCTGCCGCAAAATCAAATTCAAGGCTTACTTCAAAGACAAAGGCGACTACACAACAGATGGAGATACTGACCTGAGAAAAAAATCCACTTTTTGTCCACCGCACAGCGCAATTCTGGTTGAATACTAGCCTTTGAACAGGCCCTATTCAAGGAAGTAGAATCTCTGAAAGAAACAATCAAAAAACCTTACATGAACATGACTAAAGGTGAACAACACACCCTCGACAAACTAACAAGACAAGAGGGCGTAGTAATAAAACCGGCTGACAAAGGAGGAGGGATAGTCCTCCTGACAACCGAAAACTACACCAAGATTAAAACAAACCATTGAAATAATGGTGGAGGAGGCTGAAGCAGATTTCTTAAGGACATAAACCCCAAGAACGCCCTAGTTCTACTCACTGCCAAAATTCATAAGAACAAGACACCAACCCCAGGATGGCCCATTGTCTCTGGAATAGGCTCCATACTAGAACCACTGTCCCAGTTCGTGGACCGTTACCTCAGACCACTGGTTCAAAACACACCAACATATTTAAAAGACACTCAAAATTTATTGAACCAACTTAAGAATCTAACATACCAAGGTGGAACTACATGCATGGTAGGACTTGACATTGAGAGTCTCTACACAAGCCTACTCCAGGAAGCTACCCTTCAAACCATCAAAGATGTCCTTTTTAAACAACAATACACATACAATACCCCGAGACACTTCATCCTGGAATGTTGCTGCCTAGCCCTAACAGAGAACTTCCTTGAATACGAAGGAACAATATTTCTCCAAACACATGGAACATCTGTGGAAAGCACATTCACCCCTAGTTTGGCAGGACTATACGTGAGCACCTTTGAGGAGTAACACATTCTAAATGACACCAATCCATTCAGAACTAACTTCCTATTTTGGATACAATATACAATATATAGACAATGTACTTATGGTTTGGAAAGGTACACCAGACACATTACCTGGATTCCATGAATGGATAAACTCACGAGATGAATTCCTGAAATTTACCTACACAGCAAACGAGAAGACATTGGACTTGCTCGATATCCTGCTGTGGTTTGGTGAATCCATAATCACATGCCGGTAAGTAAAAAGTGACTCAGTGTATATGAATAAAATAGTCTCATTTCACGTGTCAACCAAAGTAGATAACATAAAAAAACAGAGGAGTCCAAAGCCAGAATAGAGAAGTAACAAACTCCACACATCACTCTTTCCCACCTCACGCAGTTCATAATCCCAGGGAAATCCTTTTGGTGAAGCAGAGGTCGGCGGATCGTGCTCCTCAATTACTCTCGAGCTGTGGACCCTGCAGAGTGGCTGCAAATGGGGGAATGGAGCATCCTTCACTAATTCCACATGAAAAGAAAGTTTTTGTAGCCAAATCACTGGATTCATTCTGTTTATTTAGGAATAAATAAAGGTGACAGCATGCAGTCTTTCAAGTAATCTTTCCTTACTGACGCGTTTCAGCCCACCATCGGGCCTTGATCACAGGTGCTAATGAATGGTGAATGTCACAACTATATATATGTAAAAGACAAATCCCAATAGGTGCCCTTGGTGCAAGTTACAATCCCAGAGAATTTCCAAGTTCCAAGCATGATCACTGCATTTAGCCTGACACCTGTGCCTTCGTTGTCTGCCAAGGTTCTGATCAATATGGTCATCGTAATTAAGGATTAAAGGGGGTTCCAGATTAACCCTGCATGGAAGAATGGCTCTTCAAGTATGACCCTTTCCCTCCCCCTGGATGAGTCATTGGTGTACTTCACAAGACCACACATCCTCAAGTAGGACTGGGATCCTCTTAAAAAGAACAGTCATTCTGTTCTTGGGCAACTCTGCCACCTCTACTTTTCTTCTCTTTCATAGGGCTCAGAAGCAATATTTTGGCAGTGTGCACCTTACAAAAGTATCACAAAATACATTCCAGGAGGTAGATAATTTAGAAGCTGGATAACTGCTTAGCATTATTATTCTTGCTGACCATATCTGAAGTCACAGTTGCTGAATCTAACAGCATTTGTCATGCTTAAGTGAAGTAGCATTGACATTGTCTACACTGTCTCTGGACAGGGTGATGCAAGCAACTGCAGAATTGCAAACTTCGAATGTGCTGCTGCCCACTCCTGGAATCCTTCACTAGTGAACCACATGCCTTGGAAGCACTAGCTCGAAAACTGCATTTTAGATAACTAATACTATGAGCAGACCATGAAAATGATTACCTTTGGTGAATATTGGCGAATTTGCGCTCTCAGTTGAATAAACATAATTGTAAGAATCACCAACCAATTCTGAAAAAAGTGGTTAAATCACGGCTTTGACAATTGTCTTCAGATCCTAAAGAAGCAAATGAAATGAGAGGAGAAAATGAAGTTTAGTCTGTGGAACCATTACAACTGTGAAAGTGTATTATCATGGTGCTTAAAGTAAAACGCCATCATTTAGTTTTGCACTTTTTATGTAGGAGGCCCATATAAAGAAAATGCTACAAAAAGTGAAAAATAAGGTTGATGAAAGATTTTAATTGGAGAATCTGGTAGTAGTTAAGCATTAATTGTAACGTTTACTCTTCTATGCTTTTTTAATTAAAAGAATCCCATTAATATAGTTGTAATCATTACTCAATTCTACGTATATCCTACTTATATTCTACTTATATATTGTTTATGTTAGACTGCCCCTAATTCCAGACTTGGATGTCAAACGTTCTGCCTTAATATCACTTTATCATAAAGATGCATTCCTTCAATACATCCATGCAGGGCTTAATTGGTAAAAACGTGAGTGCTGGTACCAAAGCTTGTTCTTAGGAACCCATCCTACCATATCGCTGCCAAATGCTGGGTTTCCTGATCAGCAAGACTTCCTAGTCTTGATTCCACCTCATGTTGCTTTCTTCCACCATCCTACATTTCCTTTCTCTCATCACTCCCTTGCAGGTTCTTTATCATATGCTCCTTTATCTCACTGCTGCAAGTTCTTTCTAATTCCAACCTTCTGCCTTTATCACTCTTTTCCCAAATTTTTCGTACCTGTCTTCCCCCTTTGTTGCTTGCCTCTCGCTTGCTCTGGGTAAAAAGTCTAATGATAAAAAATAAGTCTTGATCCCCAAAAATGTGCACTGGTGCCCACCACCAGCAACCATGGGCACAAATTAAGCAATGCATACATAGGAGCAAACATAAATTAATTCTCCAAGCACTCATTGTGGTGAATCAGACATATCGACGCCTCTGGAAAAATCATTGCAAGCCAAAGGTTGAGGCATTTCTGGCTGGTATTTCTGAGTGGTCGTTCAGATTTTGCAACTTTGAAAAAAGCAACGCATCACCGCGATTTATCACTCTACAGGTTTTATGGTGTTACTGGAGCGGGAATATGTTTCAATTAAAATTTCGGTTTACAATCATAAGGGTTAATACCCACTGTCACTGACCAATGGATCTTTGTCATTCTTTTAGAGAAGAACAGGAGCTGTACATCACATAAAAGTATAATCAAAATCACTAATCTATTTTCAGTCAATCATGAGAGTTTTTTATGCATTAAAGGGCTTTATTAATCCAATCTTTTAGTAATTCATCTTTTCGGAAAGTCACAAGTTAATTCTTATTAATCTTGATCATCAAATATGGACAGAAATTAGGAATACATATTAGTCAATCAAATAATCATAATAAAAGCATTTAAGCGCTTTCCTTAACAAAAATAAACGCAATTCTAGAACTGAGGAGAAATGTGTCAGTCATAACCCATAAAGAGTTCTTGCACGAGAGAGTGAAATTACAATCATAAAGCTTTAGCATCAAAAATCAGTTTGATAATCTATAATCTATCAAAACAGACTTCTCCTAAAGAGAGGTGCAGGAGAACTCATTATAGTCTCAGAGTAGCATGAAATAAGTAAGAAATGGGGATGTGGAAAATCTGTGACTACTCTAGGAACACTCTATTATATACAGCCAAAATATCAGAGTTGCAGTTTGTGGACTCCTCTTTTTACAGCCAGCCAATAATCTTTCGATGTTCTCATGGCAACAGGATCACTCTTCGTCTTCTCACAAAAATACAATAACCCTACAAAGTAGCTTTCAATGTTGCCTATTTCTTATCATCTAAATGTGTTATCTGGTCTACTTGTGATTAATTTTCTTGTTCAAAACTACTTTCCCAGGAGGGAATTTTCATACCTACCTTTCTAAATAAAAAACATATTCATTAATTAGCAGCAAACATTGTGTAAGTAGAAACATTTGGAGATTAGATGAAAACATTTATGCAAATATTATTCATTAGGAAAAACAGGACCCTGAGAAGGTCAATAAATTAACATTTTATACAACTTAAGCATTCTTTTAGTCATGTCATCTTGTCAGGCACTGTTGCTTTAGCCATTTGAGGACTAGTACGAGTAAATATTGTTGCATACTACAATTTTTGCATAAAAACACATTTTTATTTTTCATTCAAGCCCACACGTTAATTCTGCACTGTTATTATAAACTGTATTATTTTCTCGATATTATTAAATGCTTCCCCAAAGTTATTTTGAAGTTAAGTTAATGCATTTGAGGTTGACTTGGGAATTTTTAGATTTTGATTACTTTTTGTGAGAGGACTGTATGTTTGTCTTGCATATACTGGGTAAAAGAGGGCAGTTTGCTAACTGATGCCATTATTCATACTTTTCTGTTCACATTGTTAGTGTACTTGGTTATTTTGTTACTGGCAATCACTTATTTGTATATCTGTCTTTGATTCCTTATTTATAAATGAAGAATTTAAACGAAACAATGACCTGCACCTCCTATAGAATTCTTCTTGGAAAATAGAATAAACTTGTATTCCTGACCGTGCAGAAAGAGTTGGGGTGGATTTTACGATTCTTTCAACTGCCTGAGCAAAGAAACATGAAAGGATATGTGAACCACTATGAACCACGAGTGCCAATAGACAACCACTGGGCCATAACTCATCTGAAAGCATATGCTACATGTCTACAGCCAACACCAAGCTCAATTTCCACTCCACCAGCCCTTCCTGCATCCTCCGACATTACAGTCCTATCCAGTCATACACAAATTACCTGTGAAAGCCACACTTAGAAAAATATTTCTATCATAAGAGATTTTTAGTTATTTTGACAAAAACAATTGTGAAGTAAACATTGAATATTGGCACAGACAGTAAAAAGATGATTACGCTAGTCGAAGTGGCAGAGGCTGGGGTCGCTGTGATCATATGGCACTATTTATACTAATATCTTTAAAATTGCATTGCTCCGGTTCCGCTAATTGTGTTTTTGCCATTTTGTTATCAAATAATCCATTAAAATATACTCTATTTTCCTTAATTAGTTTAGGATTTTTCTTATGTTGTGTTTTCACTTTATTAATATTTGAAGTGCTGCATAACTACTTTACACATTGCCTCAAAATTACACCTGGCTGTTTTCCTGCCAAGCTACCAGAGGGTTAAGCACAGGTTAATTTGGGGTTTTCTTGTGTTTCATCCTGACAAGAATTGTGGTTGCTGCTTGAGTAGGGCCCCGCCCCCAGCTAGTAGCCCAATTTCTTGCAATGGTGTTCAGTGTTGAGATCTAGGTGTTTGTGCAGTGCCATACAGTGATTTTGTGTAACACTAACATCACAGATAAATAATTTGATAACATTTTGAGTTTCTTTTTAATTCTCCTTGATTGCCTCTTTTGCTTTTTTCCAAATTTGCCATTATTCTACCTGACTGTCTGTGGCTACACCTGCAAGGATGGAATTTGACCTGGCCAACTTGGGTAACAACACTGTGGTTGACATCAAGGAGTTCTTTAGGGAGAGGGGACTTCCAACCAAAAGGAACACCAGAGAGCTGGAGCTCTAGAAGGCTCTGAGGGCCTGGGTGAAAGTTCATCAATCACTGGCAGCAGCAGAGGATGGAGTGTAAAGTGTTGGCACAACACCCCCTCTTGCAACACACTGCATTTGCCACAAAATGACTCCACACCATATATATATAAACACTTGTCTTTCTATTACACACACACACTGAAATCAAAATGAGATACACATTGTATATACACTCTATAGTTATAGGCAATTGTCGGACTTTCCCATTGCAGAAAGGTCAAACAGTCACTAGTCTCTGACTACACCTCGTGACCCAGCCCCTCAGTCTCTCAACTCTACCAGCCAATGAGACACGTTGCTCCTGCTGGCGCCCTGTTGACTAGACAGTCAGAACCACCTAAACGCGGAAAGAAACAGATACTTAGTTTCGTACACCCAGCTTAGACTTCCAGGTGCCCAACGGCATCTGCACAAGTGCGGAATTGCTATCACCCCTAGACAAAAGGTTGTGACCCAGGAAACTGGCATGCTTTGTCATCTGGAGAAATGTTTCCTCTCAAGCGAAGGTGTGATCTGCCGTAGACCCCCAACAGTCTGCTGCAGATGCCCACAAGGCACACAAAATCCCTCGGGTCTCGTCTCAGTGTTTTCCAAAACAAAGCACTCTGCAGCGTGGGTCCAAGGAGAGGGAGCCAACGAACTCGGACACGGTCCGCAATGTCAGGCACTGTTGTCCTCCCAATCTGGAGGCCGAAGACAGTTTCAGCTCCTGGCTCAGGTTCCCTCAACACTCCACGGACACCACATGCTCTGGAACAAAACGCTACCACAGGTCCCCTTGGTTGCAAGCATGAGTCCCTCGGACTCAGCAAGCTTCCCCTGCACTCCTCAAACTCCTCATGTCCTGGCACCTCAGATGGTTGCTCTTTGCGCACACACTCCTCTTGCACAGCGAGATGATGGTGTATGTCGAGATGGTCCTAGTCCCAACCACGATCACTTCTACCTGTCTGCCCGCACCCAGTACAGTACTTACGATCTTGTGGAGACAATGAGTTCCTTTGAGTACTTGGGATCTCGTGGGCAGGAGGCCAGCTCATCGGCCCTTGGAAAGTACTTCGAGACCCAGGCCACAACAGTTGGCAATAGCTGCAGGCCAGCAACGTCCAGACAAAATCCACCTGGTGATAGTCCCCTTCCTGGAGCATAACAAGCTCCAAGCAACCACATGTCTTCGGATAGTCCTGTTGCAGTCCCGCCTGCCATAATGATTCCTCATGTCAATGTTCCAGTACCAAACCAGCACAGTATGGTTCCAAATCCAAAGGTGTCTCAACTTTCTGAGGACGAAGCCTCTCTAAATTTTGCCCTGTCTGCCATCCTACTCCAGGAGGTTTGAGCACAATCTTTAGTGGGGCCAAGAACCTGCCTCTTAGAATGCAGGTGCCAATTTCTCCCCCATTCAACCATCTCAGAAAGGCCGTTCAGAGTCAGACGTCGGCAGTTTCCCATGAACCCCCAGTTTAAGACCCTATGAATAAGGAGACAGGCCGCCAAGCACATAGAACCCACTCCCACTACTGGAGAGGCTTCACCATTATGAACTCATCAATACCAAGCTCCATTATGTTACTATTCTGCCAGAAGGAAATAATGGTAGACATCCTTTCCCTACATCCCCTCATGCTAATCCAATGTGAGAAGCAGGCCCCATCGTACCAAACACACCTTCGGCTGTCATTCACAACTGTTGCAGTTAACACATACACACACACCTGCCCAACCTCTTCCCAATGCCGCACCCTTTCACCAGGGAGAACTCCAATATAGCAGGAGACATGCAGAACCATGGCACATAGTTTTCTAAATGCCAAACTGAGAAATAATATCCTGTGCACACAGAGCAAACCTGTTGCAAAATTGATGAGGTACCTCAGTGGATGGCACTACCAGTGCGGTCCCTATGAGGTGAAAGAGCACAAGGGAGAAGTCACCTAAATGGTGGACTTCAAGACTCCCAGGAACCCCTTGCGGGTCCTGCAACTCAATCGCCTCAAACCCCACTTTGAGAGGTCTGAGGTTACCATGCTCCTGGTCATGGATGATGGAGTGGAGGAGGGGAGTGAACCTCTCCCCAACCTCTGTTCTTCCAAGGAGCAGGATGGGTCAGTGGAGGGTGTCAATCTCTCCCCTACCTTGACCCTAGAGCAATAGAGGGACTGTCGCCAAGTGGTGGGACAGTTCACCTCTCTCTTTTCCCTAACCCCAGGACTCACTACATACAGTACCCATGATATTGACACTGGGGACAGTATGCCTGTGAAGAATAAGATCTATAGGCTATCTGATAAGGTGAGAGACAGCATAATTGAGGAAGTCTCCAAAATGCTGCAATTTGGGGGTAATTGAGCCCTTAAGCAGCCCTTGGTCCACCCTAGTCGTGCTGGTCCCCAAGGCTGCCCCTCCAGGTACCAACCCCAAACTTTGGTTCTGTGTGGATTACTAGGTGCTCAATGCAGTCACGAAGACTGATGCTTACCCATCCCCAAGCTGATGAGCACATTAATTGCTGAGGGGCTGCCAAGTTCCTCAGCAGGTTTGATTTGATGTCTGGGTACTGGCAGATCTCCTTGGCTGAAGGGGCCAAGCAGAGGTCTGCGTTCTCCACCCAAGAGAGCCACTTCAAGTACTGGGTGATGCCCTTCAGGTTGAAGAAAGCCCCTGTCACCTTCCAGATGTTGGTCAGCCAGTTACTGGCTGGGTTGGAGAACTTCAGTGCCGCCTACATAGAAACATTGCTGTCTTCAGTTCCAGCTGCGAGGCCCACCTGTGCCACCTCAGGGAAGTGCTTCAGGCTCTGCAAAGGACAGGCCTAACTGTCAACGCCAGTAAGCGCCAGATAGAGCAAGATTCCATGGTATACTTGGGTCATCAAGTTGGAAGGGGTGACATACAGCCCACCCAGGCCAAAATTCAAACCATTCTGGCTTGGGAACCTCCCTCCAATGACCCAGACAGAGATGAGGGGCGTCCTGGGCCTTACTGGATACTACAGGAGATTTGTAAAGGTGTGTGGCACCATTATTGCTCCCTTGACAGAGCTGACTTCCAAGAAGCAGCCCAGACATGTGATCTGGAAAGGAAGAGTGTCAGAACACTTTTGGACACCCTGAAGAAAGCAATGTGAACAGCACCCGTACTCAAGGCCCCTGATTTCTTCCAAGAGTTCATCCTGCAGACCGATGTCTCTGAGCATGTTGTAGGGGCTGTACTCTCACAGCTAAATGAAGAGGGCCTAGATCAACCGGTAGCTTCATCATCAGGGGGTTACTTTACTTCCTAGGGAACAGAGGTGGACTGCAGTAGAAAGGGAAGCATTTGCAGTGGTCTTGGCACTGAAGAAGGTGAGACCATACCTCTTTGGGGCTCACTTCCGGCTTCAGACAGACCACAGACCCCCCAGATGACTAATGCAGATGAGGGGTAAGAATCCCAAACTTTTGAGGTGGTCCATCTTCCTATAGGGAATGGACTTTACGATGGAGCATCGCCTTGGAACTGACCAGATCAATGCTGATGGTCTCTTAAGGTTATCCCGCCTGAGCGCCAAGAAATTCCATGAGAATGGGTAGTTCTCTTTGCTTTCAGCTGGCAGGGACACATGTTGAACCCAACATCCTTGGCGTCATTTTCCATCAACTTTTGCCTCAATCCTCCTCTTTTTTCTGACTTAGTTTTTGCTGGCCTTAGGACTCTGCACACTTTACCACTGCAAACGAGTGCTAAAGTGCTTGTACTCTCTCTAAAATCTGGTAACGTTGACTTGCACTCAAATGACACAATTTTATTCGTCGACTGTACACCCAAGCCACGGCACGTGTACGATATGGTAAAAATGGGGAGAGTACACGCCCGTTTCAGTTAAAAAGGGGAGTCAGACAAGGGTGCGTTCCCGCTCCTTTTCTATTCTCGATTTATACAAATAGGGTTGAGGCAGCACTCGCTGGCTCAACACCAGATGTCCCTGTTTTTGATTCCCTTACCCTCCCGATACTGGCCTATGCAGATGTTGCGTTTCTAATCTCAAGAACGGGGGTGGCTCTTCAATGCCTAATAACGGCTCATGTGAACTTTATGACAACATTGGACCTGAGGGTAAATTAAACCAAATCTTTTGTATTAACAACAGGGGTACCTCACTCTAAAAGAGTGCCATCCTTTATTTAGGGTTCCGCAGATTAGAAGTGGTAGATACCTTTCCTTATCTAGGAGTCTCATTTGACAAAAACCAGTCCTGGTCAAACAGGTGGATAACAGGGCCATAGTGATGGAGAGAAGTATGGCAGCCATCTTTAGCTTCGCTAAAAGATTAGGATCAAAACCAAGTGAGCCCATAAAAAGGTATACTGTGCGAAGACCATTCCTGCTGCAGCATATGGGGCAGGGGTGTGGGGTACGGCCCCAATAGTTTCTCTCCAACAACTAGAGGATAGATTCTTTAAGAGGGTTGTGTCACTTCCTAGTTCCTGCTCCAACTATATTTGCCACCTGGAACTGGGATTAACATACGTGACTGACACCATAAGGCTTGCACCAATATTGCTGTGGCATTCAATATGGCGTAGGGACACGGTTAATCTAACCCAAACTATAATAAAAGACTGTTTGAAACTGGAAAACATTCATAAAATCACATGGTTGCAGTATGTAAGGTCAACTTTGACTGCCTTGGGGTTAGAGAACTATTCATTAACCCCAGTGGGTTCCTGAGGATCACGAAAAAGGAAGTAAAGGCTATATTTTTATCCAAGGCAGAATATGATAGACAGGAAAAAATCATGCAAAATCATCAGTACAGTTATATCAATTGACCCCGCCCCTATTAGTGGGAGAGTATTCATACTTAGAGAGAACCGGGAACATAGAGCATAGATTTATTCTGCTGAGGTTTCGTTTGAACCTAATCCCGATGATGTTGGGTTTTCCGGCAAGGAGGTTTAGGTTTACTGAACTGACAACCTGCCCATGTGACAACAGCTCAGAGCAGTCAGATCTTCATCTATTTTTATTCTGCGGCCTTTATAAGGAAGACAGAGCAAGACTTATTTTACCAATTTTAAGACGTCATAATTTTAGCCAATGTCGAGCTGCATTATACTTTCTTAAAAAACTCAACGATCCATTCATATGTTTTTCGATAGCCACTTTCCTGTGGGCATGTGTAAGAAGGAGTAATCTGTTGACTTAGAGATTTATTAGTTGGCGTAAGAATTAATTGTGTTGCACATCATGGATTATCTGGAAGGAATCTCGCAGGGGTCATTTTTTTTAACCAAACAAATGTTTTAATGAAACACTCAGCATTTGCTCACAGGGATTCTAAATATGATGGCTGTTCTGATTATATCCCATTTTTAAGATATTTTGCCTGCAAATTTCTCCATAATTGATTTATTTATCCTTGCTCATTGTGAGGCATATTTGTGTGGGTCTGTATGGGACAGATGAGTTTGTAGTAGCGGAGATTCTTAGATGCTCTAAGAGGCTAACTAATCTGTATATTTTATATCTTTTATCTTTGTACCGGGTAATGTGATCTTTTTGTATTGCTACTATTAACTTGTTTTGTACTTTTATGATCTATGTTTTAATTGGATCGAATAAAGTGAATTGATGATGATGATGACACATTTAATTTACTTATACGTCCCTAGTAAAGCGGTACTACATGTGCCCATGGCCTATAAATTAAATACTGCTAGCAGGCCTGCAGCACTCATTGTGCCACCCACTTAAGTAGCCCTGTAAACATGTCCCAGGCCTGCCATTGATGCCTGTGTGGCAGTTTGAACTGCCATTTTGATCTGGCAAAATAAGCCTTTTGCCAGGCTCAAACCTTCCTCTATAATACATATAAGCCACCACTAGGGTATGCCCTAAACAGCCTATAGGGCAGGGTGCAGTGTAATTATAAAGTTGGATATGTACTCTTAACTTTTACTTTTCCTGGGAGTGCAAAATGTTTAAATGTCTTTTTCACTACTGCAAAGCCTGTATGTCCTGTAAGATAAAATTGGCTTACCATGTTACATTTAATAAGTGATAACTTTCAATTGGGAACAGGTAGCGATGGTGAGTGTGGTGTCTAAAGAATTGTAATTTAAAACTCTCTTTAATGGTAAATTTGTATTTTAAGTCATAATTCTGAAAATGCCACTTTAAGAAAGATAGCAAAACCAAAGGGGATGATGGACGGAGTGTTGAACATTGCAAGCACTCACCCCCAGTCAACTGATCTGGGTTTAATCCATCATCATTCTTTAGCTCACTCCGCCACCCCAGTTCAGACATGGCCATATGCAAATCAGTCTGACCCTGTGCCTCATGGGAACAGTCCAGCCCGAACTGCCAAGCCATGTCTTCCCTGGACCGGAAACAAGCATCCTGGGACCGGTTTCTGGCTTACAGCCGTCATCAGCCAGGCTATCTTGAATCCAGTGGCAAAGTGAGCAAGGGACCCACGTCTGGGCATACCCTGCCAACTTAGGGTGAACATAGCAAAACCAAAGGGGATGATGGACGGAGTGTTGAAAATTGCAAGCACTCACCCCCAGTCAACTGATCTGGGTTTAATCCATCATCATTCTTTAGCTCACTCCGCCACCCCAGTTCAGACATGGCCATATGCAAATCAGTCTGACCCTGTGCCTCATGGGAACAGTCCAGCCCGAACTGCCAAGCCATGTCTTCCCTGGACCGGAAACAAGCATCCTGGGACCAGTTTCTGGCTTACAGCCGTCATCAGCCAGGCTATATTGAATCCAGTGGCAAAGTGAGCAAGGGACCCACGTCTGGGCATACCCTGCCAACTTACTTGCTCACTCACATCATACCCTTTGGTTTTGCTATGTTCGCCCTAAGTTGGCAGGGTATGCCCAGACGTGGGTCCCTTGCTATCTTTGCCACTGGATTCAAGATAGCCTGGCTGATGACGGCTGTAAGCCAGAAACCGGTCCCAGGATGCTTGTTTCCGGTCCAGGGAAGACATGGCTTGGCAGTTCGGGCTGGACTGTTCCCATGAGGCACAGGGTCAGACTGATTTGCATATGGCCATGTCTGAACTTGGGTGGCGGAGTGAGCTAAAGAATGATGATGGATTAAACCCAGATCAGTTGACTGGGGGTGAGTGCTTGCAATGTTCAACACTCCGTCCATCATCCCCTTTGGTTTTACTTTAAGAAAGATGGCATTTTCTTGCCCCAACCATTTGGTGCTTGCAGTGTGTATTCAGAGTCACATGAATAGGTGTAGCTGGCAGTTGGTCTTTGTGTAATACTCCCAGACAGTGAGACAAAGGAGGAATAGGTGTTTGGCAGGATGGGCCATCTCTGACTTAGTATGGGGGAGGAGCTGTCACCTACCACACTGCACATCACAAAGGCTCTGCCTGAGCACTCTTACAAAGGTTTTCATACTAGTCTTTTGTGCCCGCAGACAAGCTGAGGCCAGGGCAGTGAGGTAGGAAGTTCCAGACATCTGTGTAAGGGGAGGACTCTAGAAGCTTCTCCCACTTCAAAGCTGGCACCATAAATATTGGACCCTCGGACCCAGCACTTCAGCACACACCTAGACCTGTGGAAGGCTCAGAGGAAAGACTGCTGTGCTGTTGCAAGAAGGACTGCTACTCTGCTGCCGCGCTGCCAGAGTGATAAGGAATAGACCTGTATCTTGAACCTCAGCCCACCAGAGTGACTCCAAGGGCTAGTTACTGGCTGGCTTCCTGATCAGTCTCAGGGACAGAAAAGGCTCCAACCACTTTGAACACTGCACCTGGCCTCTGCCTGCTGCGAGCCTTGTCCTCCAAGTGGTGCCACCCCAGTCCTGGACCCTTATAAGTGTGCCTGAAATTGCTCTGCCAGCCCAGCTCTGGTCTTTTGGGCAGACCCGATGTAGTGCGACACATTTCCTTGAAGCTCTGCATCCAAAATGCAGGACTTCGTATCACAGCCCACAGTTTACGGGAACTAACACTGTGAAATGCACTCTAGACGTGGGATCTAACAGCGCTCTGCAACCAGGGTTTAAAGTACTTTTTTCAGTGGGCCTAACTTGGTCCTTGTATCCATAATGCACTTCATCATGGTCGACTTGAGCTTGTGACTTTGTCCCGGTCTGGCGTGACCAGATAACCACAGTTGGTGCTTTGTGCTTTTAAGAGCTATTTGTACTTACATTTTAAATGTCCATATTTCCAGTTCTGCCACTTGTGTTTTTGTTGTTTTGGTGTCAAATAATTTTATAAAATATAATTTATTTTTCTAAATTGGTGTGGGCTTTTTCCTGTGTTGTGTTTTCACTTTATTACTCTTTGAAGTGCTGCATAAATACTTTACACATTGCCTCTTAATTAAGCCTGACTGCTTTTGTGGCAAGCAATCAAAAGGTGAAGCACAAGTTAATTTAGGGTTTGCTTGTGTTTCACCCTGACAATGATTGTGATTGCTGCTTGAGTAGGGTTTTACGCCCTTTAAACCTATATTCTTACCCTTTCCATGACAAGGAAATCAGAGTATTACTTTAGAAATGGAAGCTCAGTTACACTAGTTGTCAATTAATTGATGACAAATCATATTTTGTTCTTGCACAAAAAACCTCCTCTCACAGATAAGTTTCAATGTTAATTTTGCTCCATGTTTTTACTGGTAGGCTCGAACTTAAGTTGTATGAAATACAATATTTGATTTTGCTAGTTGGTGTTTCCTTACCATTTCCACAAATGTTGCTGCTGGCAGGTGGAATTGGAAGTTCATCTACATCCATCCTGTGTAACGGTGACATGACTTGTGTGAGAAATTGGGTTACTGGTTGACTGGGGTGTAAGGCTTGGTCAAGCAGCAACTGCAATCCCTGTCAGAGTAAGGCACAAGCAAACCCCAAATTAACCTGTGCTCAAAACCCTGGTAGTTTTGCACAGAGCAGTCAGGCTTAACTTAGAGGCACTGTGTAAAGTACTTGTGCAAGACTTCAAATAGTAATAAAGTGAAAACACCACACAAAAAGGATTCCACACCAAGTTAAAAAATAGAGCAAAATGTAATAAATGAAACAAGACCAAAACAAGAAAAATCCAATCAGTAGAATTTTTAAAGAATAGAGTGAAAACTAGCACCGAAAAGAAGAAGCGGTTGGAGAGGGCTGGGATGAACAACGAGAGCATCTCAGACGGTTGTCAGTGTGGCATGAAGAGCAGGCCAGGCATCACTGATTGGCGGGCTGGAGCTTCGCAGTGGCTGGCCTCCATGAGCTGCCAACGCTGCAGTGCGTAGAGTCGGGCTGGTGGCGGCTCGCTCTGGATTTTGGTTCGAATGGTGCGGTCTCGGTGAGAATGGGTCCGTTCGCAGTCGTTAAGAGTCCAAAAGCTTGATTTAAGAGCATGTGAGCCACACTGAGTGTGCAGGGCCTAAGAGGCACCACTTGGGGGTCAGGAACTCGCTGCAGCTGGGTTCAGGAGATGTTTGGAGAGCCTTTTATGCCCCTGAGGCTCAGATCTGGAGACCAGCACACTACCCTTGGAGTCACTCTGGGGTCCTGGCTTCAAGATGAAGTTGCAGGCCCAGTCATCAGGGCAGCAGTTCCTTTAGAGCAGAAGTCCAGAAGAGTGGCAGTGCTCCAGAAGAGTGGCAGTTCTTGTAGCAGCACAGCAGTCCTTCTTCCTGGCAGAGTATCCACAGGACCAGAAGAGTACTGAAGAGGTGGTGTCTGAGGTCCAGTATTTATATACAGTTTTGCCTTTGAAGTGGGGAGAAGCTTCCAGAGGGATGTCTTTGAAGTGCAGAGAAGCCCTGCTTTGCTGTCCCTGGCTCCAGACTAACTACAAGGGTATGCATCCCTTTGTGTGGAGACAGGACACAGCCTATTCAAGTTTAAGTGGGGCTGGGCCCAGCTCCTTCCACCCATCCTGCCAGTGATGGCCCATCCAGTCACACCTAGGTTCCCCACTGTGTGTGCCTGTCTAGGAGGAATACACAAAGCCCAATGGCCAAATACACCCTATCATGTGACCCAGAGACTGGCTGCGGGTACCTAATAGCTAAGGCAAGAAACCCCTACTTTCTAAAAGTGGCCTCTGAAGAAGTACAATTTACAATCTGACTTCACCATCAATTAGGATTTAAAATTGTGATTCCAGAGACACCAAACATGAAGCGGTTACCTGTTCCCATTATAAAATGTAATACAGCAAATCCAATGTTATCCTTTGGGAGAGAGAGGTAGGCCTTGCAGTAGTGAAAAATGAATTTAAAAGTTTTCACTACCAAGATTTGTAGGACTTAAAAGTACATGCCCTACTTTTTTTTAAATACACTGCACCCTGCCCTTGGGGCTGTCCAGGGTCTACCTTAGGGGTGACTTATATGTATTAAAAAGGAAGGTTTGTGCCTAGCACAAGGTTTGTTTTGCCAGGGCAATATGGCAATTCAAACTGCACAGACAGGCTCTGTAATGGCACACCTGAGACATGTTTGAAGTGCTACATAATTGGGGGACACAACCAGTGCTGCAAGCCCACTAGTAGCATTCAATTTACAGGTCTTGGGCACATGTAGTGCAATTTTACTAGGGATTTACAAGTAAAGTAAATATGCCAATTGGATATAAGCCAATGTTACCATGTTTTTAAAGCAGAGAGCACAAGCATTTTAGCACTGGTTAGCAGTGGTAAAGTATGCAGAGTCCTAAGCCCAACAAAAAAAAATTCAGCAAAAATTGAAGAGTGAAGGCAAAAAGTTTGGGGATGACCCGGCAAAACGGGCCAAGTCCAACAACTTGTATGCTCTACTTCCTCTGGTATTTTGCTTTTGTGTTCTAACCCCAATGTATCCTTTAAGCTAGGGATATGTTAGAGAATGTCAGGCTAGTGAAGTACTGAAAATTGCCAGATTTTCTGAATTTACATTTGTGAAATTGAACTATGGCCAATGTTTCTGTAGATTGCATAACTATTTTGTTTTGCTTCACTGCAAGGTACATATTTACTCTGATCAAACCCATTGAAGATTAAAAATGTAAGCAGGATTGTTCTCTTCAAGTTTAGCTTTTGTGACATACACGGTCACATGCCATGGTTTTTACGCACATATTTGATAGCATTCACCTTTGCAACATTGTAAAGATTTTCAAGGATCTTAAAGAAGGTTGCAAGTAAGCACTTGTCAACTTCATGCACGCTCAACTTTGAGAACTTATTTAATATCCTCACAAGCCCATTAAATTCAGCAAATCTTAACAGGTATGTGGAGAACCCTGCCATTTCTAAACCCTGGATTCCAATACATTAGCAAAACTGACCCACATCTGACTGAGTTATTCTTTTACTTTGCTCCTAATGTGCATGCTCATTGGCTTTCCTGATTAGGGAAAAAAAGTGTCTCTCTGACCTCTGTTCCCTGAGCTTGCATCATAACTTTACCCCACCACCAAAGTTTAGAGTCGAATAGGATGGTCAAAAATAAATCATTGTCAACAGAGCAAGTGGTAACATTGCAGTCATCTGTGGAATTATGTACAGGTAAATATTTGACTGTGTGGCAAAACAAGTAAGGTAACTTTTAGGAGCTGGCCCACAAGGCAGCAACTCTCCCAAGTCCGAGGAACAGGTGAGTGAAGTACTGGAGTGAAGACAATGGCCTATACACACCCCCAGGTCAAATCTTGTTAAAAAAAAACAAGAAAGAAGTGCTGTCTTCTGCAACACTTGACAATGACTGCCTTTTTGCCCCTGGTTAAGTTCTGTTACCCTCCACCCACCTCACTTCGATTGTCCATTCATATATACTGGTTTAGAGTTTGGCAGACAGGGTGCTACCCTGTCCACCATTTCTCAATCAGCCCGTCTCATTTAGAGACAAGCAGACCATAAGGTTTCCATTGACAACGCTCCCATTGAATAGAGTCAATAGAAAAACTCCGATGGCCCAATGGAGTAGGGGCCTGTTAGAGGATGGCACCACCCTATTTAGGGTGGATGGTGTATTGTCCTTTTTTTCTGTCTGTCATCCCCAGGAAAAACCTGGCAGTAAGGGACAGAAACAATAACGACCAAGACTGCCAAGATGTGGGGTGATTAGTTTTGCATTGTTTATGGAGTTTGTTTTTGAAAAACAAAAAAATGTTAAAAGTTTGGTGGATGGCTGTAAAGACCAATGGAGTGGTGGAAGTAATGTCCACCACCATGATAGACAGAGTACTGTCAAACCTTTTTTTTAAAAAACCTTTATTTACCCATAATTCAGCATTACATTACAAGAGAGAAAGAAAAAAGAAAAACAAATAGAAGAGAAAGAGACGGGAAGCGAAAAATTGAAACATTTGTATGCACATACTTGTTTACATATACAAATATCATGATTGTATTTATAACTATACTGGGGATCAAAAGAGAGCAATAGCTGGGTGAATACAAAAGAAAAGTGGGATTGCTTCAAGAAAGGGGAGAAGGAATACAGCAGATGGATAATCAAACATTAGTATCTTGGCTGGTGTCACCTGAGGATAAGCCGGGCGTTGATACCAGGAGTACTGTCAAACTTGAACTCAGGCTATAAGATCTTTTTAAAACCAGACACCAGGAGGTTCATTGTGATAAAAATTCCATAAGAAAATTGTGTTTAAAAAGAAGAGAGATTCTGCGTGAGGCAGTACTGCCCAACTTCACAAGAAATGTCATTGACCAAAAGTACATTGATAAAGATTTCGGGCCTCATTTACGAGGCCCTTAGCGGCACTTTTGCACCACTGGAAAGTCATTTTTTTTACACTCCAGCGGCGCAATGTGCCGCAGCATTTTTTTACAAGGCCACGCAAAGCCACTTTTCGTTGCTTTTCATGGCCTTTTGAATATGTGCCCCTTTCACACAGAACACTGCGTTAAAGGGGCGTTCCCTGGGTGTTGCTGTTGGTGTTCCCATGCAACACCCATGGAATCTGAAGCATTCTCAGATTTACGAGGAATCGTTATTTCTCCTCATTTATACCTCTTTCAATGTGTGCTGCATTCTGCAGCACACATAGAAAGAGGAAAACACCTCTTGTGATTGTTTTTGTGCAGGAAGGTGTCCCTTCCTGCACAAAAACAATCACCCCTACAATGCAGACACATGGCGCAAGGGTGCCTGCGTTGGTGCATGGCAGCCCATTGGGCGCCAGCACAGGGGAAATGGACATGAATGCTGCATATCTCATAAATACGGCACATTGCTGCCCTTTTCTTTTGATGTAGGGCAGGGCAGCAAGATTCCTTGTGGCATTGCCCTGCGTCAAAACGTCGTAAATGTTTCTTCAGAACTAAGTTCAAAATTGTCAGTCATCAGGGAATTTCCACTACTCAATGGAATGTCCATACAAAATATTCAATTTCATCTTGTCCTTTGTATTTCTCTGCAGCAGCAACAGCTTCCTCTGTATGAGGACCATCTGCACCCCATCCAGAGGAGGTAGGTTGCTTGGGGGCATGCATTCTTCAGTGGCAGGATCTGAGCTCCTCTAGTCTTTGGGACCAGCAAGAGTAACACCACCAGGAGAAAAGGTCTTGTCTCAGAGCTTATAGACAGAACTGAAGACATCCCTCTTCATTGTCCTCTATCAGGCAAGCAGGAATTCAACAGTGCAGCAAGCACATAAGTCTTCAGATTATCATCAGCTCTAGACAGTTCTCTCTCAGGAAAGGCTCAGAAGGGGCACATTAAAGGGTAAAACCTTTTAGCTATTATTGATGACCTATCCATGAATAGGATTAAAATGTCCAAGCTTACTGCTTCCTTATTTTGCACCAGTGTGATCCAGTTTCTCTGCTTGCCAGTGGTGTCTGGTGAGTTTTGAAAGTGGTGGGCGTAAAAGTTGGGGATGAGTGTAATGTCGCAAGTGAACAAAGCAAGCAAGTCCAACTGAGCAAATATGGGCTGAGGGGTTCCCCCCAAGAAATGTTTGAAAATAAAGAGTGGTAATAGAGAGATGGGAGGAGAGGATAGAGGGGCATATTTACAAGCCCCTATCGCCACCACAACGTCACTTTCAGTGACGTTGTGATGGCGATAGGGGCATCACCTTATTTACAAGGCAGTGTTAAAACACTTAACGTGGCTTAACGCTGCTTTGTAAATAAGGCACTCTATTACGCTGTGTTTAGCGTGAAAGGGGTGGGCAATGGGTGTTGCGGTGGGCGTTCCACCGCAACACCCATTGATTTTGACGCTGCCCCCTATTTACAAAAGTAGTGTAAATAGGAGGTAGTGCCAAAATTAAGACCAGGGAAAACCTGGTCTTAAACAGGCGAAACGAGGTGAAATGCTTTTTTTCTCCTCGTTTTTGCTGTTTACATGTGTACTGCCTTGTACAGCACACATAGAAACAGCAAATTGTCTATCATTGTTTATGTGCAGGAAGGTCCCCCTTCCTGCACATAAACAATCATTTAAAAAAAAAAATGCAGTTTTGCAACTTCTATGTGTGCTGCATTAAGCACATAAAAAAGTTAATGTGCAGGAAGGGGGACCTTCCTGCACATAAACAATCTTCCCCTCAACACAGGCACCCTTGCACTATGGTGCAAGGGTGCCTGTGTTGGCGCTAGGCAGCTTAATTTAGCGCCAGTGCAGGGGGAAACGCAGGGCTGCACCAACTTCTAGTAAATATGGTGCAGCCCTGCGTTTCTAAAGTGACAAAGTGTGTTGTTAGCCTTCTTGGCTTAAGGAAATGTTTCGCCACTCTATTGCAAAGATGCCCAAGAGTGTGAAGGGGACATGTTGCAGAGAGAAGGTGCTGGGACAGGGAGGAGGCGGCATTAGAAGGAGGGTAATGTATAGGGGAGATGAAGATGGGTAAAAGCACAACTGTAAGGAGGAGAGGGGTGAGCAAAAAGAAAGGATAAGTGCAAGTGATAACTTTGTGTGCTTCATGGGCCGAACCTTCATGGCAGCTGCTACCAATGGTCAGATACTCTTGTGCGGATTCACTCCTGTTGCCAACTGCCACAAGCTGCACCCTCTTACCGCCTTCTGTCTAGACTCCTCAGCCCTCAACCTATCCATCCTGATGTCAAAATGTTCCCCCATGTCCAAGCGGTTGTCTGGATTGACCCAGACTGAGTAAGCCCTCGATCCTGAAAAAGGTATGGAGGAGAGAGCAGGATGTTGATAAGACACACAGGCACAAGCCACTTCTGTTTATAGGTCAGGCTTGACAAGGTTTCCTTTCCAGCAGGGAGGTATCAATGTAGGTGTTAACCAGCACACCAAATCTGACTTCTATATCTGCTGCAGTGCCTCCTGATAGTGCTTACATGTCTCCATTCAGCACAGCACTACACAAGACACTTACTGCCGAGTTCCATTCTCAGAATGGACTCTGGGATTTGCTGGGAGATTCCGGGACTCTTCAGCGCTCCACCTGTGCCTCACTGATCCCTGCCAAGCACCGAAGCACAGAGCATCAAAGCATCCCCAGATGCTCAACTGGCCCAGAGCAATGATATGCCGATGTCTGTCTTTCCCACAAAAGGACACCACCAAGTGTAAACTTGACACAAAACATACACTAAACAATAGTACGCAATATCACAACTATATTGGCAATGGTGAACACTAAAATGCTCACAAATTAAAGGCAGTGAGACTCAGCAGTTACAGGCACAGAGCAATTTAGGCACTTAGTCGAGAAGCAGATGAGCGACCCTCTTACTGAACCTCTGTGCATGACTGAGTATTAATTGCCATTGTCCAGCATTGTGCACCATTGCAACTCAGGTACAGCATTGTGCACACGATCAGCCTCTGTGCAGCTTTGTGCACATGCTCAACCTTGGGACAGTATTACCCACACCCGCATGTGCCAAGGAAAAGGTCTAAAGAATTGAGGCCCGATTCAGAAAGGGCCTCAACACTTGTGGAAAAATCCCCGCAGCCCTGTGCATTCATTCAAGGAAAATACGTGTGCACCTCTGAACAAATGTGGAACGAACATAGCTTTGTGCAAACAACTGCGTACTTCTGCGCGCTACAATTTTCACTCACTCTCTTATCCACTTTTCCATTGGGAGCAAAGGTCATAATGGAGGTGCAGTGGTCAACAAACTACTGACACCAGTTAGGTGACATTTTAGAACAAAAGATCCCATCGTAGCGCAGGACACTTCCCGCCCAAAAATCCCCACCTTAGCACAACTCCCACTGTGATGCTGCTTTATTTGGGTTCAGCTCAGATGTTTTCACGGCCCTGTTCTGTGATTTTTAGAAGCATCTTAACTCAGTGGCGTAACGAAACTTGAGGGGGGCCCCCCTGCAAAGTACATGGAGGGCCCCCCCCAATTCTCCGTGCTAGACAAGAGCTCTCAGGCCAGCGACCCGCCATACTGCTGGGGCTGTGGGTCTTTTATGACTCCACTGTTACTAATACAGCCGTTATTAGTAACCCTGGATGGTGGAGTTAATGGTTGGGCTTAGTCTGCCAGCAGTCTATCATAGGTGGTGTTCTATCCACTACAGGGTCCCTGCCATCAGTACACTGGGGAAGTTTGCCCTATTTTAGGTGGGTTTCCTGATGCAGACTCCTGTCATGATATACAACATCGGGCCCACTCATCGTTTAGTTTTGCCAAAAGTGCATCCACTGCTCCTTCTCTTTCACACTTCCTTCCTCCCTCTTGCTTTCTATTTCTTCCTTTCCATTATTTCTGAGCATCCTATCTTTTCTTCATTCTCATCCCTGCCTTTTTCTTTCTATTCTATTTCACTTTTATCTCCAACTTTTTCTCTCCCATCGTCGAAATCATTCCACTATGCTTTCCTATCTCCTGTGCAGTATTTCTCTCCCTTTCTTTGCTCTTTTTATGCTATCTGCTTTGTATTTCCTTCGTCCATTTTCTCACCCTCTCCATTCCTTACCACTCTTTTCTCATTTCCTCTTTTATACCCCACCCTCTCTTCCTTATCAGCTTTCCATCTGACCTTGTCCTTTTAGCACCTTGTGATTGCTTTCCTGCATACTTTCTCACTGTGTCCCTTGATTAGCGCTTCCAGTGCATTCTTATCTATCACTATGCTCTTCATCAATCCTGTACAGACCTGGATCTCTCATCTTGAGCTCTTATTGCCCTTCATCTTCCTCATACTCTCCCAGAACCCCTAGCCTCAATGGTTGTATTTATTTACTCCAGTGTCTTCACTGGAGAGTCCTTGATGGTGCCAGTTCCCCAGTGCTATTTGTCCTGGCTTCCGTAGTGCCCACCACTACAGCTGCTCAATGTATTGGGTGACAACACCGAAGAAAAAGACACTGCACCTTGCCACACACTTTAAATTGTCCAACTACCTTTTGTAACAAATCAGTGTTGTTTGATTAAAATGTTTGAATCTCTCTCTCTCCATCTACATACACACGCACACACAATCACACACATACAAAAAGGCCACTGATGGAAGAGAGGATTTTGCTGGAGTGGGGGACACATCCTTACCTCTGACCCACCACCAGCACTTTTTGTTTTGGATCATGTATAATAGCCTTGTTCAAACCCCTTCCCTTCCCTTATCACACATTCAGCATTCTTGTTGTTTTCTGTACAGTGACATAGAAATGTTGTTGTGGACTCTTATGCAAAAAAAAAAAAGCTCCCAGCAGGTCAATGCCTCATATACAGAGACATCCACATTGACACAACTCCCAAAACGCCCCAGGCATATTCCCACATAGGAAAAGGTAAAAAAAAAGAGTATAATGCATGAGGTGCATCATTTAGGTCAGCACATTGGCTTAAAGAGGATGTACACTTTTCTTGTGGTCAGAGTACGTGTATCAACATTTTCCATCAGCTGTGACATTAGTAAACCTGGTCTTGGAATCTCTCCCTGCTGCCTTTTAATTTTGCTAATTCATTTGTGTCCAGACTCTGATAATAAATTGGAAAGACCAGGCAGGGCTAAGGTTTTTAACACATGCAACTGTCTGTTACCATTCTTGGACAGATGTATTTAAACAATCCATTGTTGTATTTCCTGGATGCTAACAACACGCTGTTGCTTCTTTTTCAACTTCCACGCCACTACCTCACAAAGCCATTTACTGATAAGCACCACTATCGATCAAGGACAAAATCACCCCAAAAAATAAGCTGTGATCCAACCCCACACAGTCTTCCCAATAACTCACTTTAAAATACTCTGCAGAGGGCTGATCCATTTAATGTTTGACACCAGCCCTTGAAACAGACTTCCTGTAGAGCATCACAACCCTTCAAACCTGCTACTGTTCAGAGAACAACTCAAGGATCTCCTGCCAACACCCAACCTACCAACATGTGATGCCGCTACTCAAGACTCACTAGTTTTCCCAACTCCTGGTTTATTGATCATCAGCCCAAAACTAAGACCGGCCTCTTTCTCCAACCTACTGTCCTGCAGAAACAATCCAAGGTGTCTTCCCCAAATTTCTCTAAATCGATAAAGACAAAGAGAACCAGTCACAAAGATAACCTTTCACACTATGCAGCTTTTTTTTCCAGGGTGTCTGAGAGACTGACAGACAGACACACGTTCAATGTAGAGTGAGTCTCAGCACTTCTCTTGTCAATTGACAGAGACAATGCATTTGATTGAGTGCACTGGCCTTTTTCTGTGAGAAATACTGGAGAAGGAGGGTCTGGGTGCACAATTCAAAACATGGGAATTGTGCAACTATTCTAGCCCCGCAGCTCGGAGGCTGAGCTGAACTTTCACTTCATCGAAAAGAAATGGACTGACATACTCCACAAAATGCACACCTCCTCATTCTGTGCCTCGGGAAAAGAAGCAATGCTTAAGATTACACACTATTGGTACTACACCCCAGCCAAAAGGTGAAATGGAAACTCAACAGTAATGGATGTTAACGCAACTTCGGCCACCCAGACACACTGACTCATCTCCTCTGGCTCTGTCCCAAACTCAAACGCTACTGGTAGGCCCTGCTGAAAGATATCAATGAAATGTTTGCAACAGATATACCCTGCCTTTCTAGCTATGTCCTACTGAGACTCCCCAATGCTGACACACCCTCTACACTCTAACAAAGGGAAGGCAATGATAATGGCTTTGGCTTTGTGTGGGGCTAAACATGTCATCAAAGCCAAATGGGGAACATGTACATTGTCGTCTCACTTTGGCTGCATAAACTGTGGGACCTTACAGGGATGGAAAAGCTTACTGCTTCCCTGCAGAACAAGTTACTACACTTTGACAAAATGAGGGGCCCATGCATCCAATCTCTGGCACAGGACTTTTGGGAACTTGTCCTCTACGACGCACTAAAAGACCCAGCCTGCTGACACTGAATACGTTGCGAAAGAGCTAATTCTGGTGAGAGAGGTTATGCTTCCTGTGTGACAACCCCTGATATTTTATCCCTCCCCTCCCGCCTTTCCCAGTCCCCCCTGGTATCCTCCCTTCCTCGCCATCTATCTCCTTCTTCTGTTCTCCCACTGTTATGTCCCACTGTTCTACCTAATCGGCCTTTGGATTTAGGTAAGAGTATTTGTTCGTGGACAAATTAATAAAAAGATCTGAACCATAAAAGATCAATGGGTCGGCAAAATATTTAAATTTTAACATTGTTATTATAATATTCCATCAACATAAGGTTTCTCAGATTTGTGGTCTTATATTTTCGCTGTTACTCTCAAACACTGTAAACCTATTTCACTCTCCTTTGGTCTGCAGAACTCTATGATAACCCTCTTCACCTCAAGGCACCTCTTAAAATAAAGTGTTTCTTTGTTCTGTATTTCTACAGTCTCAAAGGCATTACTGGCATTACTGTACAAATTTACCAACCTCAAAAAGATGAAACTATGACTTGGCCTAGTTGAGATTCCAATTCATGAACAATAGATCACAAAACATGTCTTCTCTTTTGATCTCACTGTATCTTCTCTCTCACTTTCTCCCTCTCTCAAAGTCTTCTTCTCTTCTTAGTTCTCTCACCCTTCGTCTCTCTTTCTCTCTCTCTCTCTCTCTCCCTCACTTACTCTCATTCTTTCCATTTATCTCCTTCTCATTATCTTGCTTTCCCCCGTTGTCCGTGCCTTCTCCCCTCCCTCCGCCCTCCCGTTGTCTGTGCCTTCTCCCCCCTCCCTCCTGTTGTCCGTGCCTTCTCCTCCCGCCCTCCCTCCCTTTGTCCGTGATGGCTACCATTTGCAATGCAATAGGTCTCGCATAAATGCAAGACCTATTGCATTGCAAATGCTTGTTTATGCGGGACATCAGGTTTGCCAATGCTCCGGTTCTTTCCCTTCCTCCCCCATCAGCGGTGGCACCATGGCTTTCATCAGAAAAGCTTTCCAGCGTGTACTGCATGTTGTGTACTTGCGTCTGATACGACGAAGCTGACCTGATGATCGTCTGCTCTACCACACAAGAAATAAAACAATCTTGAAGGAGCAAGAGGTAAACTTCACCCCCGCCCTGGCGCGAGGCTTCAGCTATGACTCGTCGTGGTCAGAAAACGGTTTTCGAATCTCCCCTGCTCTTCTCCTTTCGAGGTTCGTCAACTAGAAACATGCCCGTGGGAGGGGGTTACACTCTTCACACAAAAGGAATCACGTGTTGTGTAAAACATTTGCACAGTGTCACAGGGTTAATTCAAGTGGCACGGTGCTGGGCATGCAACGCTAACAGACATGGGCCCGTCAAGAGGGCAGAGGACATTGAAGGAGACGTGCAAGAGAAACTAGCTGGCGCAGTACATATGACCAGCAGGTCACTACAAATATTACACGCTATACATGCCAATGTGGAACTCTTTGCACACGGAACATACAACACATTAGGAGACGTGGATATGCCAATGTGAAATCCTTCGAACACAGAGCTCACTTAGACAGTGGAGACGTGCGTGCCAATGTGAAGCTATTTGGGCAGTCCTTCACATACCAGAAGACAAGTGCACACCAATGTGAAACAATTTGGGCACAGGACATACTGCGCATACAAGGCGACATACATGTTAACAAGAAACACATTGTAGGGGACGTGCATGACAATGAAAAACTATTTGGGCACAGTAGAATCACAAGAAACGTGTGCATGTCATTGTGAAGCTATCTAGGCACAGTTCATTTTACACCTGCTAGAAGACATGTGCATGGCAATGAGAAATGTTCTGGGAAAAGTACACACTTCACATCTGAGGACAAGTGCATGTAAATGAGAAACTATCTGGGCACATTACATACAGAGTTTACCTATGGGTATGCCAATGAAAAACTATTTTGTTGCAATACATACAACACTCAATAGAAGACAGCTTCTTGTCAACGTGGTATTATCTGGGCACAGTACACATTGCACTCACTAGAAAAGATGTGTATGCCAATGTAAATCTATACGGGCACAGCACATGCAGTGCCTTGTGTGTGAATGCAAACGTATCTGGGCACAGCACACACAGTGGCTTGTGTGTGAATGCAAAACTATCTGGGCACAACACACAGTGCCTTGTGTGTGAATACAGTGCCTTGTGTGTGAAAGTAAAACTATCTGGGCACAACACACACAGTGCGTTTTATGTGAATGTAAAACATTCTGCTCACGGTACGTAGAGCACTCACTAGGAAAGCTGTGTGTGTCAACGTAACAGTTTCTTGTCACAGATCATACAGAGTTCTCTAGAGAAGACGTGTGAATGTAAAACTGTCTAGACACAGCACATACAGAGCTCTCTAGGAAAGACGTGTATGGCAATGTAAACCTACCTGAGTGCAGTGCATACAGGGCTGTGTGAGTTAATGTAAACCCATCCGGACTCGGTACATACAGTGCTCAATGGGAAAGGTGTATGTGCCAATGTAAAACTATTTGTGTGCAGTGAGTGAGTACATGGCTCACTGGGGATGACGTGTGCGTGCCGTGCATACAGTGTTGTGTGTGTCAATACAATACTATCCGGGGGTAGTACATGCAGTGCTCGCTAGCGAGCAAGCACGCAAATGACAAGTATTTGTGCAAAGTACAACACAAACTAGAAAAAGCATTTGCAATGCAATAGGTCTCGTATTTTCGAAACTTTTACCTATTGGTATTGTAAATGACAATGCCTTTTATTTATGTGTTGTTTTTTAAACAAATAAATAAAAGGCATTGTCATTTACAATGCCAATAGCTAAAAATCTCGCAATTGCGAGACCTATTGTAGTGCAAATGCTTGTTTTTCTACCTGTCCTTCCAGTTTCTTTCTCTCCAGCGAGTGGAAACAGAGAGGTTGGTGCAGGGCAGATACGAGGAAAAACACTGATCTGAGGAGCCAACAAGTAAAATAAATGCAGTCAACAGGGCATGTGAACTTTATTTTTAAGTGCTTTATTCTGCGTCCACTAAAACCTTCTCTGGTTGAAAACTTTACCTCATCCCACAAACTTCCAGCCTTCATATATTTATGATCCTGTCCTCCATGCCCACAAACTGCATGTCACCATGTTTAGGGGAGAAGCACATGCACTTTAGCACTGGTCAGCAGTCATGAAGTGCTGAGTCCTAGGGCCAACAAAAAGATATAGCAAAAAGAGGAGGTAAGCAGGCAAAAAGTTGGGGAAAGACCACCCTAAGGATGACAGGTCTAACAACAATATATTGCAAAATGCAAATGATTTGATGAAAGAAAGTTATACATGTTCAACAGATCCTACTAAATATTTTAGACTAGGTTATTCTACAACAATGATTTTGTCTTGAATGGAAGTACAGGCACAACATTTCATTAAAACTATCCTTACATACATGTAGCACTTAGCACTTCATGTAATACAAGATGTGTCTCTTTTATTCTGCATTTATGGAACCTGCCTCCAGTTTTGGTTTAACTCTTTGTGCTCCCTATGTGCCCTAAATAGCAATTTTTAATATAAAGAAACAACGTTAGAATTCTGCCTTGAATATGCATAATTGGAGTTTCTCACGAGATTCGAGACCCAGTATCTTAATGAGAGAAAACAAAGTTTTTGGGGATGTATTCCTTAGGGGGTCTTCTTGAAATAACTTCTATTTTGTGAACAGTGCCTGTGCGTTGGTGTAATATTAAACTGCATGAACAATAAAGCAAAATATTTCATGACAAAAAAATAAATTATTTTTACCCTGTCTGAATATCATTTAAATAGATCAGGATGTATTTCATGCTGCAGACAAAAGCCCTTCCCCGGCCCATCCTCTGGGGGCATTAACATTTTCTAGGAAAAGGAGGATTAACCTTATTAGCACAAGTTTCATACCAGAATACAGCAATGAACATCTTACAGGTGTGGCCTCTTTGTCTCTGAAAAGTGTCTACTACTGTGCTGAACTCTGTATGGCTTGTTTCTTTCAGTAACTTTTGATGTACGTGAGCTGGAAACATTTTAGAATGTGCAAATTATGCAGCAGAGGGCGGAATATGCAGCAAGTGAGATAGATTTTAATTATGTGTAAGAAGCTGCTATTTTTCTCGTGCCCTGATGATAAATAATGGCATTATAATTTTCCCTTGACTGTTACAGATTAGATTACCTAAACTGTAGGATTCTGGGTTTCATGTTACTTTCCTATTAAAATCTATCGAATTAAAGTTTCAATTCCATGTTACATACTTGTAATGTGCACTGCTGCAGACTGCAGAAAACTCACACTTCTAAAAGTGCATGATGCATTTTAAGATGCAAATCGAAAAAGGTTTCCCTTTACACCTCCACTTCAGCTCTGCATTCAGTAGAACTAAGTAGAACCTCTGTACTGACAGTTAATACACAAAGCATGACAGAAATTATATAATTAAAAAAAAATAATACATTATTGATTGATTGATTAAAATCATTACACGTGTTACAAACATTATACTGCAGCCGCCTGACCAAAAAACGGCAACATAATCATTTAAAAAACGCTATGCAAGTGTGCGAAGTAAAGACTGCCCGTTTAAGGTGTCGATCCTTTCAGGGCACCATTAAAAACCGAGTTTAATAAAAGCCACATGCAAGAAGGCTGGCGATAATAAATGTCAAAAAGATGTGCTTAAATGTCTAACATGGTTGTATGACAGAAGCACGCATGACTAAACCACACGTGCCTTAACGCGGTCGCAACAACGAATGCTTCATAATCACGCATTCCTTTCCCACGCATGCCTTCACTACTCATGTCTTTACAACAAAATTTGTTGTAAAGGCATGATTGCTAAAGGGATGTGCGTGGTAAATTACCACTACCCCAACTCCCCCTCCCCACCCTAAGCCCTAAAGTCCTGCCCCCTACCTTAGCCCCCAAGCCCTAAAGGTGCTCCCGCCCTGTCCTTACAACAACCCCTTCCCCTCCCCCGACCTAAGGCCTAAAACCCTGCTCCCTACCAAAAACTACCCCGACACCAGCCCCCCAGCCCTGAGCCCTAAAACTGACCCGACCTCAGGGGCGGCTCCTCCATTAGGGCGGACGAGCGCCGCCCCACTTCTTTCTCGCAGTGCGAGAAAGCAGAAACATAAAATGGTAATTTTAATACCATTTTAAGTTTCTGCTTCTCGCGCTGCGAGAAAGCAGAAGACAGGGGTATGCCTGGTTGGGGGCGGGCGGGAGGGTATGCCTGGTTGGGGGCGGGCGGGCGGTTGGGCGGGTCGGGGAGGAGTGGCTTGCACCACTCTGAGTACCCTGACTGTTTGGTCGGCCCTGGGGCCGACCAAAGCAGTCATGCGCACTCTACATTTTCTCTATGTAGGCTGCATGCAGCCTACATAGAGAAAATGGCTTCCCTACAGGTGCCTGGCTGGGCGCTGTCCGGGACTCTGCACCAATCACAACGCTGCCATTGCAGCGTTGTGATTGGCTTAGAGGAGGGGAGGGATCATGCCTGTTCCTGTTTCTGAACTTCAGCGGAACGCGGGACCCAGCCGAGGAGCAGAGGCGGCGCGGGACCCGGTCAGGTAGGTTTTCTTCTTTTATTTTAACCCCCTCCCCCTTGGAAACCCTGTGCGAACCCCCCCTGCCCCCCACCCGTGAGTATTGCGAGCCGCAATTGCCCGACCCTGCCCTTAAAACTACCCCTTCCCCTCCCCCACCCTGAGGCCTAAAGCCCTGACCGCTGACAAAAACTACCCTGACCCCAGCCCTCCCTCCATGAGCCCTAAAACTATTCCCCAGCCCCCAAAACTGCCCCTCCCCCGCCCTGAGCCCTAAAAACCGGCCCCAGCCCTTAAAACTACACAACCCCCACCCTGAGCCCTGAAACCGATCCCCACCCCTAAAAACTACCCTCCCCCCAGACCCGGCCCCAGCCCCACTTACCTATCCGCATCCTGAGATTCCTGTTCCGATGCTTCCTGTTCCTCTCCCCGCCCATCCGGACATCTAGACTGCTATCTGCCTTAACCACGCATATGCTTGGTTAAGGCAGATGCGTGGTTCAGGCAAGCATTGTTCCACTTGCAGGGTAACAGCACGCGTGGCTCAGCTGGCATTGTAAAGGCTGTTTCCCGTCTAACGTCGAGTTCATTTTCAATGATCTGCATGAACTTAACAAATGTGCAGTTTAATTGCATATTCTGCCCAATGAGACAGGTGATGACAGCTTGGCGGCATGTACAGGTGTTTAAAGCTATAAGCAGTGGCTTCAGATGGAGCCTTCGATACTGATCAAACAAGCATTGGCAAAGCCAATAGGACACACCTTTGGGATGTATTGGCTTTGCCAATGACTTTTGGCATTCCTGAACAGAAATGATTAAAATCACAATGCTTTGGCCAATGCTGTATAGCATCATCAAAAACAAAAAAGCATGGACTACCTGATCTCCCCGCGACCAAGTCATGTAGAACTTTGGGAGGCAGTGTTGGGAGAGGCCATCTCGGAAGCCAGGTGGTCCAAGCTCTGGAGGGAAATCGCTAGATTGAATCACTCCGTGGGCATGAGGGAGGCCCATTATAAACTTATGTTTGACTGGTACTTGTACCCAACTAAACTGAAGAAATTCTTCCCCCAGACGTCTGACCTATGCTGGAGGGGCTGTGGGATGCTAGGTGACTTTAAGCATATTTGGTGGGACTGCCCGAATATTCGCCCATTGTGGGAAGAGATACTAGCCCAGATCAAGGAAAGTTTAGGATACCCAATCCCCCAGGATCCCGGCTTTGTATTGTTAGGCCTCAGAAGTGAGTGTCTGGAGTACCAAACTGTAGGGGATCAAACGATGATGTAGTTGTGTCTGGGGCAGCGAAAATGGCAGTGGTGGCGGCATGGAAAAGCAAAGAGGCCCCCTCCTTGACCCAATGGCATGTACGGCTCTGGAGAGCAGTCATTATAGAGTGCATGACGGATGTACTTACAGATACAAGAATTTTGAATACACTTGGGGAGGCCTAATTCAGTTTCTCTCAAAGGGTCTTCCACTTTGTGCTTGTCCCACTAGGCTGAGGGCTTTACATGTGCTCCAGTTCTAAAGAAGGGGGTGACTGTCAGGGGGGGAGAGGGGTGTCAAGAGGTCCGCTATGGGGGTACTACTTATCAAGTCCCGACTTGGAGCCCTGCTCCCTATGGTATCGGAATTGTAGCCTCACCATACCACAGCTACTATGGGTAGTTGGGGGGAGGGGACAGAGGGGTAAGGGAGGGACAGAAGGGTATGTTCTTCTTTCTTGCAATACCAGCAGTAGACATTCTACACACTGGTAGAACTAGCTGACTCCGTACAATGGGGGATGCTGATTTTTTTATTTAGCTATGGACTAAAGGAACAGAACTGTATGATCCCATCTATCTCACTGTTTTGTATTTTTGTTCCTGAAATAATAAAAACCGTTTTGACAAAGCAAAGAGAAAAGCAAAACAGAAACAGGGTGATTTGGGGGAAGAACATTTTTGAAGCTCAATACAGTAGACCACTCCAGCTCAAAGTTTACCAAAGGACATAATTTGTAGAAACATACATTTTTAATGACCATTTTAATACAGAGTTGCTTTGCAATCTTCTTAAGAGATGCGTTGACGCTCGTAGTTTTATCACACTGTGTGTGCACTGTGATCTCTGCAATTGAGCGTGGAGGGGAGCGTCTCTCTATCAACAGTGCTGTGGTCTCTTCAGGGATCAGAGGGGACCTGACCCTGCGGTGCTTTTTTTCCAGGAGGTTTTGCTTTGGAGGGGCTCCTCCATGGTTCTGGAGCTGCTGCGGATAGTGTTTGCTTTACAGCTAATGATGTAGCTCCCACCCCCGTAGGTCCTATGGTATTGTGTTGACTGCTCCAGTTTACCATTTACAGGTGTGGTATTCTGGGCTGGCGTCCTTTGGGCTCAGCTTTCTGGGTTTTCCGGGCCCTCATTTTCTGTTTTTTTTAATCCCAGTTGGACTCTGGTGCTCTTTTTGGTTGTGCCGGTTGTGGGGGCCTGTTTCTCTGTTCACTCATTTAGCTCATGTGTTGCAGTGTGGGCGGCCATTGAGGAGGCTGTTGTCCTCAGGTTTCTTTCACCATGGTATCCGTTGGGGTCTTTGACAATTGCCTTTCCCTCATTGGGGGTGGATTGACTCTCTCCTTGCGGGTCTGGCTTCCAGTGGGTCTCCCTGCCTGGAGGTGCTGTCCTCTGTGTTGGGCTTTCTCCCTTTTGGGGGGGTTGCACCTGTCTCCCCTTGTTTGCAGACTCTTCTGGCTTTCTTCCCATCGTCTTGGGGGTACGAGCCTCTGGTCCATTGTCTTTTTTTTCCCACTGGACTCTCCTCTGGTGGTCGGCTCCACTCCTTTGGCTAGGTTTTTTCCTTTGATTCCTGTACCTGGCAGGTTCTCATGCCTATTGCTGGTGGTATGCATTGGGGTGCTTCTCTGGATGGGGTTTTGCTGCTGTGGGCGATGGTGCCTGGTGGAGACGCTTTCTTGTTTTCTGCTTGGTTGCTGCTGGCAGTGGTTCCTTGTGCATGGCAGTATGTGTATGCCTGGTGGCCTGCTTGTCTGCTCTTTTGGCGGGCGGTTGTGTCCCTCTGCTTCTTTTTCCTGGTGGTTTTGCCTCTGGGCTGTTTCCCCTCTCCTGGCTTCTGCTGCCCTGTGGCAGTGTTTTCCTTCCTCTGTGGCAGTGTGTTTCGGGTACCTGGTGGTCTGTCCATCCTTTCTTTGTATCAGTCTCCCTTGCCGGGGTTGGTTTGCTGCCAAAGGGATTTCCTCTTCCTCTCCTTTTGTTGTCTTGTTCCTCCTCAAATGCTTAGGCTGTAGTTCCTCTGGCTGTTCCTTCTCCTGGGGGACTTCTTTCTTGTTTCCACCCTTCCTTCTTTTCCCTCAGGTGGTTATGTGGAGGGTTCTGGACCGTTCTGTGATTTGGTTGCTTGCTGCAGTTGGTTCATGGCACCCTCGGTTCCCTTGTCCTTTCCGTTGGAGTTTGCCATTCCATCCGTTGCCTCTGTACCTGCCGCTTCGTCCACTGGACTCACTTTGCTGGTTGAGGCTTGCGGTTTGTCTCTTGTGAGGCTGTCCATCTTGGACCATAAATGTTCTTTGTCTGTTGCTGCACTGCTCCGGCATTCACGGCTGTCATCTACTCTTGCGGCTTGTTGCCATCATTGGCGTTCTTTTTCCGTCTGGTGTCTGGTTGGGGATTTTCCTCTTCCTCTTGGTTCCTCAAGTTGTGTTGGTCTTTCTTCGGGACGGTTTTCAGCTGGTTTTGGCTGTCTCTGCCCTCCATGGTGGGTGGCATTTGCTTGCATTTCACGGGGATGGCATTGCTGCCGGTTGGGCACTGCCCCTCGCATTTGTGTCCTTTCCCGTTTACATCTGGGTGGTGATGTGCCCTCGGATTTTTGGGCTGCTGTTTTTATGTCCTGCGGGTCCTCTTGCAGTGTCATCTTCTTGGGGACATTTGATGTCCCTTGTTTTGCTTTTTCTTGGTGTATTGGACGAAATCAGTTTCTTGGCTTTGGTACGTACTCCTACGTAAGGACTGTGAGAGGAGAGGAATACGGACGAGGAGGTAATGCACAGTTACTTACCAGGTAATATTCATTACTCCGAATCCATGTCTTCCTCGTCACAGTCCTGAGTCCCTCCCACCTCTCCCTGTTGTTCAACTGATTTCTTTCTGTGCGTTGTTATTTCAGGAAGTCCTTCCCAGGAAGTGATGTATTTATATCCATTGGTATCGGGGCCATCTAGGATTGGGAAGGAAAATCAAGTTTAGTGATTAGGTTCTGCATAGATGTAGAGAAACTCATGCGTAAGGACTGTGACAAGGAAGACATGGACTCGGAGTAATGAATATTAAGGGTAAGTAACTGGGCATTTGCAGGAAGACAAAAAACACTGCTGTATGTTTTGCAGATTATTGTGTTGATTGAAAACGCCATTGTTTCAGGCATTGCCACTGTGCTGTAGGACAGAGTTGGTTTCAATTTACCTCTTATTACTTGCAACAAAGGCTCAAGAGAAAAACATTGAATTTTTGTAAAGTTTTGAACACCTACCCCAGTGTGAAGGCTTTGTGTTTGAGCGCTTGTTTATTATCAAGGAACGATCCTCAATTTTCAGAGGTAATCCCCAAGTATTTGTATGCTTATGTTGGAGGGATTTTCTCTCTGTTCATGTGCATTTCTTATTAGTTTTCCTACCAATGATCATAGAGTTTGATTTTTCAGTGTTGATTTCCAACAAGTTGGTTGAACAATATGTGGATAACTAGTCTGAGAGACTTTGCATGCCTTTGGGGCTTTTACTTAGTAAGACCTAATGATCCATATATTGCAAGACCGGTACACATCGGGCCACCAGTTTCTGGAGGTGTGAAGGACCATCTTTAAAAAATTATAGGGGTCTGCATTAATATGTTAAATAGGATAGGGGCCTGCACACAGCCTTGTTTAACACCATTAGATGTGGGAATGTTTCTTGAAATTGTATCCACATTTTCTATTTTCACTTGTACCCAGTGTTATAGAGTAATTTGATGGCCTTCAGCAAGGGGTCAAGGATATGCCACTTGCCCATTTTTCCAAATAATAGATTCCTGGGCACTTTATCATCTTTAAAGTCTATAAAACAGATATATAACATTCATTTTAACAATATTGCCTTTGAAGTTAAATTGATATGGTTAACATTTTCGTTTTAGTTCCACTCCCTGGGTGAAACCCCTTTAGTTTAAATGGTTGGCGATCCTAATTTGCTGCCCAAATTTTCAGATCTAAAAGGATACAATTAGCAAAGTATTTTGCATTGATATCAATCAATGCTATCAGTCACTAATTCGCAGGGTTTGAGTAAGTGCCTTTTTTGTAAATTGACTGAAGAATGGATCCCGGCCACAATTTTCGTATAAGTTGTAGGAGTTAATACTGGTTGAAAAAAGAGGCCCAAAACTCATAATCGTTTTTGAAGAGGGGAGCTGGTAACCTTTCAGTCCTGGGGCGCTCTCTTGTCTGCCTTTTTTTTTACTGTTTGGACCATTATGTTACACTGACAGTGTACTGGGCTACAAGGATAATTTCTTGAGGGTCAGGAACCGGGAAGTAGTAAGGGTCTTAGTTTGCGTAAAGGGTCTCAACATATTTAATCCTTTGGGCGCATTGAATGTTGTCACAATCACCGAGGTCTTTTTTTTTCAAAAAATGCCAACTCGGTGGGGGTCTGGGCTGGCAATATGCATTTGTCTAGGCTTGGGAGGTTTATCTGGAATTTGTCTACCTCTTTGGTTTGTGTAAGGATCTCTTTGGCCTGAAGGTTAGTCTGGAGATCAGGCAGGTCCTTTGCCTGGGTATGCAGTTCCAGACTTGGTGGTAATTTTAGTGGCCCTGCCTTTACAGCATGAATGTGTGCTGATAAGCACTAGAATGTTCACAGTCTGTTTGGGCTTTTTGTGCGCCTTCTCAGCAGCCATTGGAGTTTTGCAGATTATTCTGGGTGGAAGAAAGCTTGCATTTTTCGAATATGGGATAAACCATTTGGGTAGATGGGAGCTTATCAGAATGGGCAACCGTCTTTTCATTGATTGATAACTTTGCTTTTTGATTGTGGGAGCCCTTGGTGTTGAAGTGGTGGAGTATGTTTAAATGGAAGGATGTCACTTTCACCCTCATCAGTCTGAGAGTGGGATTGATTGGGGGATCTGAACATTTGAAAGTTGCGGTCATCAGCCTTTTTGTGTACAGCATGGTTTATTCTTTTTAGCATTGGGAGCTTTGTTTCCGCCGCCTCATTAGCTGTTTCTTCTGTTGCATTCCTTAGTATGATGAGGCTAAAGGCATCCAGCTTTTTTTCCATTTCCGTGATTTAATTTGTCATTGTTTGGAAGAGGTCCATTTGGAGCTCAAGTTTGCTGAATTGGAAATGTAAGGCTTTTGCTGATTCAGTCAGAGTTGAAAGAAAAGATGACCACAGCCTGGGCAGCGAAGGTCTGTATGGACTGTGTCTGATGGAAAAGGGGCTTCTGTCAGACTCTAAGAAGGCCTTAGATTTGTTCCTTTGCTCTTCCTGTCTAAAGACAAAGGGAAAGCATGCTTCTGCAATTAGCCAGGGGACCATGTACTAGCTGGTTTCTGCGATAGAAGCAAAGGGTTTTTGCTTAGTTGTGGGGGCATTGGGGATCTTGGATCCGTGTGAGGATGGGCATTCCAAGGCCCGTTTTGGTTTCAACATGTAGTCCTCAATTGCGCCTTACAGAATTGCTTTACTGCGGGTTACAGTGGTTGGGTCCCACATGTATTTTCCTCCTAGCCTGGTGGAGCTTCCTTTTATGTCTGTGGAGAGGAGCAATTTCCATTCTAATGCACTCCTCATCCTTGCACCCCTTGAAGATAAGGGACAACTTTCCTAAATGTATACAGCAGAAAAAAATATGTAAAAAAGGAATTGTACAGGGGAGACGAAGGCTTGCTGTTCCTGGTGAATATTACCATTACTTGTGTGCATCTGATGACAGAAGCAAGCTTATATGAGGTGTTTATTCAGACTCTTTGAAGAAGTTCAAACATACAGTCTATAGGGCATAGTCTATAGGGCCCCCCCACTTGCGGATGAGTGATGGGCAATGAGTGTAGATCTACAGGCCGCCATCCAAGGGCAAGTCTAGCTATAGCAACCTCTGGCCGCAAGCTGCATTGCTCCACCTTACCGAAGGGTGCGACCCGCAACACCACAAAGAGCAAGAACACACCTCTGCTGCCCCCACTGGTCCAGTTCCCTGACTGCTGCAGTGGCGGCAGAAGCTGAGGTGACATCTGACCACGGGGAGAAGCTGGCAGTCTGACCCTAGGGGCACAAGCATGCCCGGTCACTTTCGTAGGAGTCTCAATGCTGGGGCTCTTTTGCCAGACACGGGGCTCGAGACTTGGGCTTTTCTGGGTGGGGACAATGAGGGTAGAGAGCTGGTAGGGAGTGAGGCGGCTTGAGCCAAGGAGGGCTCTGTAGAGTTGGTGGCTGCCGAGTCACGCACGTGGAAGTCAGTGCTGCCTTGAGGTGTGCTGCACATGCACTGCATGAATAAAGAGAGGAACCGTGTATTAGTTTCTTGGCATCGGACGGGTGACTGCTGTTGCAGCCCCACCCACTGCCTTTTATCTACTGCTGTGCATGGTGCATGAGAGAGACCAAGCAGACACATGTCTCCGGGGGTTTCTCTCAACCTCCCTCTTTACAGATTGAGTGATCAACATTACATCCCTCCTTCCATTTAAATGAAACACAAACATTCCTATTCATCAACCAACTACTCATGAACTCGAACAACTCGAACTGGAAGTTCCAACTGGTATAGCTCGTTCACACCATACAGTCAATGAGTCAGACAGATGGTGGCAGATTATGCCACAGGTGGTACTTCGTGCGGTCACCCCTGTCACTGTGGTCACAACAACTGGTGACGGGCACATGAGCATCAGCAAAGGTCACTGTTGGCCTTGTGAGAGAACCACATGGGGGGTCACTCCTCAGGTCAGTGGGGCCGGGATCAACACCACCTTCTGACAGTTCTGTAGTTGTTGTTGACATGGTCTCTTCAGTATAGCGCTGTGTTGGTTCCCTGGCTTCAGGGGTTTCCAGGCGTTCCTCATTGTCCACTTTGGCAGGCCTAAAGAATGAGATGTTCCGAGTGATTTCATCATCATCCCACCGGGCTGTGATCATCGGGCCCTGGGTCACGTTTTGACCCAAGGGTGATGTTCAAAAGGGAGCCTGAATTTGCTGCCTGTGTGCCTGTCTTTAACAAACATCATGTACCCGGGGTGGAGATTAGATGGCAAGGCCTAACGGTGGATGCTCGCTTTTTGGTTGGTGTTTCATCTTCTCTGTAGCATTAGAGGGTCATCAATGGGGGGCAGTGTGCACTTCGGGGGGTGTGGGATGGTGTCAGTCATTACCAGCCCCATGCTGGCATGGCCCAGGGATTGCCCTGAGGTTGAATGTGGGGTTTGGCATTATTCCAGCAAAAATGCAAAGACCACCCATTCCAGTGATTGCTGGTCAGCATGTGCAATGCAAATCACTTTGCTAAGTGTGCACATGAAACGCTCGGCCTCCCCTATTGAAGTCACGGAGGAGTTACTCACTTATGCTTGGTACCCAAGGATTGTAGGTACGTCACAAACTCCTGGCTTTGGAAAGGCAGACCATTTTCCATTTGGAGCTCTCGCAGGAGCCTGCATGTTGCCATCATGTTCTCGAGCTTGGGGAGGACCTCAGTTGCCGCTTGAGATGTTGCCAGCTCTCCCTCTGGAATTTTAGTATAGTCATCAATTAAGACTAGGGTATATAACCCATCAGGAAGGCACCCAAAGTCCAGGCTAGAGTACACCCATGGTTGCTGGAGGCCTTGCTCCATTGGGCGGGCCTGTGACTTGGCACCATCAACAGGACCGCAAGGTGCCTTCAACAATCTCATCCATGAGTGGGAACCATACTTTTGTCTGGAGACGGTTCTTGGTTTTCACCATGCTCTGGTGACCGTTTTGAGCAAGTTGCACTGCTTGCACGGTGAAGCTGGCGGACAGCAATAAATGGGGCCCTCTCAGTAGGCACCCGCCTGCCCAGTGGCTGGAGATAGCTTCCCTTTCTATCTGTGAGTACCTCTGCTCTGTAGAGGTGAGTAACCGACTGGCATAGCTACAGGCATCCGGTCTTCTTGGGCTTGTTGCTAGGTGCGGACGGTCCCTAGCCCTTTGGGGCTGGCGTCAACTGCAATGATAGATGGTTTGGAAGGGTCACAGTAGGCCAAAATGGTGTCAGCTGTGAGAGCCTCTTTGCCTGCCCGAAAGGCCTGTGCCTGCATCCTCAATCCAGGTCCACAGGACTTTAGCCTTCGTGAGGTCTTGGAGGGGTTGGGTGAGGTTCGTCAGGTCAAGTATGAATCTGCCACAATAGTTTACCAATCCTAAAAAGCTCCATACCTCGTTGGTCAGCGCCGGTACTTCCCTGACATCCCTCACTCTCTCAGGTTCTGGGGCTATATCGTTCACTGAGAATGAGTATCCGAAGAAGCTGCTCTGTTGTTTCATGAATTCGCACTTCTCTCGGTGAAGTGTGAGCCCCAAGCCCCAGATCCGTTATAGTGCTCTCCGAAGACACTCATGATGTTCTCTCACTGATTTTGCAAACATGAGAATGTCATCATTGACGTTAAGGACACTGTGCAACCCTGCAAACAGTTCCTGGATGGTTTTCAGGAATACCTCCGCTGCGCTTGATATCCCAAAATTTAGACGCCGGTGACACCGGAGCCCCACGTGTGATGAGAACATAGTACCTCGAGTCCAGGTGCAGGGGCAGTTGGTGGTACCCGGACCACAGGTCTACTTTGGAAAACTGTCGGGCTCCATTCAGCTCTCCAATGAGGTAATCGATGGTGAGGGTCAGATGACGTTCTCATTTAATTGCGATGTTAAGGAGCCGCATGTCCACACAGATGTGGACCTCTCCATGGTGCTTTTGTTTTTTCGCTACCATGATGGGCGACACCCACGGCATCGGGCCTTTGATCTTCTCAATGATTTTTGCATGTTCTAACTTATACAGTTCATTCTCAACTTTCGGTTTCAAGTGAAACACGATGCTACGATGTCGCAGTGCTACTGGCTGGATTGATTTGTCGATGTGCAGCTGCACAACTTTGTCCCTCAAACAGCCGATGTCATTTAACAGGTCTTCAAATTCAGTGAGGATTTGCAAAAGTTCCTCAGCTTGGACTCCAAAGGCAAACTTGACCAAACCCAGGGTTTCAGGCATGTTGAAGCTGTATAGTATGCCTTAAACTTCCCTAGCCAAGTACATATGGTGGTGTCAACACACATGTCCCCATGCAAGACTTTGGAACTAAAACTCCCAAGCATGGGCAGTTGTTGTGTTTGTCCGTACGCAAAGACTCTGACTTTTACTTTAGCTAGCGCTGGAGGTCTCAGCATGGTCTGATATGTGTTGGCTGACATAATGTCTATGGATGCTCTCGTGTTGATGGTAGCCATGATCGTGTGTTGGCCAACACAGAGTTGACACTGGGGAAGTGGCCTGCGGGTAGCAGTGTTGTTGCCAATCGCAAATACAGTGTGCACTGTATATTCAGTGATGCCGTCGTCATCCATGTATTCCATCTTATCTTCTGCTTCTGGGATGGCGTGGACGGTTTCTTTTGCGGTCTTGTGTCTTGACAACCTACACACCTTTGCAAAGTGATTATATTTGCTGCATGCAGTGCACTTCTGGCCCTTGGCTGGGTAGTCTGTCGGTCTGTGTGACTGTCCTCCACAATGCCCACATGTTCTTTTGGCACCAGGAGGTCTCTTTGCGGGCTCGGTGTTATGCCGTAGTTGGATGGCGTTGACTGGTTATACTTTGACCGGTCTGTGGAGCGCAGCTTCCAAATGTGATGACGGGCTTTTGACAGCTCCTTTGACCTGCCAAGCATGAGTATGTCTCTTAGGGATTTCCCTAACTCCTTCAGTATTGTTTCCAACAGCATGGAGGAGGCACAGCCTTGAATGATCTGGCCTCTGATCTCCTCTTGTTCATCATTAAACCCGCAAGTATTAGCAAGCTCTTTGAGTCTGCCATAAAAACCATCAAGCAATTCTTCTGGCTCTTGGCGGGCTTGCCTAAAAAAGAAGCGCTCATAGTCTCTATTGGCCATCGGCTCAAATATGCGTTCAGGGCTGCGACAAGTGAGGCGTATGTTATGGTCGCCGCCTCCGTGAGGGATTTATATATTATGTGTATGTCCTTACCCTCTAGGTGTAGCAGAAGGACTAGACGACTTGCCGCGGAGACCTCTGTGGCCTCAAAGTAAAACTCTAGGCGCTCCACCCAAATCCTCCACTTGGGTGCTTGTGAGGACGGTGCACCTTCAATGAGGAAGGGCTCAATTGCTGGCACAGTTGGCATCCTAGGATGGATTCAAGTGTTTTACAGTCACAAACCACCTCGATGAGGGTGGGAAATGCTGACTTCAAGCAAGCACATCTTATGGCACAAGCACTGCCGGTGCTAAGAATGCAGGGCAGCTGCCTAACCAAGGGTGCTGATGAAGGCAGTCAGTCTACGCAGCCCACCTACTGCAGCTGTTGATCAGGATGACAGATGGTTGCTCCAATGGGGGGAAATACTTAATTGGCCTCTTGATAAGGCTGTCGCTGTGGGGCAATGCTTCAGAAGCCTCATAAGGCGGTTGCCACTGTGGGGGAACAGCTCTTTGGACCTTGTGTGGGGCCCAGCGCTCTCCCCTCCCCCACTGCAGCATAAGCACTGCCAGCGTGATATTACTGCTGGGCAGCCGCTGCGTGGGAGGTCCCAATCAGAGAGATGGCCTTCTTACTCTGATGAGCGCGTATTCCGGGAGGGATCCACCCTCGTTGCCAATGTAGACTAGGCGGGTGCCGAGTCACACATGTGGAAGGTGGTGTGGCCTTGCGGTGTGTAACACATGCACTGCACAAATAAAGAGGGGAGCCGTGTATTACTTTCTTAGCATCAGACGGGTGACTGTCATTACAGCCCCGCCCACAGCCTTTTATTTACAGCTGTGCGCAGCGTGTGGGGCCAACCCTTTTACAGATCCAGTGGTCAACATTACAGGTTTCTGCACATCTCGGCACTGCTCAAATAGACTCTGTGCAGGATTTAAAGCACGCTGTGGCTTAGTACTCTCCACAGTGCAGCAAGTCTCACCTGCTCCCCTGTGCTTCAGAACATAGGCCCTCTAATCCCACCGGATGTCCTCAGGTGCATGGTTTACTGTGGTGGCCGGGCCTGGGCTGCAAACCAGGCACACACCAGCTCTGGAAAAGGGTATAGAATGGACCCCTGTCCGAAGCAGCAACCTCCGCCTCCTCCTCTACTGGCTAAGCTCAACTTCAACCATTGCTCCGTTTCTCCGCCCACTTCACTCTAACATAGCACATGTAGTTGGGCACCTTCAGGAAGCTGCTGTCATCGCAGAGGTCAAAAACACACTCTGCTCAATATAAACCACTACTGCACAGTTACACCATATTCCACAAGATGGCTCAATACAGTGAGTGAATCTCAGAATTCTCTCACTGTTTATACACCATTTATGATGGAAATGCTCTGGCTATATACACCATTTATGATGGAAATACTCCCGTTTGACAATATATATCAAAAAGCAAGTTAGGGGCACTGTGACATCACTATACAGTTATGAAGTCCCTACTTTGAGCTTTAGATATCAATATAAGACTTTTACTTCATAAATCTATGGTGAAATAGGTTGCAAAGTCACTGAAAGAGAAGGATTAAGAAGTCGATCAATGGAAAAGGTAAGAATTTGTAATTACCTATGGGAAGCCATGATTGTGATCTCAATCAATGGAATCGGGTGTGGGGGTGACACTATCATGGTCAAAATACTGTCCTACAAAAATATGAAATTCACAGTATCAACTACCACTGTATCATCAAGGCAAGTAGGTGTTGAGGTATGAATACTAAGCCTATGCTTCCATATATATTGTTACTGTGTGTGTAGCGCTCTCCACAGCCTGGGTACCCACCAATGACTACGCCACTCATGGAGCTTAGAATTACACTTCTTTATACTTCTGTGTGTAACCGTGAACTCAACATTATAAAACATGCTTTCATTGCATTGTGCTCTGACACCTACATCACAGCTCTCAGGAGTCTGTTAGGAGCTAAAAGGGTTCCATCATAAAACGCCCAAGACTTCCCACTCTGCTAAATAAACTTTTTTTTCAAATTAGTATATTTCAACCTTATCTGGTTACTGGAAGCTGGGAGCTGTCATCTTCAGTGTCAAAGATTTCCTAAGACAGTGAAGAGGTAACAGCAGACACTGAATTTTGAGGTTCGGTCTTTCGTTCACCATCTCGATCAGATGACCGATGACTCAAATGCTGAAAGTGAGAAGAGTCTCTGGTAACAGACTTTCCAGGACGCTGGGCAGTTACCATGTGTCCCTTGGTGGACACAACGTGGAAAGGTTCAGCATCATATGGAGCATCAGATTTCCACCTTTGCATTTGTCAGGCAATCACTAGATCTCCACTCTTAAACTCAATGTTCTGGCATGTTGCCTCTTGTCTGCATATGCTTTCATTTTCTGCTTGTTAACCAAGTCCTTTGTATGAGTTGTGTCATCATTTCCTCCTCTTTTGTTAGTCCATTGAGGTAACTTGGTTGTCATTGCTCTCTCGAACATCAAAGTCACAGGACTTTCGGCTGTGGTTGAGTGAGGTGGTGAACAAAAGGCTCATAGAGGAGCATTCAATACAGTTTTTAAACTGGGCTGGGACACTTTAGTGCTTCACAGCACCACCACGAGGGGACTCCATCCCCCAGGAGGCACAACTGCCCTTTTCCTACCAAGAGGTGGCCTCAACAGTGCTGAATGGTTGCTTGAGCCCTCTTTAGGGCAGAGAATCTCCCGCTGCGCTGGATGCTTTAATGCTTCACAGCACCACCACAAGGATTCACCATCCCCAGGAGGCACCGCTGCCCTTATCCTTCCAGGAGGCAGCCTTGACAGTGCCCATTGGTTGCTTGAGTCCTCTTAAGGGCAGAGACTTTCCCACAGCACGGACCGGGCAAGGTTGGACCCACTTTCTTGGCCCTGGGCCCTTGGACATTTGTTAAAGACATTGAGTTAAATTCAGTCCTATCTTTCTGTTAATCTCTTGTTAGCTATCTGTTAAATATAACAATGGGGAAAACTAATCTCACAATGGGGAAAAAGAATCTCAGCACTCAAAAGAAACTGGGGGATAAGGGGACTCTCATCACCCCACCAATTACCTCCTACATGTCTTCAGCTATGGGAGTAATCTCCACGGAGTTAGAGATAGTTGAGAGTCGTATCGACGCTGTCCAAAGGTTAATTGAGACCAATGACTCTCCTGGGCCTGCAAACCCTCCACAAGCACCCTGCTTAAGACCGTAAATAGGAATCCTGATCTATCTCCAAATTCTCGACCAGCAAGACCCACAGGGCCTGCCGTCATCTCAAATCCATGCATTATTTAACTTAAGCAGCCCTCCCTCAGCAGCACAAAAGCCCCCACCGGCTCAGTGTAAAAGATGCGATGACCATGCCAAAAGGCTGCTACAGGCATGAAAAACCTATGTACAAAGCCTGAAGTCTCTGCTTCCATCAACGCCACCTTAACTAGGCCAGACATTGGGGCAGTATTCCAGGACATGTGCAAATCCCTGTTTGATAACTAGGAGTCTCTTCTGAAGGACCTCCGATGGGACATTTCAATGCAGATTAAGCCCCTGGGGGACAGAGTGCAAGCACGTACACATTTTTGTCACGCCACTGATCACACTTGTGCAAATAAATTTCATCCTGAAGCTGTATCAGTCACGCCTGGAAATTTACAGTTTTCTTTAGAACCTGCATATCCCCCTCTCACCCTCACCGACCGACCCATACCCAAACTAGCAACTCATCCACAGCCCCCGAATCCTGCCCCAGTGGTTAATAACATTTGCTCTGATGAACTTGCTGTTTTAAAGAACAACATAGATGGGGGACAGGAGTGTGGGGACCACCTGCAACTCCTACCTGAATGTGCACAGTATCTCATCATACTTGAAGGCATCCCTTCTGTGAATGTAGGTGTGAATAAACACTGGCACGGCTTAAAAAATAAAGTCACCCATTGGTGTAAATCAAGCTCAAACTAGCCATCTGATCTGGTGGATTAAATCCTCATGGTTAGGAGTGTCGGCTGGTTGGGCTATTCTCACAAATCTTCAAGGGGTGATTGTGTTGTGGTAAATTTCAGGAACCCCCACCTGGTAAGTGAGCTGCTACACAGATTGGATCATCGTGTGAACAGGATGTGTAAGATTCATGCACTCCCTTTGGGCTTCTTTTATCGGACCTCGACCCTGCCACCGATGGCTTGCAATATGCCAGGTCCGGGCCTCAACCCAGTAGCTCAGCCAATTAATTTGTTTGTTCATGAAAAACGTTTTGCTCCTCTCTCATGCATGTCGGACGTAGAATGACTGGCTGCATCTGCAGTTAGTTCTCCATCTTCCCCTCCCCTTCTTCTGATGCTGACCTCAGGATTTGCAGGGCAGAGACTTCCACCAAACCCACTTCTATAGTTGTCACTGGGGGGTCAGATAGTCTTTGTTTCCTGTCTTGGAACATACTGATAATCTGAACGAAGCTTGGATAATGAGGACTGGCTGGAACTAATTAATAAGCATGACATAGTATGCTGCCAAGAGACCTGGGCCCCTGAGGATTTTCACGTTAATGGGTTTCGATCCTTTTGTGTACCGGCCACACAATCCAATTCAGGCAGGCGGAAGGCAGGGGACTAAGGATACTCCTTTCTGTTAGAATAAGCAATTTGGAAGTTGAAAAGCTGCTGTGTACCCCCTGTTGTCAAGTTTTGTGCATACCATTCCCTTGGTTTTTAGATGTTTTATTAAATAACTTTTATTTAAAAATTTATAAATCATCCTTTCAACCTGATAAGGGATCTGGACCAATTTTTAACTAATTATTGCGACAGACACACAGATAGGGAGGCCATTCTCTGGATGGGTGATTTTAATATTTCTATTTGCCCTTTCAGAAGTGACCGTGATTGTGGGGTTACGGATTAGCAAGAAGAAAATGTATCACATTTTATGCATACGCCATATGGGTCTGCGCTGAACCAGGTGATACCCAAACTTAATTTACATTTCAGTTCAGATTTTTTTAAGGAAGGTGATTTTTTTCTGCCAACTTATAGAGGGAATGGGGAAGGGATCTACAATAGATTTTATGTTGTTCTTCCCTTATATAGTTCCATACTTTCAGGACTCTTATATTTTTCCCTCCATTATCAGCAACCATAATCCTATTGTTGCTAGCTTTAAATGTCCTTTGTCCAAATCTCAAACATGCAGTCTTGCCCCTGATCTTCAGTTCTCAAAATCTAGAGGTGGTGATGCTTTGTCTATCTGAGGAGGCATTGGTTGGGGAAGTCCTTGAAAGTTTTGAAGTTCTCTGTTAAAACGCTTCCCGCTTGCTGGTTGCCAGGAAAAAGCAAATGGCAACCCCCCACCCCCATTCAAATGGTTTAACACGGCTTACAACGTTGCTTTAAAACAGCTTTCCAAAGCATCACCAATGTGGAGGAGGTTAGATAACCTAGGGTTGCATATAAATCCGCTCTAGATAAGAGGAAACAGGAGGTAAGGAGGAAGGCTTTGGAGGATTTGCAAGCCTTAGGGACTCCAGGGCCTTTTGGGAGGTGATCAACAGGACTTTTTTTACTAATGACAATCAGCCTAGAATTGAATGTCATATTCCTGCAGCGGAGTGAGTCAGTCACTTCTCTAAAATATTCATTCAGGACATTCCATCTCACGCTCCAGGTGAGGTTAGGCCCCCCCATCTTCTATTGAAATCCTAGCTCTAAATGATTATATTAAAGTTAGCGCAACAACTAGAGCCATACTAAAGTCATCGTCAGGAAAGACGTCAGGGCCAGATGGAGTGCCCGTTGACGTTTTCAGACAGAATCCCACTTTTTGGGCACCCACGCTAACAAATGTTTGTTGTGCGGTGATAAGAGGTGATATCCCTAATTCCTGAAAGAAGTCCATCATCGTCCTAATATATTAAAAAGGGAATAGAAATAGTCCAACCTGCTACTGACCAATTTACCTCCTGAACTCCTCCTTAAAGATCCTTGGGAAGGTAATTCTGCAAAAATTAGAAGATTGGGCTGTGGAGAAAAATTATTTCTCAGAAGTGCAATATGGTTTTCAGCCAGGGGTTGGTACGGTCGAGCAAATTCTGAATCTGCTCTTGCTATCTGGGAAATATATCCAACAAAGAGGAGGAGCTCTCCATGAAGCCTTAATAGACCTCTCCAGTGCGTTCGACCTGGTCGAAAGGGATAAGTTATGGGTTATGATGGGCAAAGCAGGGATTCATGTAGCCCTAATTGACCTTTTAAGTGTCTGGACAATGGTACGATGGCTCAGGTCCAATTTGGTACCAATTGGTGAGTGTTCTCCTGCCTTTGATTCCAGCAAAGGTGTGAGATAAGGATGTATTGTAGCTCCCTTTTTATTTCATTTTTATATTAACACTCTTGAGCTGGAACTTGTGGCAAGAGGCAAGGATCTCCCTATGGTTGGGCGTCGTCCAGTTCACGTTTTACTTGACGCCGATGGCCCAGTTTTAATTGCTTGTACCGCAAATGGACTCCAGTTGCTACTGGATTCTTTTAATGACTTTATTGGAATGTTAAATTTGAGAATAAACCACCAGAAAACACATATGTGGACCAAAAAAAACCTGTTCACGCACACACACCATAGATGGTAACCCAATCACCAAGGTGAAGAGTTTTAATTACCTTGGGGTCCTGCTGATGGATAATTTGAGCTGGGATAGCTCCTGAGACAGAGAGTTCGTAATTTGCCGGGGCTATAGATTCTTAAATTCTTCAAGAAATTTGGACACAAGCCTATTAAGGAGCTAACAACTTTGTTTAAAAGCAAATGTTTTTCTCTGGCAACTGATGGGGCTGGCGTTTGGGGCTACACTTCACCTGGAAGCTTGCAATCGATTGAGAATACATTTATGTGCAGATTGCTGGCTTGTTCCAAAAGTACCACCAGTCTTATTGTCCATCTGGAATGTGGACTTTCTTTTTTGTAGGACATAGTTGAGGCTTCATCGTTGCATCTATAGGTTAAGATCTGGCACTCGCCCCACACCACATTTACCCGATTGGTCGTGAGGACTACTTGAGACAAGACCATTCGGACCTCATCTCCTGGTTAGCCTATGTTAAGAGGAATGTTTCCAAACTTTGCCTGTCTAATTTGTTTCTGTCACTTAATGCAATTGATAACAGCACAAGGAACCAGGTGAAATCTCTTTTTTATCCATATAGAGATCAGGCCAAACTCTCTAAATGTTCATCTAGGAGTTCAGTCTGCCACTACCTACAAATAAAATCTGCTGAAGGGATGGAACCATACTTGTTGTGGGTCTTGAACCCCGATCATAAATTTTATTTAACCCATTTCAGACGAAGCACTTTACACTTTTTGGTACCTTATCCTCAGCAGGGCGCTTGGTTCTCCGCTCTACCCCATTGTCCTTTTGATAACATCTCTAAGCAAAAATGTGTCCATTTTATGCTCTTTCATAGTTTTTATACTCGTCCCAGACTGCAACTTTTATGTCCATTATTGCATTCTTATGGTTTTAGATCACACATTTTTAGCCTGCAATGGTTACAGCTTTTAGATTCAGGCCACTGTTGTTGCAAGTTCTATACAACAAGCACTCAGAATTAGAAAAGTGGAGAAGTTTAACATTTCTTGAGAAACCTGAATCTTCTATCCCATGCCAAAGCCCCAGACTTTGTTGTAACCAGCCTTTAAAGTGTTTGCCAAATTGAGTCTTGCCTTGACTGTTACAACCTGATTAGCTTTCTAGTGTCATAAGATTGCATTATGTACGATATATATGTAACAATTTTATTGCGATTTTATACTGATTATCTGTTTGCATGTACGTGTTTTTAGCTTTTTATAGCTATCAGCCAAATAAAAGTATTTGACTGACTGAACTGAGCTTCTCAAGATTTGCACACTGTACTGCTGTCTTTAGCATACTCATGAAACTCTCAATGAGTTTGTTGGCCTGCAGCCACAAAGGTGTGCTCTTCCATATGCTTTATGTTCAAATGTTCCAGGAAATCTTTGAATTCTCAACTGTTAAACAGCAGGCCATTATCAGACTTCAAAATGACTGGAACGCCCCTTGTTGCAAAGATGCCATCTAGCCTCTCAATGACTCGCTCGTGAGTTGTGGCTGAGAGATCTTCTGTTAATGGAAAACATGAGTACTCATCCACAGTTACCATCAGATAATGTCCTTTATCGAGTGGACCAAAGAAATCGATTCCTATTCTCTCCACGCATGCTTAGGGAGTTCTGACATGTTAAGAGTATGTTGAGTAATATTTGTGGAAAGGCAGTTAAATAGATTATAGGCCTTGTGTTCCTTTTTAACCCTCTCATCTAAATATGGAAACCAAACTCGGTCTCGGAGTGCCCGCTTGGTGGCAACAATACCACAATGTCCTTTGTGAGCTACGTCAATCATTTTCTGTTGCAGGCTTTCCAGAATTAGAACCCTTGACCCTCGCAGTATAACCCTTGCGTGAGTTATAGACAGCTATTCTTTAATATTTTTGTATTTTTGGAATTCGCCATCACTGGTGAGAGGTCGAGTGTGTCAGTTCCATGACTGATGTGTAACTATATGTTTCAATTTCAGCATGTCGCTATCATGGCTCATAGCAGTGATGATCTGGGCTAACAATATAGCATCTGGCCAATTTGATTTTACAATGAAATTAATGCAGGCTTCAGCCATCTTGGATGGAGTACCTTGACCTTGGATAGGCATTCTGGAAAAGTAGTCAGCAGGGTTTTGATCCTTCCCTGGACAATGTACAATGGTGTAGTCATAGTCCTGCACCCACCGTTCAATTTGAGGAGGCATCTTGGCTTTTGGATTGCCAAAGATAGTCAATAAAGCTTGATGATCAGTTGCCAGCATAAAAGGCTTTCCGTACAGGAATAGATGGAAATGTTCACAAGCTCATACCACAGATAAACGTTTTCAGGTTGTGAGTAAGCATGTTCTGTTTGGGACAACCTTCTACTGGCATATGCCACAATATGCCTTCGAGCATTTGGATGTCCACCGTGCTGTGCATTGATAGTGCCTAACCCGACTGGGATAGCGTCAACAACCTCTGTATGAAGCTTTGGATTGAAGTAAGCCATTTCAGCAACAATTTCAACGGCTTGTTTGATTTCCTTGAAATTTCTCTCACATTCTTGTGACCACCTGAATGAAGCATTTCTCTTTGTTAAGTCTCATAATGGAGCACTTATAGGCGCAATGTCTAGTACATATCTTAAACAGTAACTACACATGCCAAGAAATGGACGTGTCATAGAAATATCTTGTGGGGAACAGCATTTGGCAGTACTTGTACCTTTGCAGGATCAGGTGGCATACCCCCAACTGAAAAGATATGGCCAAAGAACTTTAACTTTGTCTTGTGGAACTCACACTTGTCTGCATTCAGAATCAAACCTGCATCAGTAGGTAAACGACATACTAGTGTGAGAGCTTTAAGATGCTCCTTCTGTGTTGTTTCGAAAATCAATATGTCATTGTTATAATTAAATGCATCCACAACAGGCTGTATGATACATCGAATGACATCTTGGAAAAGGTTCTGCAGTAGATGACACACCAAAACAGAGTCTCTTGTATCGAAACAGGCCAGCATGTGTAGAAAAGGTTGTAATTTACCTGCAATCTTATTCAAGTTCCAACTGATGATAACCTTTATTTAAATCAAGGCGAGAGAAGACCTTTGCACCATTTAATTGCGTTATCATGTGAGCAATGTGTGGACTTGGATGTTGTTCTCGTTCAATTGCCTTGCTTGCTTGACCCATGTCAACGCATATGCGTACAGCTCCTTCACTGTACTTTTAGGGCACTACCACTATGGGAGAAACCCATGAGGTTGGACCAGTTGAACGCTCAATGTCATGCTTAAGTAATGTTTCATGTTTTTTTTCAACAGCTTCTTGTAAATGAAAAGCAATTTGTCTATGTTGCTAAGCAATAGGAAGGACATCTTCCTTAACATGCAAATTTACTTTCAAAGTCTTAAGCTTTCCTAAACCATGAAACAACAAAGGAAAGTGACTTACTATTTCGTGGTGAGCATTCATGTTGTAATTCACAGAAACCAGTCCCACATCAGCCGCTGTACTGAAACTGAGCAGACAGGAACTTGACACTGTACCTTGAAGCACATGGATGAGTGCTTGCACCTTTGATTTCTTGTGTTTCATTGTCTCCACAAATGAACCTTGACTTTTTATGGGCATTGATGCAGCTTATGTGTACACTTTGGTTTTCTATGGCCAGGTCAGGGTAATGGAGATAATTCATTGTAATTCTCTTCAGGCCTTATGATTATCTTTGCACCACAGTCGATGATGAAAGGTATTGAGCAACCATTTATTTTCAATGTAATCTTCGGGCAATGTTTGTATGACTTTGGTTCTTTGGCATGTTGACTTTTCTTTGACTGACATTTTTCCTCACATGCAGCCTGTCCGACATATGCATGTTTCTCTGCGGTAAACATCGACATGGCACAATCATCTTCCTCACTTTCACGTGCTATTGAGGCGGAAGAACTGTTTGACAATGATTTAGATGACGATCGACTTCATTCTGTGTCAATTTTCCTCAATTGATGTCGCTGCTTGGCCTTGTGGGTGTGCGTTGAACGTTGCTTCTGAAATTGTTCTGGTGGCCATTTTTGTCTTTGCGGCATAACGCACTTGCTTTTTCCTTCGCTTTACAAACTGTCATAAAATGGTTCTCTTTCCCAAAACCTTTACATATCTGTCCAATGGCGGGACATTTACATTCAGGTGGAAACAAAAATCGACATCTAAAACATAACTTCTCTTTACGTTTAGGCATCACTTTGTGTCCTTCAGCCTTTTGCTTTGGCTTACTTTTTATAGACATGACTGATTTACTTAGGGAACTTCCTGCCTCTAAAGCCAGCAGCTTGTCTTTCATCACGCTCCTCAACTTTAGCAGCCATCAACACTCGCTCCAGACTAAGAGTTTCTCTCAGCATACTTCGTCTAAATGAATCTGACAAGCATCCATCAATAACTCTAAGACGCATAGCTTCTTCATTATTGAATTCATTGAACTTACAGTGTTTGATGAGTGTATCGAGTCGCTCCACAAATTCATCAATGGTTTCACCATCTTTTAGCGTTCATGACTGAAAATGTATCTTTCGTAATCAACATTTGGTACTAGAATGAACTTGAGATTCAGTGTTTCTTTAATCTGGCAGTATGTAATTTCTTTGTCAGTTCGCAGCATTTTCTTTATGACTTCTTTCACAACATCACCAGCAAGATTTTTTTAGATACTTGATAATCTTTCTGTTATCAGTCTCTACAAGTGCATCAATTAAATCATCCAATGTCTCTATCCAGGTAGTTAACCTATTGCCAATAGTTAGCTTTTTGGTGGTATTGAAAGATGGTGGTGGTTTCAGGAAGGCAGCAGCATGATAACAAGTTATGGGAGTGGCTGACATTGAGGGTGGAGCTCTTTCTGCTACGGTTGGCTCAATTGAGCCTGCGTCATTCGCTCTATTTTTGAGGCCATGCGATGGACTAGCCTCACAGTTGTCATGGCCAAACATGGAAACTGTGACCTCCTCCTTGGTTTCCATCAAAACCCTACACTTGTTGGAGACCTCTGGAGTTGTTCTGAGCTGTCACCTGGCAGCTTTGGTGGTGGGCCACTTCAAATATCGGACAGCTCAGTAAGCACAACCCTTGTGCTTCTTCTTGGGTCTCCTTGCCCGGTGCTGAGGACGTAAAGCTCCGCTTGGCGAGGCTCTGGTAAGTGCAATGATAATATACTTCTATCTTACCTATTCTGTCAGCCAGCACTTCTGTGCATTTTGTTAGTATTGGACTTCTGCAGTTCTTTTGCGCTTTTTCCTGGGAGGCTGGAAGGGTGTTCGCTGATTTTTCAGGAGCGGGGGCCAGTTTTGTTACTGGGGCTGGTTTTGCAGTGGCACTGCAATATAGGCCCAAAGTAACAAAAGCAGCACTGCACACTTGCGCATCCCCTTCCCCCCCCCCCCGGGGATGGTCCGCCAAATTGCAATGGCTGCTTTAGGTTCCTAGTCTGGCGTGTAAGTAATCACCTTTTTGCAGTATTGCTCCGTAAAATGTACAACTTTATCTTGCGTGGCAGTGCTGTACCTTCATGTATGGCCTGACCAAAAGGTTCTTGAACATCGACGTGTAGATTCTTTGCAACGCTTCCGTTGTCTTCACCTGCTTTACAGTGGCTGGAGTTACGCTTTGACTCCACATTCCTGAGGCGTTGATTTCGAACTTTGACAGCAACACACCTGGCACGCACCAGCAGTTTGCTTGGTTCACAGCAAACTCTCTGGGACAGCACGGTCATTCTTCGGGTTACTTATTTCCTATCTCGTGGCAATTTGTAGTGTCCTACCCAGCCTGGCTACTTGCCAATGACTATTCCACAAATGGAGGTTAGTATTACACGTCTTTATTTTTCTGCGTGTAACCGCAAACTCAACATTCTAAAACAAGCTTTCATTTCATTGCACTCTGGCACCCACTTCACAGCTCTACAGAGTCCATTAGGAACCAAAAGGGTTCCATCATAAAACTCGCAAGACACTACACTATGTAGTGGCAATCGATTGAAATGCAATGTAGTGACATACAGCTGATGGAAAGGTAGGGAACGTGAGGAATAAAATGGCTGTGATCACTCTGTATGGAAGGAGTGGAATGAGGATGCCATTCAATGAAAACTTAAGGTGATAGTGTTGCAACCATGATTGTGGAGATAGGATAGGGAACGTCACTTCTGTAACCTGGAATTAATACCAAGTGTATATTTCTTTTTTACTGCCGCTAAATTGTGCTATTACTATTCAGTCCCATTCTGACATTTGGAAGTAATCAGGAGACTAGACCTGCCCTTTCACATAACATGTGCTCTGAAAATAATATCTCCTGCTGCAGGTCCTGGGAGTTCACCCATATATTTTCTGGGGACGTGAGTCTTGCTGCTCTGAACTGCAGTCTGTGTCTCAACAGGTAATTGGTTTTTTTCCTGTCTCAGTTCATAAATATTTCTCCTCTCTCACCTTTTTGCGAACGGGCGTTGAAGTAATTTCATGCCAGCTTCGGCTTGGCTGCCTTTAAGGTTAAAGGATCCATCTCTACTGTAATGGTGCAAGCTGCTAACTTTCAGCAAAGAAGCCATGGGCATTGCTACTGATGGTGAGACACAGGCTGGTTTTACTCTCCCTAATCCTCTTGTCCTTTTTTTCATCATCATATTTGTTACTGAAGTTGTACTTTTCTGGCTACTATACATTCACACAAAGAACAGAGCATTTGGAGACTCTTGGAAGTGTAAACGCAACTGTTACGTTATGTTGATTTGTTTTTTGCTCTTATGTTATATGTTAAGTTGTCTGTTATGTTATATATTAAGTTCTAGGTTATAACTAAGTACTATTGCTTAAATTTAACCCCATGCTCCAGATATTACCCATATTTGCTTACTGTCATTAACTTATTTACTGGCATTAACTGCTGATAATTACCCGCTTGCAATTATGGGTCCGGGCTGCAGGTGAGGACCCATAATGAACAGGAGCGGCCCGTGCAGGTAAGAGCGGTGAGGCGGGGTGGGCTCGACAGACGCCGACGAGGGAAATTAAATAAATAATTCATTTTCCCTCGTCGTCTGTCGAGTCACCTGCCCCACCGCTCTTACCTGCATTGGCCGCTCCTGATAATGAAGGAAGGGTAATAAACCATTACTGCCCTACAGGTGAGGGCAATAAGGCTATTAGACTGTGGCTTGGAATTTCGACTCCCAAATTTCGAAAGGGCAGAATATCATTACAGCAATATCGAGGGACAAAATATCGAAAGATAAGTCCACAGAGGTAGGTCAACATTTGCTATTCTTAACCCCGCATCTACGCACCTTGAAAATATATACATCACCAAGGTACATATATGTGTAGTTAGATATAGAAAATGTATAGAAACTTACTTTTCGATACTTTGCCCTTTGATATTGTTGTAATAATATTCTATCCCGTTGAGATTTGGGATTCGATATTCCCAAGCCTACATCACTGTTAGCCTGCAGGTAGGGCACAAGTCCTATAAAAAGAAGTGGGGGGATTGACCAAGTAAGACAGTAGGCAAATGACATCATGACGTCACGACGTAGCGCTAAAAAAGAAATAAAATAGTGCTATTTAAATTCTTTGTGTAAATACAGGGACAGACTAACCCATCTGACAGTCTTACAGTGTCTGCATTTATATACAGGGACAGAACAAAGGCAAAAGCGTGCTCTCTTTAGTACCAGTGAAGAGAAGGCAAGCTGTGTGCCTTTGTTTCCCTCTGTGGCATTTACATTTAAGTGTGAGGTTCCAGGCGGCCCCCAGTCATCATCTATAAACAAAAGGAGACCCGATGGACCCTTAACTTCGGCCCAGCTGGAGGTGAAAAAAGGCTCCCCCGCTGCCTGCACGTTGCTGCTGGGAATGGAAAGCAGACAGCGTGCAGGAGCTGCTGAACGTGTCCCGGTGTCTTACACTGGGACAAGTTCAACATATTTCTGTGGGGCCCAACTTCTTGGCAGGGGGGACGGCGTCCACCCTGTGAAAATAGTGGCCCCGACTCATGCCCTGCATGCAGGTGAGGGCAATAAGGCTGTTAGTACACTCCACCCATTGGTACATTTACCTCATAGTGTTTGAGGGGAGAAGCGACAGCAGCACAGCTTTGTCTTCCTTCTGCATATGTCTGCCTCGGTGTTTGTTCATTAAATGACAATGTAAGCTCGAATGTCTAGGTGAAAAAAACAACGTTAGGGTTTTTTTTACAAACAATGTTAGGACTTATATTCCCCTTTAGAGAAGGAAGGGTATGGCTGTAGCAGGGTGAGAGTGACCGTCTTATGACGTAAGAAGATGCTGCATCTGCATACAGAAGCCGCTTTATTCCTTGTGGAGCAACAAAATAAAACCAAAAAGTAAGTCGGTGGGGCAAGGGAGCTGGCAGACAAAGAATCCTCCCTGAGTGGAACTAAACCAGGGGCAGTGGCCCACAATGAGAGCATGCAGATTGGCTAGCTGGCTCCCATTATAATTATATATCGAAAGATAATATGTGTTATGTTAGATATGTTGTGTGGGGCAAGGTGTGTAGTGTGTTGAGTTGTGGTGTGGTGTGTAGTGAGTGGTCTATATTCCTCACACAGCATACCTCCCAAAGACAGCTGCACTGCCTGGGATATTGAAGCCAGTAGGGAGAGGTATGAAGTTTTGGACTTCCGGCCGCATGTATTTGACGTCTTTAAATAAAGAGGACTCACAGGGCTGTGCACAATCACTTTGTTGTGCCATTTCAAGAAAATTACGCAAAATGTCATATGTTATCTAACGGGAACATTTCACATGTAAGAAAGTCAGCCTATACACTACAGCACACTCGTTCAAACGTAAAATGACTCTCAAGCAAGATATTTTCTGTTCAAATTCATCATCCACAGCCGAAAATTATGCAAAATCGGGTAATGCAAAATTTCAAGAATTTCGCAAACTTTGCTGCCATTATTGAAATATTGCCCGGGCCTAATTCTAATCTGCATTTGGAAGTATGTGAAAATCGTCACTTGTTACTAAATTTCTTCACATTTTTCAGGAAAAACAAATATATCACGTCATTGGCGTGTATTGCGCAAAGCCACTGTTTGTGGCCTAATAATGTTGTCCGCTTCATTTCCACGAGGATTGTGTTCTAGATCTTATATCCTACTAGAACAATCTATCTATATACAATGTCACATCTGATATGTATTGTAACTATTGCTCGCTCAGCTTTAGTGGTTAGTGTTCAAGAGTAATTTGCTTACCTGTGGACACCAAGCCTACAACTTAGCCCACTTTATGCTTAAGTATGCCTTTTACGTGATTTTTACAAAATATCACAGGCTAACAAAATGCATGTATCATTCCAGATCAGCCTTCTCTCCCCTCGCTTGGTTTTAGTTGGGGTTGTGCCTACCCCTTGTCTCACCTCTGTTCAGAAAGTCGTATTTTGTTCCGAAAAAGCTTTTATGAAACCTATTTGGCATTTAAAAGCAATGATTTTACTTATTTTTTGCTGACGTGGAATTTCAAAGTATCACATGCACATTTTTCTTTTTTTTTTTTCAAAACTCTTTTTTATTGAGTCATCAGATAAAGTAATCACATAAATTACAATGGAGTATTAGTATAAGTCAATCAGTATATCAGTTTCCGAGCAGGTGACTTCTATATAGCATTTATACAACAAGAAAATAAACAATTCGGGTCTGTAAACGACAGCCCCTAACATTAATAACATCTATGTCTTATACCGCATAGCAAACCACTGATCATGCCCATCAAGCCCCTCCACGTACGTCTTATCTGATGTAACAACATTACTGTCCTGCGATATATCTCTATATGGTTTCAACTTCTGCAGGTTGCGGTGGAGGTGGTTCTAATAGGAGACCCCTAAAATCCGCCCATCGTTTCCATATTTTAAAGTGCTTCTGCGGGCACCCCTGCGCTTTAAAAATAGGCTGTTCCTGGCCCATACACCAGTTGAGGCCAGCCCTCCAAGCGCCTAATTTAGGCGAGGCCGGATCTTTCCATGCCCTTGCTATGTCTCTTTTTGCTAGGGTAAACCCCAAGAATAATAGATGTCTTTTGTAGATGTTTCCCCCAATTTCGTCTGTAATATGCAATAAAACAAGCTTAGGAGAGAGAGGTATGTCCCAACCTAGCACTTCAGATAAACAGTGAGTAACTCCCCTCCAAAACCTGCCCAGTGCGGCACAACCCCACATTATGTAGAAGTGTACCTTCCTCACTGCCACATCGCAGGCACATAGGGGAATCTATCAGCCCCGCCCTCCAAAGTCAGTATCTGGTAAAATAGGCACGATGTAAATACTTAAACTGGATAAGTCTGAGGCGAGATGCAATTGCGGCACATCTTGGGGATTCCAGGGCCTCTGTCCAATCGTCGCTATCTAGGGGATTCAAGTCTGCCTGCCATTTCTCCCGAAGTGAATCTAAAGTCGTGGAGAGGTTTGTCACTAATGTTTGGTAGATCTTTGCCGTTTCATGATCTCCCAAATCTCCCATAAACACGTTTGCCACAATAGGGTTAAACTCCGGAAGAGATTCTAAGTGTGCAATATATGGGGATAGGGCATGTCTCAGTTGCAAGTATATATAAAATTGTGCATATGGCATGGCATATTCATTTCTGAGCTCTTGAAAGGATCTCATCGTGGTACCATGCATGACATTTCCCAGCATGGAGATGCCTATAGCGTCCCATTGTTTAAACCCCACTAATGCGGACACTTGCGGCATAAGGCCGCTCTGCCAAAGGGGGGTCTCCCTTGTCAATCGTCTCCACCACCCCATCTTGCGCATTGCTTCTTTCCATACTCCGAAAATCACACGCGTGGTAGGTGGTAGCCTCCGTAGCTCTTTTGGCGTGTATAGTAGTTTGTGCGGCAGTACATGTCCCATAAGCCATCTCTCTACCCGATAGGCCGGGTCATTGCTAATCCCATACCACCAGTTGTTCAAAACCAAGAGGTGGGATGCTGCGTGATATGATTGAATATCAGGGGTCGCTATGCCTCCACAATAAGTTGATTGAAAGCACGTTTTAAGTGGTACTCTAGCGGCCTGATCATGCCACAGAAAATGGCTCAACCTGGAGTTGAGCTCCCGGAACCAGGAGATTGATATCTGAAAAGGGTGGTTCTGCAGTTGGTAGAGAAGGCGAGGGAGAGACACCATTTTGAATATTGCTGATCTGCCCAGTATGGAAAGAGGCATACGCGCCCAAGACTCCATCTCTGTCTGTGTGCGTGTCCAGATGGGAGCAATGTTCTTATTCCACGACACCGATTGAGTGTCCGAGATGTAAACCCCGAGGTATTTCAGTCCGGTTGTGGCCAGTGTTACTTCTGCTGTCCAGGTGCCCATATCCGAGCCACCACGAATGGGCCACAGAATTGATTTCTTAGCGTTCATATATAGGCCCGAATGTTGACCGAAAATCTGCATAATGCGGAGTATACGAGGTCCCGTCCGATGTGTATCCATTAAGAAAAACAGGACATCGTCCGCATGAAGGGCGATCCGATCTGAAAACCCCCCGACCATTCGAAGCCCCTCACCTGTGCATCGATTCGAACCCATGAGGCTAATGGTTCCGTAGCTAAGGCAAATAGATACGGGGAGAGGGGACACCCCTGCCAGGTGCCGCGTCCTATAAAGAAGGGATCCGATATTGCACTGGCCACTTCAACCGAGGCCGAGAGGTCAGTATATAATAGTCTAATATAGGACATGAATCGTGGTCCTATGTTTAAGCGCTGTAGGAGAGCAAACAAGTAGGTCCATCCCAGCAAGTCAAATGCTCTATCTTTGTCGGCCAGGAACAAAGCTGCCGGACCCCCCAGGTGATCAATTGCCGCTACTGCATTATGTGCCCGTCGAATATTGTGACGTGTCGCCCGACGGGGCCTAAAGCCGGCCTGATCTGGGTTAACCAGTTCCGACATATAGGGGAAGATACGATTGGCCAAAGCTTTGGCCAATAATTTGGCCTCCACATTCAGCAATGAAATAGGGCGATACAAAGAGTGCTGATCTGGAGGTCGGCCAGGTTTGGGGAATATCGCAATTTCAGCATGTCACCAGTCCGGCGGTAGTCTCCCCTCCTCGAGGGCCACGTGTATCACTTCTAAATAATGAGGAAGGAATTGAGATTGGAACGATTTATAGAACTCACACGGGAAGCCGTTCGGGCCTGGTGCTTTACCGGAGCGCAAGTCAACCAGAGCAGCACTCAGCTCCTCAGCTGTCAGCGGGGCATCAAAATCCGCCCGCGCCACATCTAAAATGGCCTTAGGGGGTAAATCGTCGAGATATTGGTGAATAAAGGGCTCCGGCAGGGCGTCATTAGTGGCATAGAGCTCTGCATCATAAGTCGCAAAGCTAGAAGCAATTTGTGTAGGATCTGTGAGTGTCCGGCCGTCATTGCCGAGAATACCCTTTATGCTTACCGGACGGAGAGCCCGCTGGCACAAACGGTGCAGAAGGGAACTTGATTTATCGCCCCATTGATAAATTCTACTGCAGGAAGCCAGCCAAGCCTGTCTGGCCTCATCACGCAGCGTGTCAGCATAGGTTTGCTGCAGAAGAAGAAGTTGGCGGCGAGTCTGCCCGCCATTCACACCTCTACAACTCCGCTCCAATTCCAGCAGCTGGGCCTCGGTCTGAAGCAACTCCTCCCAGTGTTTCTTCCGTTGAGCGGCACAATACGCAACATCCGCCCCCCTAATGGTGGGCTTCATAGCCTCCGAAATAGTTGCTGCGGAACTCACTGTGCCCAGATTATCGGCAAAATAATTTGTAATTGTCTGACATATGTGTGATTTATATTGCGAGTCCTGGAGATGCCACGGCAACAGGTGCCATCGAAAGGGGGGACGAGCCACCTCCAGGCGCAGAGTCAGGACCACTGGAGAGTGATCCGATAAACCCCTAGGCAATATATCCGTCGCAACGATTCGAGAATAGTATGTGTTTGGTATAAATATATAATCCAGTCGGGAGAAAGAGTCGTGGACTGCCGAATAATATGTATAGCTTTGTGTAGTCGGGTGTAGGTGTCTCCATGTGTCTATCCATCCCATGTCCCCCACTAGTGTCTGCAGACGCGTATCCATCAGTGTCTCTGGTGCGACGCGCGGTCTCCACCTATCTTGAGCCACATTCGCTACGTCATTCCAGTCCCCACCTATTATAGAGAGGCCCATAGGCATCTCCAGCAGCATTTTCGTCAGGTGCTCCACAAACGAGTCAGAAAGCAGGGGGGTGCATAGATACTGCCCAGCGTAATGGACTCTCCATGTAGTGAGCCAGTCACAATAATATACCTACCGTGGGGGTCAGACCCCGTTTTGGCATGTATATATGGAACCCGGCGATGAATTAGGACTGCCACCCCACGGGAGCCTCTGGTAAACCCCGCATGAAAAATTTGAATATAGCCAAAGCGAGCAAGACATAGCGCCTTGGTACCCATAAGATGGGTCTCCTGCAGTAAGAGGACATCAGCTGCGGCGCGTTTGGCTTGTCGGAGGACCGCACCTCTTTTAATTCTATCTAGTGCCCCCCGTATGTTCCAACTGACTACGTGTAGCCTACCAACAGGGTCCATCACAGGGCAGAGTATCTAAGAGGATAATGGAAATTCAGCCTGTCACAGGGCATATAGACTATATATATAAGCAAGTAGGACACAGTATTTTCAATAACACTTAACAAACCCAACCCCAACCCCTCCCCCACCCAATACCTCAAAACAGCTGAAGCATCTGTCGCGGTAGGTGCCGCACCTCTGCCCCAACGGGAGCAGGGCGTAACCCCATACCAAGGGATCCCCAAGAAACTGTCCCCTAACATAGATAAAGTTTTCAGATACTGAGAAAAGAGTTATGGGGGGAAGGCCTCACGTAGGCCCGTGGACAGTGTCATCAGCTTAGTAAATGTTACAGTTAGGGTTCTCGAACCCCATGTCATTTTGGTGTGGGTCTCGCCAAGCATCTGCTTTCCGGGAGCCGGAGGCACTCCATGACTTAGAGCGGCGTCTCGAACGTGATCTATGGGCGGGCTTCACCTTGGGCTTGGTCGCCCGTCGCGTGGTCTCTCCGGATGATGATTCTGAGTTGAACCGTGGTGGGGTATGTGGCCTTGGTCTCTGTCTCTCATCTGTCCAGGCGAAGACCTCTTCTGGAGTGTCAAAGAAGTGAGAACGTGACTTGTAGACGACTCGCAATCGGGCTGGGAAGAGCAGTGCATACTGGATTTTGAGGTCACCTAGCCGAGCTTTAGCAGCCGTGAAGGACTGGCGGCGTTGCTGTACCAGTCGCGTATAGTCAGGAAAGATTAAGATATGATGGGACTCGAATTGAAGTTTGCCAGCCAGCCTGGCCTGCGCAAGGACGGCGTCGCGGTCATGGAAGTTCAAGAGTCTGGCAATAATAGGTCGCGGCCGGGCCCCCGTGGAGGTTTTTGCATTAAGGCGCGGTGCGCACGTTCAATAATAAAGCACTGCGACAGAACCGTCTGAGGGATCCAACTCGCTATCCACTTCGCAAGAAATTGCTCCATAATATTGCCCTCGCATCCCTCTGGAAAACCCACACAGAGAAAGTTGTTTCTCCGTGCTCTACCTTCGGCATCTTCTGCCCTGATCACCAGCCCCTTCGTAATGGATTCCAGAGAGGTCATCCGCGTCTGAAGGGACGCGACTGTATCTTCTGCGGTTGAGATGCGAGTTTCAGCCTCCGTGATCCTATCCACCGCCTTGCGGAGATCCTGACGGATGAGTGCAACATCTGACCCCACTTCTCCAATTTTAGCCTCCAGCGCCTCACAAGACTGGGTTATCGCCGCCATCAAAGCAGCATTATCTGGGCCGGCACTTGCGCCCCAGGGCCCGCATATCGATCCAGGGTGCTCTGTTTCTGTAGTTTGTCTCGAGTCATTTTCAATGGCGGTGACCGTGCAATGCCCAGTGGAGAAGGATAGGGCACCGCCAGGTATATTTGTCTGCTTTCACAGCGCCAGCAGCTTTCAAGAGGTAGGGAGTCCAAACCTCTGTTATTTTCCAGAACGGCGGGAAGACAGGCGCTAAGGCAACCTGCACACAGGCTGCACCAGGCCTAGCCCGGCCGCTTCCGCGTACAGGTACCATCGTGCCCCCTATTGGGTGTCACCAATCCGCCCAACATTGCGGTATCACGATGCCAAGAGGCCACCGCTGGGTCCCAGGTGAACAGGCACGTCGATCTCCTGCGCACCTCAGCCAAGGTCTGGGGGAGGAGGGCGCAGCAGAGCGCAGCACGATCTTCTCGCTCTCAATATGGACCGGAAGGCAAATCCCTGCAGGCAAAAATACGTGAAGGCCACAGCGCTCAGCCGAATCCTGTAGGTAACAATGTCTAGTCAGCCAGGAACCTCTCTCTCACGACCCCTTTTGGGGGGGACGATATGGGGGGGCTCCACCAGGGTCTCAGGTCAGCCACACCGCTGCATCACCCCACTGCACACACAGCGATGACATTTTAGAGGGCACACAGGACAGCAGAGGGCCCAAGTGTAATTTCAGGGGGGGCCTCACTGCACAGCCACAGTTCCAGATGGGCTTCCACCACACCCCAATCTCACCGGATATGTATGGGGGAGCATAGTTCACTCACTGCTGTAGCGCCAAGTCACAGGAGGAGGCACTGGGAGTCAAAGGCCGCCGTTCCCGACCTCACCACCGTCGAATCCTCACACAGGTGGCCGCCACCAGCCGAGTCACATCTGCGTCGGTCTGTGTCCCAGTGCGACCGCCAGCGGCACCAGGCACGGTGCTGGACTCGCTTGGTGCCCCGCAGGCCAACAACAAAACCGCCAGGGGCGACGGCGTCCAAACCAGGAGGACCCAATGTCGGCCTCGGTTGGGTCCCAGCAATTCAGCGTCGCTGCTGTGGGCTCCAGATCACTAGATCAGCCCACAAGATGGCTGCCAGCCCGGCAGGTCTGTAGAGCCTGCACCAGGACACGTCCGGTCCCAGGATCGCGGGACTCCGAGGATGCTGCGTTGCGGGCAGCCACCGCACCAGGGTCTGCCCGCAGCATCCAGAAACGCCACTCGGCTCAAGCAGCTTCGCAGAGTCAGCGGCCGAGCCCCAGCGAGCAGCGCCTCCGATCCAGCACCACCCCGCGCGGGCGTGTCAGCAACGCGGCAATGGCCGGCAGCGCGACACGAGCCCGATCACCGCCTCGCCAGCCGCAACCGGTCCCAGAGCGACACACCAGCTACTCAACGGGTCACCCGGTGCGGAGACGGGAGGTTGGGGGCATAATGTAGAAGCTGATGAGCAGGATAAATGAAGGCGCGTCCACCATGTCGGACCTCTTGGCCGCACATTTTAAGCAATTTTATCCTTACATTACATTATCAAATTCGTTTACAAGAATAAAAACAAAGCATTGTCCTTAACAGAGAAAGGAAGCTAGTTATTTTAGAGTCAGCTCCTAAGGCCCTTTGTTCCAAATCTCTCACAGCTTTCTTAATTTGTGACTGAGTGGATTGAAATCTCTAATCAGTGTATGCTGCTGTCTAGGGGCGGCTCCTCCACTAGGGCGGAGGAGTGCTGCCCCATTGCTAACTCGCAGTGCGAGAAGCAGAAACATAAAATGGTAAAACTACCATTTTACGTTTCTGCTTCTCGCACTGCGAGAAAGCAGAAGTGTTTGGTTGGGGGTGGTCTGGTGGGCGGGTCTGCTCTAGGGCAGGGGAGGAGTGGCTTGCCCACTGCTGAAGGCGCTGACTGTTTGGTCTCCCTAGATGCGCCACGTTGTAAATGGGCCCCAATGTGGCACATTGTTTATGCCGCCGCTGCATCAAAAAAAATGACGCAACCGCGGCGCAAAAGTGACACAAGGGGCTTGTAAATCCGCCCCTATGACTTTATGCTTTCATTCAGACTCTATATACATACGGCAAAGAGGCTAGTTAAATGTTCCTAACTTTCTCTCACTCAACTAAATTACTTGGAATGGTTATTCGCGCATAATGTGCCACACGAAAATCTTTAATTTTATATTATGCATATCATACCGATCATAAACATTTAGACCCTCATTTACTAAAGTCTGCTTGGGTTCGCACATGACGCAATGCAATTTAGCACTTCACCTGCAAGCTTTTAGTAAGTAAGGGGCTGATGTATGAAAAGTTTTTACTGATTCTGTGCCTATGGGAAATTGTTTTAGTAGAAATGCGACTAAGCTTTTGGTATACTGATGCGATCTTTTATGTCACCATGCATCACATAAGCGTCCACGTAGAAATTTAATAAATGATAACATAAGTATTTTACACAGTACAGTGAGGCCTTCATGCAGCTTGGTTTGCATTGTATCCAAATTATTTTAAAGTTAAATGTATTCAGAGAGCCATAAATATCAGAGTGGACTGTTTTTTTAGTATGACATTACTTATGATCATGACAAGATGGATGCTAGATTATGACATACATGTTTATGTGTAGTTGCCTTATTGGAGGGCACAGTCAAAGCTTTAAGTTAGTGAGTCTGTTTGGTCCAGGGTGATGGTAGAGGACACCATGTTGAAGGAATTCATTTTAATATATACTAGACGGGTGGATTCTGGTCCCAGAGTTACAAGTATTTTGATGGTTAAGGATGAATTGACCATGTAGGGAGACTTGTTATTGCTAGAAGACAAATTTGATCCACAACCTGCCTTATTTTCCACTATTACTGGGAGAAATACACAGCAAGAAATAAATTAGAGACACATATAGGGGAAAATATATAAATTGTAAAATTAAGTATTTTCTCAAGTCATGTTGTTGAAAACTGGGCTTTTTGCAGAGCCCCAACATTTTTTGCCCCATATTAGACTGCTACTCTGATAGTGCACTGGGACCTGCTAACCAGGCCCCAGAGCCTGTGATCTTTCCCCTAAAAGTAATGTGAATTGGTACACCCAATTAGCATGGTACTTTTCCCTCCTTATAAGTCCCTAATATATGGTGCCAGTGGTACCCAGGGCAAGGGTGGTGAAGGGGTCACCAGGGCTGCATCACTGGTTGTGCCACCATATGTGACCCAAATAAAAGTGTGTCTGCAGGTCTGCCATTGCAGCCCTGCATGCGCAGCCTGTCTGCGCAAGAGCGACTATGTACACACCATGTGATGCAAAGCCACACAACTGTCTTAATGTAAATAAGTCACTTTTAAGGTTGTCCTCCTAGGTTCAGGAGTTAGCATGCATTATATTAAAGGTGGGGCTCTATATGTTTATAAATATATATTCCTACAGTAACCCGGTAATGCAAGTTTTTACTGTAAGTGACTGTCAGTCCATAGAGTAACATAAGCTGGCTAACAAGAAAACTCAAGATAGCCAGCTCCACTATGGAACGACCAAATTGTGTTGTGTTAGGTGTCAAACACCGTGCTTTTTCATCCCCAACACAATTCTAATGTAGAGGGTGAGCTGGCATGCAGAAGATTCCGCGAAGTGTGTGTGCCCCCCCAGGATACAGTGACCCAGTGCCTTGGCGGGCTTCCCCGAGCCATTTGCTGCCAAGACAAGAGTCTCCCCTTCTGGTGGGATGTGGTAGCACTTCCCCAGGGTCAGAGACAAAAGGCCTGGGCAGGAGGGAGGTCACACCTCCTCCCTCACAGGATGGCTAGTGTGTACAGTCATCAAGGCGGCAAGCCTCAAAGGCTTTCACTGCCCTTAATGTGTAATTACTTGTCCCCCACTCCTTTCGACCTCCAGCCGCCGAACTAACCGTGCACTACATTTGTCGCAGCCAAGGCTGGGTGATTGCCAGTCAGGTGATCGACCCCTTGAGTGACATCTCCAGCCCAAGAGCAACTCACAGCGACCGACATCTTCAACGACCCAGCTGCTGTTTTCCTGCACCCTGAAATTGGAGTTATTGTGTGTGTGGTAAAGCATCTTTGGCGTGACCTGTCACAGTGATTGACAGCTGCCAGCTACGTCTGCACCCGAAGTCGCCACGCAAGGTAGAAGAAATCCAGCTGTTTAACCCGGGTCCTAGCACCCCAAAGGCCTCTACTCTCCATGGCTAGAGTGGAACTCCATCTCCAAGTGTGGTTTTGTCAAGTGCTGCAAGTTTGACAGCTCCACCGGATCCTGTTCAGTACCAAGGACAGGCAAGTCACCTCTGCACCCAGACTCTCTGGGCAAGGTAACGAAGTAACGACGGTTGGAACTTGGTCTAGGGACCCGCATGACCTTATCCACAAGAGGGTTCATTTGATCTCACCCTGAAAGTGACCAAATGTCACCTGTGGTTTCCCCCATTCATTTCAATGGGACAGTTTAACAGATTTACTGCATTTATTTTTCAATACTTTAAAAATCCATAACTCTGGTTGTATGTATGATCCAAAGTTCGTTTTGGTGTCTATATTTGTATAAACATAAGCTCTATTTTTGTAAATTGGCGTTGGATTTCTTTTGAGTTGTCTCAATTACTTATGCACCATAATGGTACTGTAAAATGATTAACACATGTTCCTCCAGTGTTGCAAAGTCATCCTGTACGCTGGGCACCCCCCAACTTTTTGCTGACTGGTACTGGTGGTAACTGACTCTGACTGACCCTGGGCTCTGCCTAACCAGGCCCAGGGCCAGTGCTATGCTGAAAGACACTTAGAATACAGTGAAAACACCTGCATACACTAAGGTACACTATGGTTTAGGGTACCCCTGTGATTGGTATGACGTCCCCTATAAGGCCCTAGTACATAATAGGGCAGGGGGATTGAAACTACCTTTAGGCCCCTAGTAAAGAATAGGGCAGGGCAGTTTAGAGGCCAGCAGCCTTTTCTGCACTTGCATGTGTGCACTGCTGGAGCCTGAGGTCAGTTTAAAAGCAGCTCTGTGTTGCAAGACTGCTTTTAAACTGCAAATTGTGCCCAAACTCGACTTTTGTGTTTGGGGCACTTAAAAATTAATAAACTACAATGTTTGGTCATGGTAGGTACCCCCAGGGTCTCTCCTAGGTGTCCGGGGTGGGGGGTCAGGTACGTATAAGGAGAATCCTTATAAAAAGGTTTTTATATGCCCTGGGGTTAGTGAAATTGCACATTTCACTCACCACATTGTAGTAAAGTGCTTCCCAAAATCGACGTTTGTGCTAGGAGCACTGTGAAATGAGGATCTGCAATATTTGTATATATTCAGAACCCCGAAAGTCTTTCCTAGATGTTTCATGGGTGGGAGGTCCTGTAGGTATAAGCAGGGTCCTTATAAAACCTGTTTTATAGGCCCTGGTATTGGAGAAATTGCCCAGTTCATTTTTCCATTGCAGATCCCCAGCCCATATGTTATCTTTGGAACAGGTTATTTGTTAATAACTGGAGAAAGAAAAGCCATAAAACTAGGATTAAAGGACTCAGTAGAATGGTAATGATAAATCCAACAATATGGTATTGTTGAACTTTTCTAAAATGCGCAGACAATAAGTTATAAGACTTTCTTGTCTGTAAGCCAAAATTCAACCCTGTAGTGCTCTGCCCTGATTGGTCAGAGATAAGTGGATTAGCCTGGCTGCTTTGAAGAGGTGATAAATGACCCCTGGGGTTAGGAAGCCTTTCACGGAGGAGAGGTTGCTGGGCATAGGAATGCCAGAGAGAGGGGGAGGGGTAGTAAATAATGCTCTTCAAGGGAAGGAGGAGACAAGCTAAAGACACCAGTTTCATTTACAACTCTCCTCTTTGAACCAAGCCAAATGCTAGGCTTAAGGAAGGACTGAGGAGATGCAAGGGGCAGAGACTATGGAGATTAGCCATCCTCGAGGTGTGTTTAGCCAGCTCTTCTCTCCCTGCTGAAAATTCTGACATATTGAATTTAATGTTAAGGTTCTGTGTGGACTATAGAGGACTGAATGCAGTCACAAAGACTGGCACTCACCCATACCTAGAGCTGATTAGCACCTTGACAGGTTAGGGGCGGATAAGTACTTGAGTACTTTTGATTTGACTTCAGGTTACTGGTAGATTGCCCTCACTGATGGAGCAAAGGAGAGGTCAGCATTCTCCACACCAGAGGGACATTATCAGTTCAAGGTAATGCCCTTTGGCTTAAAGAATACACCTGTCACCTTCTAAAGGTTGGTGAACAGGGTCTTGTCTGGGTTGGAATAGTTCAGTGCAGCTTATCTGGATGATATAGCTGAATACAGTTCTACCTGGGGGGGTCACTTAAGCCACCTAAGGGAAGTGCTTCAGGCCATGCAGCAGGCAGGCCTGACTATTAAGGCAAGTAGGTGCCAAATAGGGCAGAGTTCTGTGGTGTACCTGGGCCATCTGGTAGGTGGGGGCCATGTACAGCCTCTCCAAGCCAAAATCCAAACTATTTTGAATTGGACAGCTCCTGTTACCCAGACTCAGGTCAGGGCATTCCTTGGACTGACCGGGTATTATAGAAGGTTTGTTCCAAATTATGGGACCACTGTAGGGCCCCTAATAGAACTCACTTCTAAGAAGAGGCCCAAAAAGCTGGATTGGACCCCAGAGTGTCACAAGACTTTTGACACTCTGAAAGCTGCTATGTGTTCAGCACCAATGTTGCTGGCCCCTGACTACACAAAAGAATTTGTGGTTCAGACAGATGCTTCAGAGCAAGAGATTTGGGGCAGTGTTGTCACAGCTAAATGAAGAGGGCCTTGATCAGCCAGTTGCCTTTATTAGAAGGCGACTTCTTCCCAGAGAGCAGAGGTGGAGTGCCATGGAGAGAGAGGCTTTTGCTGTAGTTTGGTCCCTGAAAACGTTGAGACTATATTTGTTTGGGACTCACTTTCGTGTTCAAACTGACCACAGACCTCTCAGATGGCTCATGCAGATGAGAGGGGAGAATCCCAAGCTGTTAAGGTGGTCTATTTCCCTACAGGGAATGGACTTTACAGTGGAACACAGACCTGGGGTTGCCGTGCAAATGCGGATGGACTATCCAGGTTTTTCCACTTAGCTGATGAGGACTACCAGGGTGTAGGTTAGTAACCCATCACCTTTCGTTTTGAGGGGGTGGCTAAGATGTTGGAAAGTGGATTATTAGTAGTGCCAGATATGCATTTACCACTGACACAATATAGGGCTCAGAATAGGTCTTAGAAAATTATTCCCATGCTCAACGCCTGGTAGCTTGGCTGCGAGCAGGCAGGCTTATCTTCAAAGACAGGTATGTAAAGCATTTAAAAACACAAATTCAGTAAATAATTAAGACACAACACACAATAAAAATCCAACACCAATTTATAAAAATAGGAAATATTTGTATCTTTAAAATGACACCAAAACAAAAGAAATCCACTATAGAGAACCAGATATATTAATTTTTAAAGCTTAGACACTTTCTAGAGCGTAGAAACCAATAGTGCCACTTTTGGACATTTGGCTGCCTCTGTCAGGGACAAATTCACATTTAGCAATTGGTCTGGAGGATTTCTCACCAGATGCCATGCAGCCTCCTCCAGCAGTCTTAATCCTGTTAGGAACTCCTTCCCGAAGTTCCTCTTGCGGGTCCAAAGTGTCCAAAATACAATGCAAGGGTCTAGAATCTCCAAGAGGGTCCTTAAAAGTTTGGGACTTCAGCTCCCACAATCCACTTGGACAAAACCCTTACACATCCACTTGTAGTACTCCAGGCTGAGGATTCTTTGTGTTGATGGTCCAGGTAAGCTCTGTTAACCTGTAGCTTGCAGGAAGTCCATTCTTTGGTCCTTATGAAGCAGGGTTGATCCACAGGGTGTTATTTTCAGATGGTGCAAAAGGCGCTATCTTCAGAGTGCGCGGCCTGGTGAATGCACATCAAACTCCTCAGCGTGGGCCCTTCTGTTTCTCTTAGGTTTCGAAAAGCAGATCTGAAAGGCACTGCCCCTCTCAGATACTTATTCAGTGTTCTCTGGGGTCAAGCAGGAGGGCACTCCTGTCCATTGAGGTGCAAGGCAACACCGCAGAGCATGACCACTTCCTCCAAAGTGTGGCACAATGATAACTCAGAACGCACTATTCCTCCAAAATTCAATATGTCGGAATTTTAAGCAGGGAGAGAAGAGCTGGCTAAACACACCTCGAGGATGGCTAATCTCAATAGTCTCTGCCTCTTGCATCTGTTCATTCCTTCATTAAGCCTAGCATCTGGCTTGGTTCAAAGAGGAGAGTTGTAAATGAAACTGGTGTCTTTAGCTTGTCTTCTCCTTCCCTTGAAGAGCATTATTTACTACCCCTCCCCCTCTCTCTGGCATTCCTATGCCCAGCAACCTCTCCTCTCCAAAAGGCTTTCTAACCCCAGGGGTCATTTATCACCACTTCAAAGCAGCCAGGCTAATCCACTTATCTCTGACCAATCAGGGCAGAGCACTACAGGGTTGAATTTTGGCTTGCAGACAAGAAAGTCTTATAACTTCTTGTCTGTACATTTTAGAATAAATTCAACAATACCACATTGTTGGATTTATCATTACCATTCTACTGACTCCTTTAATCCTAGTTTTATGGCTTTTCTTTTTCCAGTTATTAACAAATAACCTCTTCCTATGGGCTGGGGATCTGCAATGGTAAAATGAACTGGACAATTTCTCCAATACCAGGGCCTGTAAAACAGGTTTTATAAGGACACTGCTTATACCTACAGGACCCCCCCCCCACCGATGAAACAGCTAAGAAAGACTTTAAGAGTTCTGAACAGTCGCGGCTCCTGGAGGGAGTTTCGCCGGGCGGTGACGTGCGGTGGGGGAGGGGCAGGGTGGGGGGTAGTAAAAATCGGAATCCGGCTGAACACAGGTAAGTTAGCAAATAAATAAATAAAACGAATTTCGTAGCGCGCTGCATTGCATTTGGCGATGCAGCGCGCGCTACGAAATTCGTTTATTTATTTATTTGCTAACTTACCTGGATTCGTCCGGATTCCGGTTTTTACTACCCCCACCCTGCCCCTCCCCCGCCACACGTCACCGCCCGGCGAAACTCCCTCCAGGAGCCGGGACTGGTTCTGAATATATACAAATATTGCAGATCCTCATTTCAGAGTGCTCCTAGCACAGAAGTCGATTTTGGGAAGCACTTCACTACAATGTGGGGAGTGAAATGTGCAATTTCACTATCCCCAGGGCATATAAAAACATTTTTTTAAGGATCCTCCTTATACGTACCTGACCCCCCACCCCGGACACCTAGGAGAGACCCTGGGGGTACCTACCATGACCAAACATTGTAGTTTATTAATTTTTAAGTGCCCCAAACACAAAAGTCGAGTTTGGGCACAATTTGCAGTTTAAAAGCAGTCTTGCAACACAGAGCTGCTTTTAAACTGACCTCAGGCTCCAGCAGTGCACACATGCAAGTGCAGAAAAGGCTGCTGGCCTCTAAACTGCCCTGCCCTATTCTTTACTAGGGGCCTAAAGGTAGTTTCAATCCCCCTGCCCTATTATGTACTAGGGCCTTATAGGGGACGTCATACCAATCACAGGGGTACCCTAAACCATAGTGTACCTTAGTGTATGCAGGTGTTTTCACTGTATTCTAAGTGTCTTTCAGCATAGCACTGGCCCTGGGCCTGGTTAGGCAGAGCACAGGGTCAGTCAGAGTCAGTTACCACCAGTACCAGTCAGCAAAAAGTTGGGGGGGGTGCCCAGGGCACAGGATGACTTTTCAACGTCCAGTAATGCCTGACTGCTCTTTACCACACTACCAGGACTGAGCTAAGGATTATTGTTGTTGAATCCAAGGATCATCTCTGTGTATTGTGAGAAAATTGCATGGTAAGGCCTCCCAGCCATACCACATAATATTCCACCTTGCAACACATGTGAAAAGCGTAACTTTTCAGGTAGAAAGTGGAATTGTCGGACGTGCCAGTTGCATCTAACTCCTTTTCCAGAGGGCCCAAGGATTAGTTTAAGGAATATGTTTTTAGTCCAGTTCATCAAAGCGAGAAAAGGGATGGGATATGTGGTTGTTTTGAAAGGCTTTTACTCAAAATAGGTGTAATTTAAATTTGTACCACAGGTGCTGGGTTAATTTTTTTTACTATGTGTGACAATGGGGATGACAATTCTGTGAGGTAGTGTCTGATAAATGTAAAGGGATTTTTTTCAAATCTGACAGTTGACACAAAAGAACATAATGGTATACCTGACATGTCAATGGACTAGTTAAAAAAAACTAAATAGTGTCGTAGTTGAAGTTATTCATGGTGATTTTGGTGCATTCTATCCTGTCATTTTAACAGCTATGATAGTGCCAGATATTCCATGTTGCAACTATGATGATGTGGCAAGAATGTCCCCGAAGTGAGTAGGATGTCTGAGAAAAGTCAGGCTAACACAGCACATTGTGCAAGACAAATTGACATGCAAATAAATTGTGAAGTTTTTGTTTAACTTGTGTTTCTCCATTTGCTGAGGGGAAAATAATGTCTATGTTGTAATGTCGTACTTGAGGGAGAATATCTGATGTAATGATGTACCTTGTAAGATGTACAGTAATGCAAGACCTTGTGAGTACAAGTTTGAAATGCTGCATGGTTCTGCTCACAAGAGGATCTACACTGTTGTGTGAGTTTCCTTTTAATGTGTACATTGTCAACGGATTCCACAGACCGTTGCTGCTGTCCTTGGAGTTAGAGGCAATCTTCAAGGTTCTACAATAAACTTAGTTCTCCATTTCAGTGTTTTTCTCTTCTCTGCAGCTAAGTCTCCCTCGTTTGAACATTTTGACCTTTTGGATGCAGATTGTCATATAGCCTTATAGCCTGCTGTCGAGGGCTATACTAGTTGTTAAAGGCCCTGAACCCGAGTCATAGGCCCGAGCCACAGGGGAAACACCTATAACAAGGGAAAGGGCCTTTATCAACCGGTATAGCCCAAGGCAGAAGGGCTATAAGGATATTAGAACATTCCACCCACTAAAGGTAGCATGTCCTAAATTAACAAGCATTTGCAATGCAATAGGTCTCGCATTTACGCGAGTTTGAGCTATTGACATTGCAAATAACAATGCCTTTTAATGTTTTCGTTTTTAAAACATAAATAAAAGGCATTGTCATTTACAATACCAATAGCTTAAACTCGCGTAAATGCGAGACCTATTGCATTGCAAATGCTTGTTTTACCAGTGGAAGCGCACCATTTCTGTCCAAACAAATGGTGTACTTAAGGTAATCAACATGTGGGTGGGGCCAAACCCCATCTTTCTGTTGAGTTGTCCCAACCTTCTGTTCTTCAGTTATAAGGTAAAGACAGCGGAGCTTTCAAACTTGACCTAAAAAGAAGAAGAAAACTTATGGCTGTAGAACAAAGGTACTAGGTTAGCACAGAACGGAGCGTGAGATTGGGTTCCTGAGCACTGTACCCTACTGTGTCCTACTGTGCCCTATTCCATTAGAGGAAGCTAACATATGCGTTGGCGGCGGTCTTAGCAATGCACGTGCCTCAACTTTAAAGTTAGGCTGTGGTAATTTTACGGTTAATGAAGAGGGTTTTTAACGTTTTTGTGCTATTTTTTGAGGAGCTATTTTGAAGTCACCTTTGTCAAAAGAGGTGTGAGCAGTCAAGACCTGTTTGGAACACCGAGCTATGAAAGAGATCTCCCTTCAATGGGACATTTTCTTTTGGTATGTAAGTATACGAAAACATGACTTATATATGCATACGTACTGTGCCGTACCAAACTATGCAACTTGCACAGCTAAGAAACAGTGATAGACCAAGTTTCAGTGCAGAAAAGCCCCAATAAATACTCTAGCAAGGATTAATTGAACCAAAAAATGGCTTTCAGTATTACAGCTGGCCCATGTCCTGCTCTGGCGGCTCAGTGGTTTCATGCACCCCACTCAGGGAAACTGGGTTTAACCTTATGGTCGCAGACTCGAAAACCGGATGCTCCATTCAGCCTTTCATCCTTCTGAGGTCGATAAAACGAGTGCCATTGAGTTGGATAACCATAAACAGCTGCTATTCTGCACCAAGATGCCCCAACGTGTATTGCTGTGCAGCAGGCAGCCATCTAGGCTCTCACAAGCACAGGAGCGCAGGTTTGTTCCGGAAGTATTAACTGTTGCCCGATTTCTGCGGACGTGTGGCCATTACCCCAGGGCGCCAATGGTCCTCGCGCAGCCCAGACTTGGCCTGCTCACTTTGTCAATGGGCCGCTTGACCTTCGCCTCGGTCATTAGGACAGCCAGAAACGGAAGGCGATGGTGAGGCAGTGGATGACTTCTGGGTACATCACATAGCTCCTCTCCCGGGTCACACGAGGTGAGGCGCTTCATTCACTCGAGGAGAATCTGGTAGCTGGAGGAATCCTTCCTGTTGAGCACTGGAGCGTGGGGTCTCGTGCAGGGCCATAATCACACACACACACACAGCCCCCCTCCCTCGAAGCCCCTGCGTGCAGGAACCGTGTCCATGAAACAACAGCAGGCTTGATCCCGCCAGAGACCGGCTCTTTCATCTGGGCCCAGCCGGATAACCTGCAGAGCACCCGGAAGAAGCCTGCCCGGCGCACCGCTCCCCCGTGCGTCCACGTCTGACCCTCTTCACACTGAACCGATCTTCAGAGTGCATGCAATCAAGCCGTTCACCCCCGACGACCCGAGGTCGCATTCCTTTGAGGGAACCTATGTGCGCATATTGCAGAGACTGAGTCACGGTGCACAGCATAGCGCGCCCCGGCCCGAGGCAGGGTTGTTTTTAGCACGCAGATGGGACAAACGTGTTACCATTAGCACAAGCTTTTCCGCGTTTCCGCATTTGTAGTTCACTCCAGCCTTATAGATGTGGTAATTTGCCACGGCATTTCCGCGATGTAAGGCGGTATTAGAGCATCGAACGTCTGATTACCCAGAGGGGCGACCCCGACAATGGTGCAGCAGCTGCAGTGGCACCAGGATCTATTGTTGGCAGCTATTGCTGCTTTTAATACGTCACTAGCGGCGGGGGGCCATATTTGGCGTATTTATTGGGGCTCACAGAACCCTGACTCCGCCACTGCTAATGCTCTTGTCTGTCGTTTCTATAGCACTCCACGCTGGAGTCACAAAGGTGTCTCTAGAAAAATTAGACAATTTAGTCGTGAGAATTTTCCAATTTCTAACTGGATCGGGCACCAGGGCTACTGGTGTCTTTGGGCCAACAAACAAATAAAAAAACATCGATCTCTTGTCTTTATGGGGCCATGTGTTTCTAATTAGAAACACATGGCCCCATAAAGATAAGAAAGTGCTTTGCGACAGCAGCAAAGCAGGCCACTGAGTCCGGATCGGAGGCCAAAGGGCGTGAACCAAAAACCCTCATTTCCAATGGCAGGCCACTGTTTAGCATAAACGGTGACGCCAGCCAATGGAAATGAGGGGCGGGGCTTAAAGCCCTCTTCTGAAAGTCCTTGTTAACAATAAATCTCGCCGAGCGTGCAGCGCATGCGCTGCAACGCTAGGCGAGACCTAAAAAGGGAGAAACATTAAGACAAACATTGGAATGTTGGAGCTCCAGGTTTATACCAGCTGTAATAAGTCCACAGCTACTCCATTGTCTTCAACTGAGCTCTCAACATTGCACTGTTCTAATTCTTGTTAGAGATCTGGGAGAATGAGTTAGTCTGCTTCACAGATTAAAATGGTGAAAGAAATTTTTCTGATACTGTCCCATTGCCAGGGTGTAGAACTTGCATTGAACACACTTGGCAGTGGACAGACTGTGTAGCTACTCTAATTCAAGAGGCAATATGCTGTTTTCTTTAGCTCTTCAGGATGAATGACATAGGATGAATGACATAAGGATTATTTATTCATTATGGATTCACCATGCCGACTAAAAAGGTTAAGCACATTCTGACATACAGTGAATTGGCATAATGCAATCCTGAAAAGTCCAAAGCCATACAAGAGAAACTCTTTGCTGAATGACCAGCAACGTTGTAAAGCCTTGTAAGAATTAATCACTTTGGATATTAGCCTCTTGAAAGAGAGTTCTGGTTTGAACTAGGCCCTGAAAGTTTCTGTTATATCCCGTGTCTCCTGGTTCCTTGCTGATCCTTGTAATTTAGGATAGTTTGCTTGCATGTACAGAAGGTGTGAATGTGTATTTCCTTCACCTGCTTCCTGTCGTTTTATTGTTTCCTGAAGGAAGGAGATGTGTTATATCCCATGTCTCCTAGTTCCTTGCTACTCAGCCTGTGTGAGTGTGATGTAATAGAATGTTCATGAGTGCATGGTTTGGATGAGTGGTCAGTTGGATGAGTGGGGCTGAGCAGCAGGATGCTGTTCCCGGTGGGCCTGTACCATCTTACTTGTAACTGAATAAACCTACATAATCTACACTACTGGCTACTGGACTGATTACATACAAGGACCTTTCTTCATTTACAAAAGTTTCAACCACTGAGTCTGATCTCCTGATAAAATTGATGGTCATAACTCCCAAAAACTTACCCTACACCTCTGTTATATTAAGGGCACTCTTACTCTCTTCCATTGATGAACATATGTGAATGAGTCAAGTCTGTGATGATACCCTTTCCACAAATCCAGCTGCTTTACCATCTAGTACGGGAAGCATACATCTGGCAATCCAGGGATGAGCTCTGATGATTCTTACCAGGGGTTAGGAAGTAAACTTTTAAAAGCACCATGGGTAGTCTGGAAGCCTCGGGCACGCCACAACCCAAGGAACCATTGTTAAAATATTAGCTTCCATTTAAACCTGTTGGGTACAATCCTTGATAAAAGGCTGCACTAGATTCTCTCAACAACGTTTTAAGTCATGGGGAAAGTGGGTCATTGCCCAAGGCCACCCCCTTCCAGGACCGCCTGTTGTAAAATAATGGGATAGTCACAAGACTCTCTCTCTCTCTCTCTCTCTCTCTCTCTCTCTCACCCTCTCTTCCTCTCGCTTTCCTCTGCCTCTTTCTGCATCTCCATCTCTTTTTGACCGCCTATTGATCCCTGACTCACTACTGACCACCTTTATACCTATCTCTATTTCTTTTCCTCACTTATCTCTTGCTCTGTCGTCCCTCTCTCCCTACATTGTTCACCTTCTTTACCTCTCTCTACTTCTCTTCCTCTCTGTAACATACTCTTTCCTCCTGCTTTCCTCAATGCTGCTCTCTGCGGCTCCTCTCTCTAGCTACCTTACCTTTCTCAAGATCAGCTATCTTTACTTCTGTACTGTTGTATCTCTTCTCTCGCACTACCTCAGGAATCAGTAAATCACCACCTTTCTCTAACTCTCTCCCCATTCCTTTACCTCAATGTTCTCAAACTCATCCCTCATTAGTGCCTAAGTTAGGTTAATTTAGCTCAAAATAAGTAATAATTTAAAGGTGTTCCAAACAAGGTGGGCCACAGTATTCCTTGCCCGGCCCCAAAAATCCTTGAGATTAATCTGGCTTCTTTACTCTCCCAGTCAGCCCAGCTACTTCCTTCAGACTATTTAATTGAAAGAGGCGATGTCCTTCATGTATATATTCACATACTCAATCAGTTAACTAATTAACAATCCATGTTTACAATTCATGATCCTTTGCAGTCGATTTCCATTGTCATAACAAACTTCGAATGCGCATGATCTTCGCTCTTCAATCTGACCCATTGCCCAGCTTTGCTAGAAAATGTAACATCCTGAAACGACTCATAAAAACGACACTTCCTCTCAAAGATCAAGATGCCAGTCCAAGCTACTCTTTAAAGGTGATGAATGTCCAAACCTAATCCTGATATGTTTCTAGATTATTTACTAACGAGGAGCCGATTTCAGCAGCCATTTTGTCTCATACTCTTTTCACAGTAGTATTAAACAAATTAAATTTTAAAATGTTATTTTGAAAAAATGGATTGAGACCAAGACAATTGTTCCTTTTCATGCAGAAATCAATGTAAAACTGTATTTTTTCTTTTGGGACTGCTTTAAGTGCAAACCATATCCAATTAATGAAAGCAACAACTAGCAACCAAGAACTATTGAATATCTTTGCCAATGCGACTGCCCAAGTTTCACTCCTATAGATTCCAGCTGAGCTCCTTAAATCAAATATTTTCTGCCGGGCTAATCTTTTAGTTCTATCTATTGTGATACAGAAGCCACTTTGGGGCACCTTAGCTAAGCACTGGAGTCCCCTTCACATGGTAGCTCACTCCAACAGTTGCTGGGTAAAACCAATTAGCATCAATTAGGGGCTGCTACGGTAGCCGCTGCTATCACTCCCTTGCCTTGTTATGTCTTTTGCACTGCCCGTGCTACCCTTGGTCTCAAAGTCATGAAGGCAGAGTCAGGTTCTTTGAGCTTTGTTTACTTTACCTAGTTACTGACTTCAGCAGCTAATAGGAGGCTGCTGAGAAGGTTAGAACTAGGGATAACCTTATGATGTCATCATGGTTAAAAGGCTGTTTGATCTCACTTGCACTACCGGTGGAATTGGTGAATCTACGTCCCTGGTAAATCTATGTCCCTGGTAAAACCTCCACAGTCAATGCATACAATTTAAACTGCAGACAGCATTGAAGAAACCGCTTAATACACTCTTTATAGAAGCAAAAGATGGTCCCAAAACAACTAGCAGTCTAACTGAATTCCTAGATATTTTATACTTCATAACTTCCATAAGTGAACAATCACAATATACCAATTGTCCCTATATTTAATCAAGTCACCATCATAATTTGGGTCTTAGCATAGTTTAGCCCAAGTAAATTTCTTCTTGAAGGTTGTACTCTGGAATATCAAATATAGAATATAGAGTGGCCACAATATAGTGACCAAAATATCGAAAAATAAAATATTAAGGAGGTAAGTGCATATAGGTAATGTATGTATGTAAGTGGAATATCTATAGCATGAACCTAGCCAAAAAGCAGCAACAAGCTGTGCATGGTCAAAGTCCAACAAAGTCAGCAAGTAATAGGAGAGGTAGTTGATTTGTGGACTGTTGGTACATTTTAATGTAGTGTTCTTTAAGGAGGTGCATAGTCAACTCTTTCCTAAACTGAAGCAACGCTGAGGGAGTCCTAATGGATACAGGGATTTGTTCCAGATCCTAAGTGCATAAGTGGAAAAGGCCTGCTGCCTTGTTAGGTCTCGCCTAGGCAGCGCTTGCACTGTCTATTCTAGACATGCTGTATTCAGATTATGGGCTTTATTCTCCGCCCATTTAGTTTATTCGCTCCTTTGACAGTCTTTTGTAAATGCTTTTTTTCATTGGTTAATTTGTTTAGTAGTCTCTTCTTGGTACCTCCTTTTCTCTTGTTGTAACCTCCCAGGACAACTGCCCCTGTTACATGTGTTGTTACTCAGTATGTTTTATTTACAGTTTGTGAGCACTAATTTCTTAATGACTTTCTCCTCACTGCTATTGCAGGCACAACATGATCTCCAGCTTCTGCAACCCATCCTGGGGTCTAACTGCACCATGGCACTGCACACGATCTAATATTTTTTATGAGTGCTTCAGTTCATACTTTTCTTCACCTCACTGCCCATAATGCATTTCTTTTTCTCTTTAAGTTACCTTTTGATCAGTCACTGGGTCTAAGTGCACCATGACATGCTCTCCCGCTTTGCTGACTGCAACGCAGCTGTTGTTGCAGGCACAACAGCTACGCATTTCCCCAACCGCACTTCCCCAAACATAAAACATTTGTTAGAAGTGGTTCAGTTCATATGGTCCCCAACGTAATGCATTTTTTTGGGCTTGCGTTAACTTTTAATCGCCAACACAGTCTAAGTGCACCGTGACACGTTCGCCAGCTTTTCCGACTGTGTTTGCACTTCCACCTTTTTGTAGCTGTTCTTGGAGGCACAGCAGCTATGCATTTCTCCAATCGCACTTCGACAGGTGTCTACAGGTGGCGCGTGGCTTGTTTCCTTTCATCAACATGGCGCCCACCGCATTTCATCTTTTAAGATAGCGGATGCACTTGTTTTAAATCACCAGAGCTCTTGCCAGCGCAGGAGCAGGTGTGTGCTCTTCACCCTACTAGCTGCATCTCTCCCTGGATCCCAGCTGCCTCGCGGCGCACCGCAGCTCCCTTGTCCACTTGTTTTTTGAAGTTTCTAACTGTCTCTTCTTTCGAGCCTGTGAGGCGCGCACAACTGGAACAAGCTTCGGGCCCTCTGCAATTTAAAATCAGCCGCACAGCAATTCGGACACATTGTGGGCCATTCGTGAAGCCAAAAGCATACTGCACATCCTCCTTAATGTGTGCTTTTCTGTGTTTCCAGCTTGTGAGATTTATTGAGTTGCAGTGTTGGGACAGAGAATTGGATGTACAGCTTTTGGGCTGATATATAGCGGACCGGGTGTCATCGGAGGTTCGGCTCAATCCTTCTCTTCTTGCAGCCATGTCAACTTCTGGGTCTGGCGAGAGGAATCCTAGGAATGGCTGTGTGTAAAAACATTTATTTACTCCTGTCCAGTGTTGCCTGCCGCCGATTCTTACTAACGGGGGCATGAAATAGACTGTACGGCTCTTGTGCGTGGAGTAGCGACACGAGCTCCGCTAAAGGACTGGACCGATTGCATTTCCATGTGATGAGTGCTCCGTTACTGGTAAAATGAGTCAGCTCTCTGACCATCCCTGGACCCCACAAATGCTCTGGTCTAGCTAGCTGCACTTCTTAGAAGTTGGCGATTTTTCGTCCATGTGCCTTTTTTTTTTTCTTCACAGGATTGCACTTTTGCTGGGCCTGGCTGCTAAATCGACGTAATGCACCTGCATCCATCATCAGTGTTTTATCCTGAGGGCACAGGTTTGAATCCCGGAATGCCCTCTCACCTGTCAGTAAAATGGGTACCATTGAATTGGATAACAATGAACAGCTTTTATATTGTGCCAAGAGGCTCCATTGGGGTGAACATGTTTTTGTTTTTACAAATGCACAGGTTCAGTTTAAATGCACTTCCTTTTAGATGCATTGTAAAACACATTTGCCATCACATACATCCACTTCACTCCAAAACACATAAGTTAAAAACATTTACATTACAACGCCAATAGATCTAACTCTAAAAAATGCAAGACCTATTGCATTGAAAGTGCTTGTTTTTTTTTTCGGCTGGCAAGGGGAGTTAGTGGAGTTGCATCAGGACGGGATGATGTAATCATATTCCTTCAGGCCCTTAAGGAGTGCCAGTGTGGAATCTGGGAGGCTATAAAATGGGGCATTACTACCATCCAGATGAGAGAGTATGAGGTCTTGAACAGCAGTTCTGAAATCGCTTCCTGGAAGAAACTGTTTCACTTTCTTAGAAGAGAGAGCTGATACCAGTCAGTCTTTTTTGTTCTTGGCAACGTGTTCCTTGAGAATGAGACTGGGGCCCAGGGTGAGTCTCAGTGACTTGGCATTCAGCGAAAGTTGGGGTTCGAAGCTGTCAAGGTTCTGGTCATTGAGTCAGGTTTTGTACTGATTCTTGTTTATAACATCAAATCTGTGTTGGTTTGACTGAGCTTCCAGGTCTCTGTGATGGGCAAGCAGTGTTTGAGGTGTTGGATCATGGATGTCTGAAGCAGGGGAGACTTTTAAATAGAGCTGTGTATCATCAGCATATTGGTAAATCTTGATGTCTCATATGGATGTTGAAGAGGTTGAAGAAGAGGTACAATATGGGGCCTTTGCAGGTGATAGGGATCTTGTGGTAACAAGAGGTCTCCATGTGAACAAACTGGTGTCATGTGTAAAGGTAGGAGGAGAATTGGTGAAGGACATTGTTGGTGAAACCCATTTGAGTATAGATTTACTGTTCTTAATCCCCATCAACATACATTGATTTTATATTTATTCACGGAATAAACCAAAGGTTACAGGGACATTATAGTTAGGAATTAACATTAAAAAAAACATAGAAATTCACTAAAAAAAACTAAGGTTACAAGGACGTTATAGTTAGGCTAAGATTTCACTTTTACAAAACCATAGATATTCAGCAGTTATAGTTACCTGAGCTAACTATAACTTACACCCTCGCAATGCACTGCTTATGACCTCGCATATTACATCACTCATGATGTGGTCAGTGACATCACTGATGACATATCACAAGACATCCCTGATGACATCATCCTGTGATTGTAAGTGTTTCATAAACAAAAAGCATGATCTGTGTAACCAAATCTACACATCTCCCAAATTTGGTGTAATTCCTTCCAGCAGTTCGGGCTGTAGGCTTGTTCAAAGGCCCTATGGGAATTAACATGGGGAAACCACATTTTGGGACCCCCTTTGTCTCAGCCCCTGCTTGACACATCACCCCGAAACTTTCAAAATAGCAGCTGAACTGACTAAAGTATACATTTTGAAGATTTCGTGAAGATTCGTCCAGCGAGGCCAAAGTTACTGGCAAAACACTATGGAAATAAGGCCCTAACTATACTACCTACTGGCAACCGCCATATTCCTTCTTCACTTCCTTTCATTTTACTCACTGTTCTTTTTCTTTGTTTCTCTTTAAGTATGTTTCTTACTATTTCTCTATTGGCCCTTTTGTGACCCACTCATTGCTTTCCTGCCCAACTCCATGTCTTTATTTTTTCTGTTCCCTGTATTGTTATCGTCACTTTTTTTAGCACTTCTGGTGAAAAATCGCTTTTAAGCGTTTTACTTAAACACACATTAGTTTACTTGTCAACAAATAAAAATTATAATTTTTGAGGGAGTTAAAGAAGTTACTCAGTAAAGTTGTGACATCTGGAGTGGTAACTAGTCACAATATCGAAAAAAAAATATCGACTGGACAGAATATCGAGTTTTTTATATAGAATGGACAGAATATCGAATTGCAAAAATATAGTGGTGCAGAATATCGAAATTCAGGTAAGAAATATCGATTTTCATAATATCGAAGTTAGTAATATCGACAATCATAATATAGTTGTTAAAAATATCGAATTTTTTTATAGTGTTTTAAGTGTTAGTATATGTGTTAAAAGTATGTATTATTTTTGTAATGTGTTTGAATTTTTTAAAGTAAAGAATGTTATTTTATTTAAATTTTACGTAATTTAATTCCGTAGTGGGTTATGGGTTTATAGGGAATAGGGTGGGAAGTAATTTAATTATAGTAAATTAAATATTAATTTTTAGGAATTATTAATTATTTTTAATTTAATTTTGCGTTTTAGTTCTGTAGCGGGTTGTGGGTTTGTAGGGAAATAGGGTGGGAAGTAATTTAATTGTAATTAAGTAAATATTTATTTTTATTTATTGGTATTGATAAATAATTTATTGTTAATTAATTATTAATTGGTAATTAATTTTTATTAATTGGTCATTAATTTTTATTAATTGATTAATTGATAATTATATTAATTGTATTCATTTATTATTCGGAGCGGGTTGTGTGTTTATAGGGGAATAGGGTGGGAAGCAATTTAATTGTAATTACATAATTATTAAAATTATTTTTGTGTATTGTGTATCTACTGTTAATTAATTATTAATTGGTAATTTGTTTATTACTTATTAATGTTCGGTATTGGAAATTAATTTGTTGTTAATTAATTATTGATAGGTAATTACATTTTAATAATTAATATTTATTGGTATTTATAATTAATTAATTATTAAATAATTTGTAATTGGTAATTAATTTTTATTAATTTTTTATTGGTATTGATAATTAATTTATATATATTTAATTATTAAATCATTACTTTCCCTACTGTTGCACTCATTGGAGGGGAATAGTAATTTTTACCCCTACGCTATCCAACACTTTCCCTACTGTTGCACTCACTGGAGTGGGAATAGTAATTTTTACCCTCCCGCTATCCAACGCTTTCCCTACTGTTGCACTCACTGGAGTGGGAATAGTAATTTTTACCCTCCCGCTATCCAACACTTTCCCTACTGTTGCACTCTCTGGAGTGGGAATAGTAATATTCACCCCTACGCTATCCAACACTTTCCCTACTGTTGCACTCTCTGGAGTGGGAATAGTAATTTTTACCCCTACGCTATCCAACGCTTTCCCTACTGTTGCACTCACTGGAGTGGGAATAGTAATGTTTACCCTCCCGCTATCCAACGCTTTCCTTACTGTTGCACTCACTGGAGTGGGAATAGTAATTTTTACCCTCCCGCTATCCAACGCTTTCCCTACTGTTGCACTCACTGGAGTGGGAATAGTAATTTTTACCCTCCCGCTATCCAACGCTTTCCCTACTGTTGAACTCACTGGAATGGGAATAGTACATTTTACCCTCCCGCTATCCAACTCTAAAAATATTGAATATTTTTAAATATTATTAAGTTAACATATATATGTATTAAAAAATAAAAATGCATGTTTTTTTTTAAATTTACATTAATTATCTATTAATTTTAAAGTTATTTAAGTATTTTTGAGTATGTTTTACTTAATTATATTCATTATTTAATTATTTTACATTACTTTTAAGACATTTAAAAAATTCGATATTTTAACAAACTAAGGGGCACATTACGATGGCGGGCGGAAGCACCACCGCCGTGCTGGCGGATGCAAAAAGCACCAGTTACCGCCGGCACGCAGCAGTCCACACGCCCGTCCAATTACGATGCGAAAAGTAGGCCAAACACCGCCGGCAAGCCAGCAACACCGTCCGCCATCAAAGTGCGCCCGTACACGTAGCGGCGCAGCCCAACTGACACACACCGTCCGACGAAACACGTCCCGCCCGGCGCATAAATTACGATGCCGCAAACAAACGGCTCCCACGGCCAAGAGATACCGTACGACAAACCGAAGCGGTAACACGGATGCCGAGCACGGACAACGAAGAAGCGGCTCCCCGAGCATGAATCCAGCACTGCAGGCCCTCCCCATGCTTCTGCTGATGCACCACCAAGGACGCAACGTACCGCGGAGACGCAGGTAGGCACACACACAACAAGTGCACGCAAACAGCGCACACAGTGCAAGGGCGGAAAAAGCGGACAACCCCCACCAGCGCGTGTACACTACACATCCACCATTGCATCCACATATGACACACAGGCCAAATCGTAACATCGCGGAACACATGTGTACACACCACCTGGGACTAGGAACCAACCACCCCGTCACGGCCCCAAAGCGCCGATGGCGCCGCCACACATGCGCACAACGCAGAGGCCAACCGCAGCGCCATGCATGCGTCGCACACAGACACAGGGACACAACCAAGCAGCACACACATCAGCCCCACCCCGAACGCACATGACACGTGACAGGCCTGCCACAGACATGTCCCCAACGCCCAATTCACGGACAACACCCAACGCCACACAACCGACGCACACATGTCAGTGAAGTCACGCAACAGCAGGACACACCCCAGTGTAACAAACATGGCGTAGCACACAGCGGCGGCAACACCAACTAGGAGAAGCAGGGCCCCTTCGGGAAGAGGAACGCCAGTACCACACTGAAACACCCATACCACCCTGCACATATGAACAAGACATATAAAACGGAACACCAAAGAGCCCGGGGACCGACAACAGGTGGCCCAAGAATAACATTCACACACAAGGCCCAACGCAGAGCGGAAAGGCAGCCTGCCGCCCACACAAGGGAGAGCAGACAGCACTGAATGACCTTCCATTCCAACTCCGAAACCACAGCCCTACGACAGAAGCCGGTGAATACAGCCATTGTCCAAGAATAGACCAACACAGGCATGCCGAGGAGACCGACCACAGGGCAGATAGCGCATATCACAGAAGCACACAACGGACGGGGAAGAAAGAAGAAAACACTCCCCATGTCGGCCACATGCAAGTTAATTGGAAGGAGTCACACATCACTGACCTTGAACTGTCTGAGAAGCATGTGGGAAGAGGGCCCGTGTCCTCCAAACAAGCAAACAGAACACAAGTCCTGTCTCCCTACGACTACACAGAGCTCACAGCAACCTCGGAGCGTGCACATTGCAGACTGCACACACAGCCGGAGCACGCCACCTCAACGAACCGCTGCGAAATGGCAACCGCAACACACCTCCCCAACTACGCCGAACAGCTCAAGCTGTACAAAACCAACCTGTTCCATACATTGGGATGCGATCTCCTGTCCCTGCTGAATGTAAGTTACCGACTGACTTACCGCATCACATTGTTCAGCTGCGTCATGCCCGTCTTCTACTGTCGGAGGTGTCCCTACCAGCATCCCGTCGAGATATGCCTCTCCAACCCGGCATGTCTGAAGGCGGACCTGCTACCACTACTCCTCCCTCTGGACGCACACGACAGGGCCTGCTCTGCCTATGGGGGCATGGCGTATGTGGCCAACATCGCACCCGCACTGAAATGGGACCACTGTGCCTCCACACGACGGATCATCGAGAACAGCTACATCGAATGTCACCCAGCATGCCCCATCATGGTCCTCCAAGGGACAACTTACGAACAACACCTTGACAGCCACCATCCGCTACATTGGCTGGCAAACATGTACACCACCAATGACATGGAAGCCCTGCTGGACGGCATCGCATACCTGACAACCTGTCAATTCGTCGGACCACAACGCAGGTTCCCCGAGTGACCTATGATGTCCAACCCCGCACCCATGCTTAGCTTCCGCACGGACTGGCCAGTCACCACCACAACAGCCATACCAAACGACCGGCAACTGTAACCACACCATCAACGACATCGCCATGACATCGGATATGACCGGGACATGCACACTGTTCCCCATCACATCCAGGAACACCGCATGCATCGTGGGAGGCAGTGGCATGGGCTCTGTGTATCGCACCCACATGGACGGAACTGCACGAACAACCAGGACACGACATGGATCCAGCGCCCATGGACACACACACCGCTCAGTGGACATGAATAGGTCGCCTGGAGTCTGTGGGTGCTGCACCCCTCCCACCCCCGCCCGGGAATCCCATACCAGGACCTTTGCATGGACGACAAGTGCATACAACAACAACACGACCCCAGTGACTGTGACATGTCCAGTAACCACCACAGTGCAACAACAAGTGGCACGCCGCTGCATGCACGCAAGCACATGCCCTGATGTCATCTCACATGCACGCGTGCATGAGGAACAACCGCAGCAAACCTGTCACATGGAACTGAGATGGACTGTGCCCATGATGCCAAGCGGTCTGGTAGGCTACATGTATACCGTCTGTGTCAAAGTCCGCAGCTCCGCAGCTATACGTAAATGTACATTAGCACAGCCTTGGCCAAGCAGATGTCACTCTGAAGCCCACATGCAACAGCCAATCACATGTAACCCCACACCCTATCCCATTTGCAATCATGCTCAGTATATCCTCAACATGTATTCCGCTGCCAGTAGTGTCCACTATACTGCATCACAGAGGACAGAAGACTCAATATAATGTTTGAAACCAAAACTGTCTCCGCTGACTCATTTCACAAGTACGAATGAGAGAGGATGAGAGTATGTGAAGTACACGGCAGTCGTGACATGACCATGTAGTCCACTGGTATTGGATGTCAACGCAAATGAGTAGCACTACTGTGGAAGACCCACATGTGTCGTGGTGAAGTCGTATGGACGCAGTGCTCAGGTGGGTGGGTGCGACGGGTAGATGCGCACATGCCAAGTTGGAGCACGCCGTGTTGGGAGGGGTCATGAACAGTACACCACCGCTTCCCTGGGCATCGTGAGAGGACACCTGTCGGGGGAGTGAACACGTGTGTGCACAGCAGCCGGGCACACGTACAAAGCGGTACCAGGCGCACCTCAGCCCACCCTCTGTGGACAAGCTGGATCCTGTTGTGCGCCCGCCATGCCCCTTGACAAGGCACACACAGCCCCAGTCGACCAGGTGTAACCCCAACATAGTCAATCCGCACAGGCGATACAGGGCACGGGATGGCAGTGGAGCATGGTGTGTGAGAGGTCTCCTCGCGCTCCTCCTGGTCATATCACGCAGGCAATAGAACCTCAACGTGTAGCATGGCACAAGTCAAATGGAAGTGTAGGGGGACGCACCACAGCACGAGCAGCACTGACGTCACGGGAGGTGGCTCGCACCATCCCATCCATTGCCCATCATACCAACCACGCCACATTGCCCGGACCGGCTGCGTGAGGGTAGGACTTCGGCCGCCTTGTTCCAGATTTACCGACACTATATATTAGTGTCTACACCAGCCGGTACTGATGCCGCGCATCCTTGACCCTAATTGGGTTGTGTTTTTTTGATCTACAGGTACCACTTTTAGGGTGCTGTAACGGTGGTCACTGCTTTTATTTCACTTCATTGCTGACCACTACCATTAAGTGTAGGTAGATCATTACTGGTCCTGAAGAATTGCCATTTAATATATTTTCAGGCAAGAAACATGTTGACCTTTTAACAAACGCATGAATCTCGACATCCTATGAGTTTAGATACGCGTTTTGTTTTCTTTTTAACCAGGGTAGGGGCCACATTTAATAAAATTATTTTGAGTGGACCACCTCCCCCTTTTTATTTCCCTACACATTTACATCACCTACACTGTCTTAGGGCCCTCACACGCACTCCACCCACCGGCATATGGAATAAAGATCTCCGCCAAGGAGGCCCCATTACGGGTGCCGATCGGGGATTGCAGCGCCGACCCGATAAGGAGCAGACCCGATGATGAAGCATGACACCTAGCAGGCTGGGTGTGTGAGGGTCTTTTCCAAGAGGAGAGGTTCCTTCTCCCCATTTTTCACTACCGCACATTTCCATGTGGAGTTCCTACATTGTAAAAAACACTTCCTCCTGCTTTTTAATATTAGGAACTGCATACTTTTTTTGTGTAGAGAAACATGTACACCACCAATGACATGGAAGCCCTGCTGGACGGCATCGCATACCTGACAACCTGTCAATTCGTCGGACCACAACGCAGGTTCCCCGAGTGACCTATGATGTCCAACCCCGCACCCATGCTTAGCTTCCGCACGGACTGGCCAGTCACCACCACAACAGCCATACCAAACGACCGGCAACTGTAACCACACCATCAACGACATCGCCATGACATCGGATATGACCGGGACATGCACACTGTTCCCCATCACATCCAGGAACACCGCATGCATCGTGGGAGGCAGTGGCATGGGCTCTGTGTATCGCACCCACATGGACGGAACTGCACGAACAACCAGGACACGACATGGATCCAGCGCCCATGGACACACACACCGCTCAGTGGACATGAATAGGTCGCCTGGAGTCTGTGGGTGCTGCACCCCTCCACCCCCGCCCCGGGAATCCCATACCAGGACCTTTGCATGGACGACAAGTGCATACAACAACAACACGACCCCAGTGACTGTGACATGTCCAGTAACCACCACAGTGCAACAACAAGTGGCACGCCGCTGCATGCACGCAAGCACATGCCCTGATGTCATCTCACATGCACGCGTGCATGAGGAACAACCGCAGCAAACCTGTCACATGGAACTGAGATGGACTGTGCCCATGATGCCAAGCGGTCTGGTAGGCTACATGTATACCGTCTGTGTCAAAGTCCGCAGCTCCGCAGCTATACGTAAATGTACATTAGCACAGCCTTGGCCAAGCAGATGTCACTCTGAAGCCCACATGCAACAGCCAATCACATGTAACCCCACACCCTATCCCATTTGCAATCATGCTCAGTATATCCTCAACATGTATTCCGCTGCCAGTAGTGTCCACTATACTGCATCACAGAGGACAGAAGACTCAATATAATGTTTGAAACCAAAACTGTCTCCGCTGACTCATTTCACAAGTACGAATGAGAGAGGATGAGAGTATGTGAAGTACACGGCAGTCGTGACATGACCATGTAGTCCACTGGTATTGGATGTCAACGCAAATGAGTAGCACTACTGTGGAAGACCCACATGTGTCGTGTGAAGTCGTATGGACGCAGTGCTCAGGTGGGTGGGTGCGACGGGTAGATGCGCACATGCCAAGTTGGAGCACGCCGTGTTGGGAGGGGTCATGAACAGTACACCACCGCTTCCCTGGGCATCGTGAGAGGACACCTGTCGGGGGAGTGAACACGTGTGTGCACAGCAGCCGGGCACACGTACAAAGCGGTACCAGGCGCACCTCAGCCCACCCTCTGTGGACAAGCTGGATCCTGTTGTGCGCCCGCCATGCCCCTTGACAAGGCACACACAGCCCCAGTCGACCAGGTGTAACCCCAACATAGTCAATCCGCACAGGCGATACAGGGCACGGGATGGCAGTGGAGCATGGTGTGTGAGAGGTCTCCTCGCGCTCCTCCTGGTCATATCACGCAGGCAATAGAACCTCAACGTGTAGCATGGCACAAGTCAAATGGAAGTGTAGGGGGACGCACCACAGCACGAGCAGCACTGACGTCACGGGAGGTGGCTCGCACCATCCCATCCATTGCCCATCATACCAACCACGCCACATGCCATTGCGACTAAGTGCAAGCGCGTGCGCCACCACCCCCGAGCCCTCCCCAGAGAGGCCAAAGAGTGAATGTGTGGGCCATCAGCCGCAGACGGACGCGGCCTGGCCGCAAGGGCAGCCACAGCCACTGGGTGTCGCAGGTGGCGGATCCGGAAGGCGAAGACTGTGATGCATAGTCCATGCAGGCCGGGTCTCCATTTGGGGCACCACGCAGGTGGACGGCGTCCCGCCACACATCATACCCTGAGACAGCCCACTCGTGCAACTGGACCCACACATACACTCCTTGCCCTCTCTGGTGCGAGCTTGGGGCTGCCTGTGCAGGCGCTAGCCTCGCAGGTGAGCATGCATATTGGGGGAGCGAGGGGAGGACATGAGGGCTGGGGCGAAGATGACTGTATCACTGTCAGTAAGTACAAGGGATGACCCAGATGTGGAAAGGAAGAGACGTGTCCCGTGTGTACTGCAACTAGTCGCCAATCCAACTACCCCCATGTCCGGAATGTAAGCCCGCACCTAGGCCCGCCCATCCGCCACATCGAACATACCACCAGCACGACAACCTTCCCATTCGAAACACTGACTGGGGGTGGCGACCAGTGTACAATCATGTGTAGCCTACCCACGCGTACATGTGGGCCCTCCATGATCCATGTCACCTGCGGCAAAGTCATGACATGCGCAATGAGGGAAGTGAGGAGAGCTGTCCGCCCCACGCGCAGAAGGTGCATCAGCTCCACAGACCCAGCAGCGAGTCCAGCAGGGGTCACATGTGCAGGGGCAGCTGTGCCTGGTGTGAAGGCACATGCATATAGACAGCACATCGACCAATGTGTAGTCTGCCCACATCTACAGTCCATCATCATGCGGACATAGGAATTGAACACAGGGCAACACATCTTCAGTTGGTGCACCCACCGTGACCAACAATGCGCAATCATCGACGTACCCGCCCTGTGCATGGCCCCCCACCCAACGGAGGCACATCCAGTGCCACCATCCCACACACACAAGCCTTCCACGGAACATGCTGTGTCCAATGGTCAGTACAGAGTCAGCGCCCATCTGGTGGATCCTGAACAGGAGACACATGCACACACATGCCAGCTCCCACTATGTACGTCTGCCACCTGGCACGTGCAATGTAACCTCTCACCTGTGACATGTGACTGCAAGCACACAGCCGTCTTGGCATGGGGCTGTCAATGTGGACACCTGTCAATGTTTCGGGAGGTGTGATCCGTACAGTGCTGTACATAGGGTGCAGTGCTGACACCTACTACTGTCTCATATCCCCTCGTGCCACAGGTCCCACTTGTTTTGGCCGCTCAGCCTGTGCCCACATCGTCGTCGTCGTGTGCCATACTCATCCAGCCGCGGAAGCAGTTCCATGCTCAGCAGACATTCATGTTGCCGTGGCGTTGCCGCTTGACGGATATGCAGTCAGTCCCCATCAGCACGCCCCGCAAGTCATTGGGGCCTAGATCCCCATGTGCATGCACATGGCAGTGGTTCGTATCACTAGCCATTGCCATTGTTGGGAGACCTGTGTAAGTGTATTGTGGCCGTGCCGTCCCAGCTTGACAGCTGGGCTGTGGCTCATGTGCTTGCTCAGTCATGTCAGTGATGTGTATGCGAAATTGCTATGTGTCGTGTTGCTTTGACATGTGTCCTCTGCCATTGTCCCTAGGCGGAGACCGAACATTGACCGCCCATACCAATTGCTGGCGGACATGGACGATACAGAGGTTATTAGGAAGTTTCGGCTGGACAGGCCAACCCTGCATCGACTGTGTGCCATGTTAGAACCCCATCTCCGTCCCCGCAGGGTGTATCCGACTGCTGTCACCCCCACGGCTAAGGTGATGGCCGCCATGCATTTCTTCGCCACTGGGTCATTCCAGCACACAGTGGGCATTGGAGGAGGGATGTCCCAGCCCATGTTCAGCAAGGTGCTGAGGGATGTACTGGCAGCCATGATGCTGTGCCGAAACAGGTACATCCGCTTCCCCAGGGCTCGTGAATTGGCGGCAGTGAAGGGTGCATTCTATGCCCTTGGCAGAATCCCACACGTCGTTGGAGCCATTGACTGCACACATGTCGGCCTTGTTCCACCACAGGCCACTGAGCACCTGTACCGCAACAGGAAGCACACGCACTCCCTGAATGTGCAAGTGGTGTGCCTTGCGGACATGGTGATCACCCACGTGTGTGCAAAGTTCCCAGGCTCGGCTCATGACGCACACATAATGCGCAACAGCATCTTGCCACGACTGATGTCCAATATGCAACAGGATCGTGCCTGTATTGTCGGTGAGTATGTGGAGTGGTGTAGCGTGCTGGTTGTGCGATGCTGTCCCCTGTCCAGTTGGAATAGCAACGGTTCTCTGTGTCCCTCACACCCAGGCGACTCTGCGTACCCGAATGGGGCATGGCTGCTCAGTCCATTGAGGAATCCTCGCACCCCAGCAGACGATCGCTACAATGAGGCACATGGGAGGACCAGACGTGTGGTCGAGCGTACCTTTGGCCTCCTCAAGTCCAGGTTCAGGTGCCTGGACCGCACCGAGGGTGCGCTGGCGTACTCCCCACAGAAGGTGTGCCAGATAGTGGTGGCGTGCTGCATGCTGCACAATCTGGCCATTCGGAAGCAGATCCCCCTCATCGTGGATGACGGAGATCAACCAGGGCCCCAGCCCGCAGACCAGGACAGCTCGAGTGAGGAGGACAGCGGAGAGGAGGAAGCTGGTAATGTGCGGCAGCAGCTCATCGCCCGCTACTTCACTTGACGGTGAGTGTCCATGTACGACGGCTGATGTGGCTGTATCTGTGCAGGTGTGTGTGTGCTGTGTCAGGGTGGCCGTTTGTTCACTGCGTGCTGTGTGTCAACGCTCCATGGCCAGGGTAGTATGCCACTGTTGGTGGCTGTGGCATTGTGCCCTATTGCTCTGTGCGATGTGTGTACATTGCTTGTAGTTGTTGACATGTACTGTGTGATGGGTGTGTGACACACTCATTGAATGTGCTCCTGTTCTGTCTCCCACCCCTAGGTCCCTACAGGCCCTCCGGATTCAATTGCCATGCCACGCATCAGGTGCCTTTCCGCCCAAGGTGGCCGTTGTATTCCGTACAAATAAAACACAGGGCACAAACAGCAGTTAGTGAAAAAGGTGCATTTATTACAAACTGTGACATGTGATTGTGTGTAAGGTGATGACAAAAGTGGTGCGTGCAGTGACAATGAGCTGTCGGTCATGGCTGCGTGATGATCAGGGTGTACCCACTGGTTCTATGTCCATAGTCCAACACACACATGCCATCCAGATGGCTGTGTGGAGTGGGATCGTAGTCCAAGTCAATGCAGTGGCTGGTCAAGGAAGGCTGGCGGAAGGCTGGCTGGCTGCCTCACTTGCGTTTGGAGCGTGCGAAGTCCTCCCGGGAGATCTGTTTCCACTTCGGACGGCCCCTTCCACGTTTGCGAGGGGGTGCCTGCTTGCGACATGCTGGTGGTTGAGGTGTGCTCACTGGCTGTGGACGCAGGGGAACTGGACACTGCTGCTCCACCCTGCGCCCCGGCAGGTGGTGGCGGAGGGGAGCTGCTGTCCCTGGCTGTGACCTCACCGCCACCACCAGCTGTCCCATGAGGTCCACGATTTGGCCCATACGGGCGTCCATGGACCTCAGCACCCCCAGCACCTCACGTGTGTCTGAAGCAGACCGGAGCCATTGTCCTTGGGCCTCTTCATAGGCCCCAAGGACTCTGGCCATTTGAGGCAGGGCATGGCTCCCAGGGGAGGCTGGCGTTTCCCTGACCCTGCTCCTCCTACCCGTCCTGCTGCCACCGGCCTGCCCACTAGCCACATTGTCACCACGGTCCTCGCTGTGGCTCCCAGGGTGGATCCAGTCGGCCGGGCCACCACCTGCGCTGGGGCTGGTGCCAGCGAAGACGTGGCGGTGGTGGCGGCGGTGGTGGTCGGTGCGGCGATGGTGGCGGTTGCGGCAGTGGTAGTGGCCACAATGACCGTGGGTGTGGCCGCAACGACAGTGGCAGCAGGGGGCTGGGAATGCTCAGCAGCCCTGGATGATGGGTTGGTGGGTAGGAGGGGTCCTGGGGAGCGGCTGGGCCCTGCCACACCAGATGGGCCTGCTTGGTGGTTCGTGTCCGAAGAGGAGGACAGATCCTCCAGATCCGTGTGTCCTCGTTGGGGGCTTGTAGGCTGGCTGTGCTGGCTGCTGGCTCCATCCCCAGCATCCAGCAGTTCGTCACCTGTGGAGAGAATGAGATTTGTTATTGTGTTGCACCTGGCGAAGTATGTATTTGTCGTCTGACATTAACAGTTCGTGCAATCTCGTACATGGGTTTCCCGGAGGCGTGTGTGTGGCTGTAGCATCTGTAGTTGTGTGTGCTTGGCAATGGGACTGTGTGCTGTGCACATGTGGCATGGGACGGATTGGCCATGCCGATGGGTGTGTTGCTGTGCCCCTACTTATTGTGACTCTGGTGTATGCGGGCTCCTGGCCCATCCTGGGTCTGGTTTGTACTTTGCTTTTGGTGTTCAGATGGGACGCTTAGGAACGCATATGGCAACATGGGGGCCATGCCCCAGATTCGCATTTGGGAGGGAATATGCTTTTGGGGTTCAAATGGAACGCTTAGGAACGCATATGGCAACATGGGGGCCATGCCCCAGATTCGCATTTGGGAGGGAATATGCTTTTGGGGTTCAAATGGAACGCTTAGGAACGCATATGGCAACATGGGGGCCATGCTCCAGATTCGCATTTGGGAGGGAATATGCTTTTGGGGTTCAAATGGAACGCTTAGGAACGCATATGGCAACATGGGGGCCATGCCCCAGATTCGCATTTGGGAGGGGATATGCTTTTGGGGTTCAAATGGAACGCTTAGGAACGCATATGGCAACATGGGGGCCATGCCCCAGATTCGCATTTGGGAGGGGATATGCTTTTGGGGTTCAAATGGAACGCTTAGGAACGCATATGGCAACATGGGGGCCATGCCCCAGATTCGCATTTGGGAGGGGATATGCTTTTGGGGTACATGCTGTGAGCCATGGGTGCCGAACGTGACATGTGTTGTGGCAGCATGACAGTGCATGGTTTGAGGTGTGTGCATGCTTGACATGGCCTGCATATTTGCTGTCTGTTGTGATTACTGGACATGGCATTGGACGCATCGTTATGAGTGAGTGATGGTTGTGTGCCAGCCAACGTATTGCAGTTGTCCCATCTCCTTGGTGTGCGTGCTGCCCTGTGCCATGTGCATCACTGCAGTGCTCGGGGGGGGTGTGGCCCATGTTGTGTGTTGTTGCTCACAGTGTGTTGTGCGCTTCATTGACTTCTGGCACATGGTTGGTCTTGGGCATGTATCTTAGCGTGACTGCTGTATGTGTGGCAGCTGTGCGGATGACATGCCTTTCATGAGACTGGGGCTGACGGATGGGATGGATGGTATGTTGTATGTGCATGGTGTGTCAGTGAGTTTGATGGGTTCAGTGGTGTTCGTGTGCATTTATGTTGTTCTGCTCTGTTGCGTCTAGTGTTGTTTGTCTTACATAGGCGTAGTTGTGGGGTGTGTGGTTGACAGGCAGTAGGGGCTACATGGACAGGACTTCAATGGTGTTTCGGTTGTGTGTGATGAGTTGCACAGTGGCTGCCGTGTGGTACTATATTCAGTGTGGCTTGTGCATGCAGACGTGGCTCCTTGGGTGTTGCTATGTCTGTGATGGGTCATGTGGGGTGTGAGTCTGTTGTTCATGTCCGTGTGCACATTGTTCACTTGTTCGTGACGGTGGGCGGTGCTGCGTGTTCGTCTGCTACGTGACATGTCCCATGTGTTGGTCGTGTTATGGTCCTCATGCCTCCAGTAATCCAGCCCTGTCCAGTTTCCCACCTGCAAGTTGTTCGTGCGTGCACTGTACTGGATGCCACATGGCTCTAAGCGGGGGTGCTCCATGTTGCAGGTCTGTGGGGGTGGGGGTGTTGTGGGTCGTGGGGGTGGCTGGACACCCACTGACACCGATTGCTGTGGACCGTGATGTCTGCCTTTCGGCTGTCGTTGTGCACTGCGGTGGCTGACACGTGGCTGTGGGGTGTGGGGGATGCTCCTCCTTGCTGTGCGACTGGGGCCTGGTGTGTGTTGTACTTGGGCTGTCCACCCTCCCACCCACTGCACTTTGTGTTCCTGCCACTTACCTGTTACTTGTCGGTTAGTGCAGCTGTGGCGGACACATGGGTGTGGTGGGTGCTCGTTGTGGCGCTTCTGGCATATTTGGGGACCTGTTGGTGGTTACGTGGCTGGCTGAGTGTACACATGTCCCCACGTATGTTACAGTTGTTCGGTTTGGGCTGTGTGTGGTGGTGTCTGTTGCATGTGTGTGTGATGTGTTGTGTATTGTGTGCTGGACATGGGGGTGTTTGTCCCTGGGAGCTGTGGCATGGTAGTTGCGCATGTGAGTACATAGCGGTGTGCTGGTATACATTAGTTTGTACTTACCAGCCTCCACTCCCCCTGCTAATCCGGCGAGGATCTCCGGATGTATTACGACTCGCACCTTCTCCTCCCACGCTTTGAAGGTCTTAAAGAGCGCGGGATTCCCTCCGCCAGTGACGGCAGCCAGCTCTCTGTTTTTGCCCTCCTTCTTCTTGACCAGGCTCTTTACGTCATTCCAACGTTTGTTTATTTCACCTCTGTTCCTGGGCAGGGTCCCGACTGCATTGACCTGGTCTACGATCCGGTTCCACATTCTGTTTCTGGTGGCTAGTGGTGTGTGCTGGACCATGTTCCCATAGATTTGTGGGTACACCTTGATGATCTCGTCGACCATGACCGTCAGCTCAATGGGCGTGTACTTGGGCATTCTTTGTGGTGCCATGGTGTTTGTGGTGCTGGTGCGGTGTGTGTTGTGTAATGTGCAGGGGGTTTGTGGTGCCGGTGTTTGGTGGTGGTGGTGGTGGTGGTGGTTGTGATGTGTGCGTTTCTGTGGTGTGCTGCTGTCCTTGCTGTGTCACTGTGTCCTCTCCTCTCCTCTCTAGTTTGCAATGTAGCAAGGGGTTGTGGTCTGTGGGAGTGCTGCTTTTGTACTCACCTATGTGGGTGTGTCCTCATGGTCTGTTGTTTTCAGGTGTGTTGTGTCTGGGGTTCTGGCCTTTGTATTTTTTGTTTGTCCGGGGGTGTTTTCGGGATGTGTACTGTGCTTGTGTATTTGTGCGTGCCTTGCTGTGTGGACTTGTTGGCCATGTTGTGTGCTATTGGTTTTGTGTGCGGATGGTTTCTGTGCAGGTACGTTGGCGCCATGGCTTCTGCCGTGTCGATTCTCATCGGCGTTGTTTGCGCTGGCGGGCGGTATATTTGTGGGTTTTCCGCGCTCATGTCGGTGCGATCGTAATTTCACGTGCGGTGTGTCGGCCGTGAGGGCGGGCGGTTTTGTGTTGTCGTGCGTGTTTCCGTCCGTGGCGGGCGGTTTGACTCCGACTCGGACGTTGGCGGGCGGTATTTTGTGTGATTTTTCCGCCGATGGCGGTTTTCGGTTTGTGTAATCGTAATGGCATGGTCGGTGTTCAGGCGGTGTGTGCGGGCGGATTTTTGCCGCTTCCATGCCTGGCGGATTTATTTACGCCGGGTATCGTAATGGGCCCCTATATTATTTACAACGATATTTTGGATTCAATATTTTTGTACTTAACTGTTTGTAGATAGGAAGTCGATATTCTGTCATTCTATATTTTTTCATCGATATTTTGGCAGGTCGATATTTTGCTCCTCGATATTCTGTCAGTGATCCATCTGGAGTATCCTTGTTCTTTCAGAGGAAACAAACTTCATCAATTATTTACTTTCTTTTTGTAAACGCACTTAATTTATCATGAACATTGTTTCCCTGCCCGTTTCCTCTCCCCGCCACCGCCAGCTGCTCAAGCAGGCACCCACCTGGGATAGCCATGCCCCTCTGGGAGTATGGCAGGAGCTGGGCACCTCTCTTTTCTGGCCCACAGGAGGGAGGCATTGCGGCTGTGAGCGGGGCCCTAACTTGGTTGCGGGAACTTCGTATTCCTTCTTCTGCTGTGATGATTTCTCATGTCCCATGCTTGGATCCACTCCTCGCACTTCTGGCTCGTCAGCATGAATGTACGACAGAATCCTGCATGCGTATAGCATGCATACCTTCATCATGCCGTCATTAAAACGAACGCGTCATTAGTACACATTCATTCAGCAGGCAAGTCATTTTAACGACTTGCCTTAGAGGGGTGCTGGACTTTGGATTAGTATCATTTACTATTCCAACTCCAGTCTGCGCAACTGCACAAGTGTTGGACTTTAAATCCAACACCATTCCACCAATGTGCCCCGCTAAAGCAAGTCGTTGTAATGACTTGCGTGCTAAACGAATGCGTGCTAACGACATGTTCGTTCTATTGCCGGCGTTATGAAAGCACAGGTGATTCCGGCTTCATCCTAATGAATCCTTCTCCCTATTTTTGTCTGTTTGCTCTTCTTGGTTTGTACCTTGAGGAAGGAAAATACGTCCTTTTTTGTTTCTATAGTCACTTATTTTCCCTTTAAGTTGTGTCACTGCTTTTTCTCAATTCTGGTTGAGCAATAGGAGGAACCTCGAGATGGCGGCCAGGTAAGTCTCTTTGTTCATAGATTTTGTCACACCATGATAAGCTGTTTGTACCTTAAGGTTAAACTAGAAATCTAAGGTCGGACAACCGAAATCTACTCATAATTAAGCCAACAAGATATACAAGATACCCAGAGGAAGATCATGCACATACACGGCTTCACTTTGTGGAGCATCTTACTGCCACATCATAGACGTAAAAATTACTTTTCCAAATTCAGCCCTTTGATCAAATGTCATCCTATATATTGACCCATCTATTGGTCTCCCCTTGACTGTTCCTATATGCTAGGCCAGGGCAAAATGTAGATTCGACCTACATAATTCACATAATTTTGGGAATTTTGCATTATGGATGTTACGCATAATTCCAGAAATTTTGACATAATGCCATTTCGCTTAAGTATGCTGTTTGTGGCAAAATTACTACGTAGGAGCATGGGAGCAATGCCATCAAGCAGAACTGAAGTGGCTATTGTTCGTGGCACTTTTGTTTTTTGCCCTATTTTTTTGCGCAAAATGCATTCTTGTGTCAAAAATTGATGCAAGGACGTATTTCATGCTAAAATATAGTGTTTATTGACAGATTTGCATTTCACGTAAATATGCGTAATTCTGTGAAATTGTCCTGTAATTTTGTGCGAAAGCAAATTAAAGGAATTTCACACACCCTTACCGTTATTCTACCTTCTTGACTCCTAAGTTTGACTACTGCCTCCGCCATTCCAAATTATTTACTAGGGCTCTGTGGCTTAAACCACAAGGTTTGACACCGCTCCTGCTTAAATATGGTTGCAGTGCCAGAGACTTATTCCATCGAAATTACTGTACCAATAAATGCATGATTACGTAGGCAATATCATCGTCACAGTATAGTGATCAAGACTATCTCCCTGCATATAGTTTGACTCCACAATATTGTCTACCAGCACATCTTCAAGGTAGATATTCAGAGAAAAGTACAGATTTACAATTTTAACTACATGATGATATGTTGATGACATGTTGATTATCGATACTGTGGAGTCAATATAAGATTAGGTCGATATTTGTACCTTGATATTGCAGTGGAATACCTCAAGGAGTATGGTGGCCAAACTATTGTCTCAGTTATAAAAGCGTACAACACTAAAATGATTCGGGGGCGTGGCTAACCGCCAAACATGGCTGACGCGTCTTAACCGTACTCTGGACCGGGCCCTGAATCCTGTCCAAATCCTCACTGTCACAGAACCATCGGACCCTTGGTGCTGCCCGACGATCCCCCCGAAGGACCTGCACAGCGCTTTTTCTGGGATATGGCAACCAAGAGTCGGACCTGAAGGCTAAAACTGGGCCGGAGATCTCAGCTCGGCAGCCCTGAACGTCTCTGAACTGACCACCACTGAGACGGGTGCGTGGTTTGAAAGAGACCCGCCTGTAATGAGCTCAGACTACTCGCAGAGGTGCGCCAGACTTACTGGTAGGAGCTACAGGTGCGAAGGGCACAATCCGGGGCTGAAAGGAAGATCCCATCAATCACTACCGGGTGTCTGAGTGGAGACCCCCGAGTTCCGACTGCTGGCACAGACTCTCACAATCGTACCTGGATATTTTCACTGGCGGACCTGAGGCACGGTGACTCCCCCTCCCTCCTGCGTGGTACGGCAGTGGGCTGGTGAGTCCGGTTCGCTACGTAGATTGCTGGTGTGCGCGTGCGGCAGACTGAAGCTGACGCAAAGACACGCCCATGTCGGAGAGCCCGTCCAGGAGAAGTGATTTGGCTCACGGGGCGCCCGAACTGCTCAGCGAGACCGGGAACGGGGAGACTAGGAAAAGAGCCGACGCGACGGTGCGCCTGAGACTGGGAAGAGCGTTGTGGAAGAATCGATCTGACGGTCAAAACGCCTGAACTGAATGTGGCTGGGAGCGGAGAGCCTTTGAAAAATAACGACGTAGAGACGTGAAACCCCTGGACATTAACGAGGGACCCGCCGTCGGGGTTGCTACAGCGGCGAACTGTAAGTAATCTGCCTGACTGGGCTTCTCCAATCCAGTCTCCCAATTTGAAATAAATAGAGCCGTGACACCAGAAGCACAACCTGATCCTATTGGGCTCACCGCATTGCTCAGTGTACATTGAGGCAGTGAAAAGTGTATGGCCACCTGAATGAGCAGAGATAAGGCCCCTTAAAATAGACTGTGCCGGAGTACCATTTGGCCCTATGACACACTAGGAGCAACACAGTGTTCGGCGCACAAAGTCAAGCGCCACAACACAAGGAGAAACTCCACACATTGTACCCTACACACTGTGCAGTAGTCAAGTCACAAGATGGGACGAACCAGGGGGAAACAACAACATGAGACTATGGCCTCTGGTCAGCCCGAACACGTAGACCATGACGACACAAACAGCACCTCCGACCAAGAATGTATACCACCGACCTAGGTGAGTGAACAAGATAATAAACTAGATCTGATACTAAAAGAGGTACGTGATTCCAGGAAAGCGATCGAGCACCAAGTAAGTGTGCTAGCTACTGGCCTTACACTCCTAAAGGCTGACCACAGCAAATTGGCAGATACGGCCCATAACAACAAACTGCACCTGGAAGAAATAAAACCTCAACACAAAATACACTCGGAACAAATTGAGCATCTATGGCGCCAGCTTACAGATTTACAGGACAGAGTAGATGATGCGAAAGGGAAGGCCCGCCGTAATAATATACGAATAGTAGGTCTGCCGGAACGAAGTGAGGGGTCTAACCCCACCCAATTCGTGGAACAATGGCTCAAAAACGAGATCGCACCCGAAGGCCTAACCGAGCTCTTTAGTGTAGAAAGAGCACACCGGATCCCGACTCGGCCAACACCCCCGGGTGCTCGACCAAAACCGTTAATAGCACGCATTCTGAATTTCAAGGATCGGGACACGTTACTCCGCACAGCCCGCGAAAGAGGCCAAATACAATTTAAAAACAGGACAATATCTCTTTATCCAGATTTTACACTGGCATTACAAAAACGCAGGGCATCATTCCAAGAAGTTAAATTGCAGCTTCGAAAACGTAATCTGAAATATGCTCTTCTTTTTCCGGCCAGACTGAAAGTAATTCACGACCAGAAATCTCATTTTTTCGATTGCCCACCGGAAGCCGTAGAATGGATAGAAGTAACACTGTCACCAAGCTCCCCACAAGGCTCTTTTCGCTCCTTGAATTCGAAATCAACTAAGCCTCAGAAGGCGGGACACAGTGGAATTGAACGGAACAAAGCGCCGCGAATGGATGCCACTGTTAGCCCATCCCAAGAACAAATAAGTGCAGGACGAAAATCTGCGATTCAGGCAGTAGAGGCGCTGGAGGATCTAGATGCACGATCGACGGTGGACTCACAAGACTCCTCGGAGGACATTACATTACAATCAGACTCTGAGAACAGCCTGGCTCTCTTTCCTTCTGTCACCCCGCAAACAGTGAACGATTTGTTGGGCTGATGGAGCTAGATATATAAGTGCGTGGTCTCTCGGAGGGGGGGTAACATTTGCTGGCAGTAACTACAATTATAGATTGAATATATAATGATGGCAAAGTAAATTCGGAAACTGATGGGCCTGGTCTGGGCCGGATGTTAGACTGCTCCAGAGTACGGTACCTTTAGACCTAATGTTGACAATGGTTTCCTCTCCCCCCGGTGCAATTGCAATCTTGTCTTTCTTGTTAGATTTAATGATTGTTCTCTTTATCATAGTTTGGTCCTCCACTGTTGTACTGGGGAACCTAGTATTGGGGGTTGCTTTTAGTTTAAACAGACTCACTCACAGCACATATAATACCTGCCGCCAAGACTACACTGAAATGGGTGCAATACAGCAGCACAACCTAACTTATGGCTACGACTGGAAAATACAAGATCTTAACCTGGAATGTTAGGGGGATGGGGTCTGTCCATAAGAGGCATAGAATCTACGCACAACTGAATAGAAGGAAGGCTCACATTGTGCTGATGCAGGAAACACATCTTACGCATTCCGAAGCAATTAAACTAAGGATAAAATGGCGGGGCAGCTATTTAGTACATCATACTCGGTCTTTGCAAGGGGAGCGGCCATTTGGATTAGGAGTAGTACCCCGTTTGTAGTACTGGAGCAAAAGATAGGCATAAATGGCAGATATGTGTTCCTCCGTGGTACGCTAGATGGGGATCCACTGATTCTTGGAAGCATATACGCCCTAATACAGAACAGGATAAATTTCTGAGCTCAATAAATACAGTATTATCGGGATAGGATGACCATCCCTGGGTAATAGGGGGAGATTTCAACACTGTCCTGAATATAGAGATTGATCGTTCCCATCCTCCATTAGCGGGAGCTCCCAGTAGGAAACACGCTGAAGCGCTGGCGAGTTTGGCAATGGGGTGGGCACTTGCCTGGCGAGTGCATAACCCAACCAGCCGCGAATATTCCTATTACTCTGCTCTATGACTCTAGTTGGCAATATTTCTCTGGCAACGTATGTAGGAAAAACACTCTCAGACCATAAGGCTTTGGAATTGATACTAGAATGGGGCAAGGTCCCCACTCCAGTTCCGACATGGAGACTGCAACCAGTTGCCCTGGAGGACCCTGTATTTTGCACTACCCTATCCACTGCCATAACAAATTACTTTTCAGAGAATGCAAACACTGCCAGTACACGACAGATAGAGTGGGAGGCATTCAAGACTGTCATACGTGGAGTGGCCATTAGTACCAAAGTAGGGGTTCGCGCTATGGTAGATACGGAGTTACGGGACTTAGAAGACCGACTGGGTAAGCTTGAAACAGCAGCAGCATTAGATGATGCAAATAAGGAAGCATTGCAAGAAGCACATATAAAACATGCTGAACTACTCGAGCAATTGAGGACAATTGACCACCGCACATACACCCAAAAACAACAAGCAGAGGCAGATAAAGCGGGTACATTATTAGCGAGAATTATACGAGACACTCCTAATATTATCCCTGTACATGAAATTACTACACTTGAGGGAACCAACGTAACTTCGCAATTTGACATCAACATGGCATTCCAGAAATATTATGAAACGTTATATGCGGCTTCTGCGGAACTACAAGTAGAGGAGCTAAATGATTTCCTCAACGACTTAGAATTTCCCCAACTTACAAACACACAGATTGAGGAATTAGCAGCCCCTATAACAAAAGCTGAATTCCGTGCAGCAATAAAAGACCTTCTACGCAACAAAACCCCAGGCCTTGATAGCCTACCCGTGGAATTTTACGAGACCTTCTCGTCACAACTGGCCCCTCAACTTGAAAAGTTATACCACACCACTCTGGAAACAGGCTCCCTACCCCTTACTACAAGACAAGCTTTGGTAACATCCCTACAGAAGCCGGGCAGAGACCCAATAGATATGACGGGATACCGACCCCTTTCTTTACTGAATACAGATTATAAAATTCTTAGTAAAATATTGGCCCGCAGATTACAACAGTACTTACCGCGATTTATCCACATCGATCAGTGTGGCTTTGTTCCGGGTAGAAGTACTTCCCTAAACATTAGGCGCTTACACCAGATAATAACATCGATACCTACTGATAACACTGTAGCAGGCTGTGTTTCGCTGGACCTGTGACAGCCATTCGATACCCTTCATTGGGATTATATGCTACGAGTCCTCTCTCTATTTGGCATTCCATCGAAATATATTGAATGGATCCGTGTACTATATACAGACCCCACGGCCCAGGCCCGGACAGGTGCTCATATTTCTCGGCCCTATCCAGTGGCCAGAGGAACGAGACAGGGATGCCCATTGTCGCCCCTACTGTTTGTCGTGGCGTTAGAACCACTCGCCATTAAGATACGAACAGTCGCGGGAGATAGGGGTATCAAGATGGGGAACACCACCCATATTCTCTCTGCTTATGCAGATGACATCATTCTTTATCTTAACAATCTCTGAGGCCCCAGCGACCCCCTTCCTGCGGTGTTTCGGCAATTCCAAACACTGTCTGGCCTGGCTATAAATGAATCCAATCTAACGCCTATTATTTAAGGACAATGCATATGCTGAACCGGTTAACTTCGGACACTGGTCATTTACTATCGCACCTGTTACATTTAAATATCTGGGTATACAAATCTATAGATAACCACAGGACGTGTTGGAAGGTACTTTGAACCGAGCCATTAAAACACTCAGATCTCAAATTTCCTTTTGGATTTCCTTACCGCTCTCGGTAGCAGGGAGGGTGGCCATATCTAAAATGGTTGTGCTCCCTAGACTGCTCTACTTTTTCACTAATCTACCGGTAATAGTTCCGACACATATATTCAAAACACTTAACACGCTACTAATCGAGTTAATATGGGGTAACGGGCGAAGGCGAATAGGGCTCTCGAAACTACAGCTTGGTGCAGACAATGGAGGCCTGGGAGTCCCAGACTTTCAGGCATACTGTTACGCCAGTCAACTGCAATGGCTGTCTTACTGGATAGCCGGTCGTCACTTGCAGGAAATAGGCATGTCACAGACAACATGGGAGAAGGGAGCACTGCATACATTGTTATTGCCCAAAAGCAGACCCCATCGAACTGCACCCCCGCTATTAAAGGTAGCTTTGGCCTATTGGAAGAAGGCTATCCACTACACCAAAGGACTGAACCCATACGCGCCAAATATCCTTCTGATGGGGATCCCTACACTGACTGGGATAATTTCCTCTAAGCAATTGACCAAATGGACTGAGGAGGGAGTGACTACAGTAGGAATGTAATACTCCATTATTGTTTTGAAGAAAAATATTCCACAAGGTTAAAATAATGTCCGAAATAGAAATTACGTGAAAGTTAATGAACCTTGAGATACATTTGATAGATAGATCTTTATATAAAGATAGGTATAAGAAATATTATGTAGCAGTAGAAATGCATCGTAAAATGGGCTGTAGAAAGTTCAATGTTTAAATTGCTTTAATTGTAATATGCAGGAAAGTGCATCTTTTTGATTCATCCACCCATTTTGGGCTGATTTCGGCTGGCATTTTTAACCGAGAGTAACTGCAAAACTGTTATCCAGGCTACAAGTGAGAATGCTCTGACCTTGTTTTTCCTAACTTTTAGGTAAGGCCATGCTATAATAGTACAGAAATAGCACAAGTGGCATACAAATTAGATGCCACATGCTGGCTGCACTGTAGATTTATGTCACCCTTATGAGTGACTTTACAAGCATTTCATTGCTGTGAGCAAAGGTGCAGCAAAAACATGTACATATAAACTGTTTTGAGATATAAAACCCCACTTTTGACATTGACTAAGTCACATTTGAGTAGTGCCTTAAAGCCCGGAAGGTCTGGGTGCAAAATTTCCAAAAGTGGACATATTTAAAGATTTACTGGGGTTCTCTGCAATAAACGGATAGAAAAACTCTTTTTCACTGCGTAGACTAAGGTAGCCTTTCCTAATGTTAACATTTTACTTACATATAAAAAGTCTAATTCAGTGGTGATATAATTTTTTGGGGTTAAATGGGTTGAAAAAAGGATTTTGTGAAACTTGTTTTTCTGTGTCTGAGAACCTCAAAGGTAATCTGTTCTCTAAGGCTCCCCATTAGTCAATACAATTAATTAATTCTTTGGTGAGATGTGAAATACCTTTCTACCTTGCTTGGGAGAGAACAGCAAGTTTGGTTTGCTGACAAAATATTGCCTCTGGAAATATCGACATACCAAAATATCTTCACATAAATATCGTTTTCAAAAATATCGTCATGCTATCTTTATAATGTAAATCACAAAAATATGGAATCAAAAATATTGTTGTCATTAATTTTGCTGTACAAAATATCGTTTTTTAAAGATATATAAATTTAAATATTAAACATTAAATATATTAAAAAGGAACATTATTATAATACAGATTAAATATATTTAATTAATTTTGAAATAAATATAACTATTGTACTTATTCCAAAAATTAAAAAAATACATATATATTTATGCATATATCTATATTTATATATATATATATATATATATATATATCTCATCAGAGCATGTTTCAATTGATGGAATCATTGAAAAAATCACACATACTGGAAGATGCCCCACCAGGTCTCTCTATTATGAGGGCTCACCAGATCCCTGCTCAGCATCTCTCAAACTCTAAGTTTCCTCGTACTGTCAACTTGAACTTTGCGGATTACTGTGTAAAAGAGTTAATTCTCACCAAAGCGATCCATAAGAAATCATTCATGAATGCTGATAAAGTGCAGATCCATGTATTCTTGGATATGTCCACTGTTGCAGCACGGATACGGAGAGACTTTATAGGCTTGGTGGGCCAATTTAAGACAGCGGGGGTTCAGGCCTCAATAGTGCAGCATTCAAAGCTAAAAAATTTGTTTTTAAGCTAATTTCACTTATGCTCATCTCTAGAAGAGGCATTAAGCCTATTGAAGAGAGTTCAGAGTTGAAGGGCTGCCTTATGATGTTCCTAACTTGTTTTTCTTTTGTTCTTTTCTTCAGTTTTTGCCTTTCTGATCCATTTGTCTGCATTTGCAGGTAGAGGAGGGGAGGGAGGTTTCTCTCCGTATGGGGTGCCTCCGGGTGCAGTAACAGGGCACCCAATTGCTTGGAGAAGTCAGGGGGTATGGTGGGCAATTCTCCCTGTTGGGGTGGTGGGCACCCAGGGTGCTGGGGTGCAGGGTGGTGGTGCACGGGGGTTTCTGGGGTTGGTGTATGCATAACAAAGAGCAGATACACCAGCCACATTTGGTTTTGGGCATAAGCAAGCTAGAATGGCGACATTAAGGGGCAAGGCAAGAGACGGATGCTTGGTCTTCCTGACAACGAGACGCAGAGGTGGGGTTAAGCCAAAGAATATGTTGATTCTGCAATAATGCACATTATTGGTATAATCTCATGTAATGTTAATGGCAATCTAAATAGGCAGAAGTTCACAGCTATAGTGAATTGGCTGTCTTTATTTAATTCGGACATGATCTTTTTATAGGAGACCCACCTTAAAGGTAATAGCCCTAAGCTTCCTATTCCAAAGAAATATTTGCATGCCTTTTTTGCTTCAGTCGAGTTAGCTATACGCGGGGTGGCAATATATCTGATTAGATCAATAGATTGGGAGGTGAAAGAAGTAATAAGGGATAAGCAGGGGAGATGGATTTGGTTGAAGGTGCGGACACAAGCTGTATCTTTAAATTTGCTGAGTTATTATGGTCCAATACAAGATGACGTAACCACCCTCAGGGATTTGTTTAGCATAGCTATGGGTGTGGAAGGCCCTATGATATGTGGAGGGGACTTTAACTTTATTCAAGATCTCAAATTAGATACTTCAAATAGGATGAAATGGCAATTAAAGCCCAAAACTTCCTCGGCTCTTGCCTCAATTGAACACGGTTTTAATTTGGTCGATCCTCAGCATATAGATCGTCCATATAGGGAACAATTTACGTGCTTCTCTCACCACTATAATATGGTGTCACTACTAGATTTTTTTTTTGGGACACAGTCGATGGGCTGGAGGAGTACGGATATATTGTCTAATGCCTTTTCAGATCATTTGGTTGTTTGTATCAATCTAGTATTTGAAGAGTTAGGTTCTCCTAGATCAAGGTTGCAGTTTGACAGAACCCTTTTAGTAGATCAGATCTGGCTGGTCTGAAATGCGAATATTTATCAAAAGGCTCTTCAGATTGAATAAAAATACTGCCTCAGCCTTCACGGTATGGGAGGCCTTTAAGGCAACATTTCGTGGCCAGGTGATCATGTTTAAATCCAAGCAGGACAAATTGCATACCATCAAAATTCGTAATTTGCAATCAGCTGTTTTCCTAAATAGACTGATGGCAGCGAAAACTCATTATTTGATTCAGGCAACTGAGTTTTTTTCTAATCGCCAAGATGCAGCTGCAATTGTAATGCTCGATGCTGAGAAGGCATTCAACCTTGTTAATTAGGATGCCTTGTTTTTTGCACTCTGTAGGTTTGGATTCCCAGGTAGCATAATTAAAAGGCTGCAAAATGTATACCAGGGCGCAAAGGCATGTATTATTATAAATACAAAAGAAGCATAAACTGTCCAAATTAACCGGGGCACCTGTCAGGGGTGCCCAATGTCACCTATACTCTTCGCCCTGTTCATTGAACCTTTGGTGGTTAGAATTTCCAGTACAGAGTCGATTGTTACCGCGATAGAAGGAATGCCTAAGGTCAAAGTGTTAGCAGACGATATGATCCTCTATTTGAAAGCCGAGATGGCTAATATTTTAGGAGTTATGAAGATTATCCAGGATGATATGAGAGTAGGAGGATGCAAGATTAATCAAAGCAAAACTGATTCTCTCCTTTTTAATGGCCAGTCTACAATATTACCTTTGGATTTACATTCCCAGTATTCGTTATCTCGGGGTGTATGTAACAAGCAATCATTCTGAGCTGTTTCAATTGAACTATAAAACTATGTTAGATAAGTTTAAAACTCTTCTGGCCAGGTGGGTGTTTCTTCCTCTGTCATTAATTGGTAGAGTTTCCCTAATCAAAGTGTCTATTTTGCCCTTAATCTTATTTTTGTTTACTAATCTCCCCATTAAAATCAACAGGGCCTTTTTCAACAGGTGAGGGACCGCATCCAGACCAGTCAGGTTTTCCAAAACCCCCTACCCTCAATCAAAACGACCCCAGCATTGTACATTCCATCTCTGAAAACAAAACTAAGTACACCATGGTGTTGTTGCGTTAGAGAAATCATATTCTCAGGCCGTTATTTATTATTCATCATAAACATGACATAGAACTTATCAACATAGCATTAAAAAGAGCAATGAAGGGAAAATATTTACATTATTTTACACTGCAACCGCATTGCAAGGAACCAACATATTGAAGCCTACATCACATTGGCAGAGTCATGCTTGACTACCCCACGGGTCCTATTCCCTATGGCATCATCCGTATTCCATTGTACTGAACCAAAGGGAAATGCCCCTTTTGGGTTCTTTCCATTCGTTGTCCTTACAAGGCGGATCCACCTGTCCCCACAGTATAGAGGAAACTTGGGCCAGCATCGAACTGGTCCCCCAGCAGCATAATTCACCATGCCAAGGTCACCCATTAGGGTAGCCCCCTGGCCACCATTCGAGGATGGGCTGGGCCATACCTGGACCTCCCAATCCCTCAAACACCCATCGAGGCAGCATAAGATAAAGCTATATACACTTGCGGTAGCAGACGCCAGGAGCCATTCTCTAAAGATTGTGTATCCGTGCCCCGAGTTGGGACACTGGCTTAAGGCCAACTCCCTCCTGGATTTGCCTGCACTTATAACTGATGCCAAGATGTCCACTTGTTTTGTAGCCAAACACAAATCTTTTTATGCCCTCACCCTCTTGAGATGAACTAGGGGATGGTGGGTGGGAAAAAAACAGGGTGCCTTGGCTGCTGCTGGCAAGGCAGGAGTGTTGGTGTCCGTCAGGTGCATCCAGGGAGCAAAGTGACAACAGGCAAAGTTGTTCCCGCATTTAAGTCCCCTTGCCTGCCCCTGCTGGATGCCAGGTGACCCCCCCTCCCCGTCAGCCCCAGGCAGCCAAAGGCAGTGCGGGCTATGCCTGCAAAAATTCCGAGTTGTGGCCACTGCTGACCGCTAGTTTGGGCTGGCCGAATTAAGCCCGCATCTGTCCTGGGGGCCTGCCAGCCTGTGGTGTGGGCCCGTTTGCCAGTAACTAGATTCTCTCATAATCAGGTTTATTTGGAATGGTGAAACCTCGAGGGTAAGATATGCTATTCTTCAGCTTGCAGAGACCTGAGGGGTCTGGCTTTACCTGACTTTTTTTCCTACTATCAGGCTACATGGCTGGACATTACACTACGCAGGAGTCAGGCTCTGTGTGGACTGGATAACTTTTTAATAATGAAAATGATGCAAGAAGCTGAAAGTGACCTTCCTGTATTTCTAAAGATGGCTAGATTGCCTAAAAGGAAGAGATATAAGGTGCTAGCCAAAATAGAACGATGTATAAAGGACTTATTTAAAGCAAAGCAAGTACCGGCTTGCCACAAATTTGTTCGGCTACAAGACTGTCGAGCTCTAGGTCTACTTGTTTCCAAATCAGTATGCTGCTTCTGGAACACTCAAGGCTACCAAGTTGTGGGTGACTTTTACGTCAGTAATGGGTTGTTAACTTGGAAGGAAATGAAACTACGCATGGGGCCAGAGTGCCACCGGTATTGGCATAGCTTTTTGCAGATTTCAGGTTTTTTGGAAAGTAATCTTCAAGAAATGAGTAAATCGACCCAGCCATTGATGGAGTGATTAATAAAAACTGATTTGACAGGGTTAAGCAATTGGTTTAGGGCTCTCAGGAAGGATTCCGATTCATCTCTGATTCTTGAACACCTAAATAAATTAGAGCAGGCTACAGGGTGTCGCATTACTAGGGGAGAATGGGAGCATATCTCCATGTTAGGTGTGAGAAGTTGGCCTGGTATATGCTGTTCACTAATTAAAGTGGACACCTTGCACCAGGGCAAATCGACTCTTATGGTAGATAGGTTTAAGACAACCTTTTAAAGAAAGCTATCCTAGTGGTAGCTGTGGAGAGCAGCCTTCAGGCTAAGTCTCGGAGGAATGTAAAGCAGCTTGTTTTACCATATAATCTCTTGAATCACCAAATGAAGAGACACCACACAGGTATATATATCAAATATATATGTATTTATTTCTAAATAACTCTCTACTAATCTCTTTATGAGATTAGAAGACAAACATATGCACAAATCAACGTTTCACAATAAGTTAAGCACAAAATATGGTGGGGCCCTAGGGGCGTACCAGACCATATACTAAGTAAGAGACTTAGGGACAACGACTTGCAGGGAGACAAGGCCTAGGGCCTTCAGAAGTGCTGGGGCCTCACGAAACCACCCAAGGCAGGTAAGTAAAGGACCCACGGGGGACGCGTGCAGTGTAGATACACAGGCGCGGATCGCCGTTAACTTCAATGGAGCAAGTCGCGGTTGGAAATAAAGAGTTTTAGGATACTTCGGGAGAACCTACAAGCAAGTCACTTACAGGGTAAGTAGTTCTAGGGCCCACACCCACAGGAGCACCGTAGTGCTGGAGTTACCTCACCCAGGGAAGCCGGGTGCACAGGTGTCCTTTGGTGTCGGGTCGCGGCGTCGTTTTCAATGGCGAACAAAGAAGACTTGCTGCTTGCGGGAGCTGAAGAAGTGTCCGGTGGAATCCAAGCCTGGATTCTGAAGAAGGATGACCTGAAAGCAGAGGGGACAGTGTTCAAAGTCACTTGGCAGTGACCCGGGGCAAGGAAGATGGATGCCCACCGTCGTCGGTCGCTTCAGGTCGGTTGCGGGTGCCTTGACTCTTCAGCCACGTGGTCCAGGAGGCGTCGACGACGACCAGGAGCTGGATTCGGTGTGTCCCTCGACGTCTGCAGCTGACTGCGGTGTCGGCAACTCGATCGGAGCCAACAAGCCTTGGCAGCCACAAGTCTCGGGGAGATGAAGAAAAGTCGATGGCGCAGACCAGCAAGGTCTGTGGAACTCACCCAGCAAGGGTAAGTCAGGGCAGGCCTGGAGCAACCAGGGAGCCCTTTGGTTTCTTTAAGAAGTCTTCTGGGGACCCACAAGCCAGCGGGCAAGGGATCGCGAAGACACCTCGGGCGGAATCACTCAACAGGGGCCCACGGTCACTCGGGACAGTGTAGGCCTCTGATCTTCGGAGGGATTCCTGCTGGAGGTCGGGACCACACGTGGTCCAAAGCACAAGTTCGTAGAACGTTGTGAAGGGGTTGCACTCGACAATAGTGCACGGTACCCAGGGGTCGCGGTTCCTCGTTATTCGTGGGGTCCACTTGCCTCAGCTTCACTGGGGACTCACGATGGCCTGGGAGAGGTCAGGAAATCTACTTCTTGGGCTGCAGGGACTTCGGAATCCGGCGGGAGCGGCGTAGTTTGCGACCGTCGTTGTCGTTTTGGTGCCTGCCAAGCAGGGGAGTCACTCCTTGACTCCAAGGAGATTCTTCTGTCTTCCAAAGGTAGTGGAACGTCGAAGGGCCAGGATTCTTCTGTAGAGCGTCGTCCAGGGGTTATCTGCTTTGCAATGGCAAGGTTCCCCCTCTTATACTAAAAAGAGGGATGGACTAGCTCTATGACCCCACCTATGGGAGGGTCAAGGGAGGGGTGGCTACACCCACTTCCCTTTCTCCAGTTTTGCGCCAGAGCAGGGGCAGGTAGCCCCTGAGCTGGTTTGAACTGGCATATGCACAGAGGAGCCTTCTGCTCCCCCAGTGCAGGACTTCAAAGCACTCTAAGAGTGCACCCACCCAGCCCCAATACACTAAACCCTGTCTGGGAGGTGGTTACACCTCCCTGTGACAGGATGCCTATTGTTGGGCTTCCTCCACTGTGAGTTTCGGTCATCAGCAGGAGGGCAGCCCAGTGTCTGTGACTGGTGGCATCCATTTTGTGATGCCAGGGCTCTTTAGGATTCTACCGCGTTTCCACAGCAGGTACATGTCTTATCCCTCTAGAAGGGTGGAATGCTACTCCCGCCGCCAAGATTGGCGGGGGGTAGTATTCCAAGATGTTTGACACCAAACACGACATGTTTTGATGCAGCCATTCCAAAGTTAGCATTTACCGCGAGGATATAATGCACTTAAGAGTATATGGTTTAACCGCATCCACAAACAGCACCAGAGAATAGACTCTGAGAGCTGCAGAGGGGCCCTGCTCAGGCAGAGGCACCCCCTCACATAGAAGCCAAGCACCCTGCCCTCAGGATTGATAGGGCCTGCCTTAGGGGTGACTGATAGGTTTATATGTGTGTGCAGGAGAGATATAGGTAACCTATATCTCAGTGAGGGGTGCTAGCACCACCTCACCCAGGCTGCAGTAGCAGGCCTGTGGTGTCAGATTTAGACTGCTTCCCAGGGGTGGCATAACACCTGCTGCAGCCCCTGGGAGGCCTGTGAAGTACCTATGCCCTTGGCACCTAAGGTACCATATACTAGGGACTCATAAGGCACCACAGTATCCAATCACTAGTGCACCTAGAGTGCACTCCATGTCGTTTAGAGAGAACAGAGAGGCTGGGGCCCTGATTGGCAGGGACCCAGCCAGACTATAGCCAGAAACCAGTGCTAACATCAGAAAAAAAGTGGGGGCAACATAAGAGGCAGATCCTACTCTCCTACATTAGGCTATAAATCCCTTTGAGCGGCCAACTTTAAAAGAATGGGGTTCCTCTCAAGGTGGCTGGCATATTCCACCCCGTTGACGATTCATAAAATGTTTTCAATTATCCCAAACAAGTGTTTTAGATGTGCACACGATGATAAAGGGGATTGGACACACACTTTATTCTTTGCCCCAAATTGTTTTCATTCTGGAAGGATGTCTTTCAAAATTCGAGAGATTGCGTACACAGTTACAATTTCACCAGAAACAATGGTAGTTTTATTTGTGACATCCAGTGTAGATTGAAAACTAAATAAATATGTGCGATATTTCATCTCTGCATCATTAGCCTTAGCTCGATCTCTGATATTACAATATTGACAGTCAATTAATGTGCCTCAAGTGAAGATTTGGTTAGATAAATTGAAAAGGGCTAGAACCTTTGAGGAAGCTTATGCTCGGCGGGTCGGCACTATTAAAAGGTGTGCAGCTGTCTGGGCACCGCTGGCTGCTCTAGAGAATAACGGGATCTAGGTAGAGGCATCGTTGAGATTTTTATGCAGGTGAGGGTTTATACAAGTGTCCACCCCTGCGTTTTTATGCTAAACTTTTCAATTTGAATTGCATTCTCATGAACTATCTCTACAGTAGATAGTGGAATCTTATTTATGAATGTTTAAAGACGCAGGATCCGCATCTAACAGGATCCAAGTTTTCGGTAGTCTAATCTACGAGTTAGCTGTGGCTGCTAGACTTAAACTTAATGTTGATATTAAATAATGCTAGGATTTTTTCAGGTGGTCTAGCACAGATGCACTTTACTTGTTTATAAGCGGTTTCTTTGCTGCATGTACTTTAGCACCCCGGCACTTGATTATATGCTGCTACGTCATTTTAATGAATAACAGGGGTGGGGAAGAACTCCAAAAGAGGACTTGTTCTATGAATTTGCAGTATGCAAGTATCTAAAATTGGGCCTCGCTGCACAATGGCATATGGTGGTGAAATGATTAGGAGTACTGTATGTTGGAGTGAGGGGATTTTAGGCATTATACTTGTTTTAAAATGTTCTATAGGATTTTTCTTTTATGTGTACATCGGATTTATTACTTTTAATTTGACTGAATGGTACAGTTGTGTTTGTTAACTCTGGTCTGCCACTAATGCACTTTAGCCTTGTAGGCTGCAAAACAAGCTCTCTATATTGTGCCCTTTGTGTCAAAAATGGGGTGTATCTGCTCAATAATCTATTTCTTTTTTAAAAGAGAAAGACCAACAGAGCAGGACTTTTTGGGACTGTCTGCAGTATCACCAATCACTGGCTGCTATAAGAGCAGCTTTCTGCCACCAGATTCTCAAAACACATCTGACTGGAACAAGATAGAGAGCTGGGCCTCTTTACCACTTGACATACTTTTGTCCTTAGAACATAAAGAAGAAGTGAGGTGTACCTGTGAAAGAACCGACTGACCAGTTGGGCGCAGACTGGAGGAGGCTTGAGTCCTTACTGGATTGAGTATTTGCATTTGTCCCCTACTGCTGTCCATCTCCTTGTCTCCTGGAAGTCCCCTGTAGCAATCAGGGAGCTTAAGGGTTGGCTACTAAGATGCTATCACCTGTTGGAATTAAATGAAAAGTCTGATCTGTGCTACCGTACATAATGATGCTTAGGTTAGCCTTTGCTGCACCATTTCATATTTAGCCGCTAGTTCCAGCCCATGATCACAATTAATTGCTCCCTGGCTCTGCAAGTAATAGCCGTGCGGAATTTTCTGTGTCTCGCAAAGTTGGGCCTCGCTGTACTAATGAGTACATTGTTTTGTACTTCTGCATACCTTTCCCATGAGATGGAAGCCTGCTCCCACTGGCCCAGCTGCAGGCACAGACAGAATGACCTTGCCAGAGAGATAGTGTGTGCCCGGTCTCAGACTCTTAGCTCATCTTTGTGTGCCCCCTTTGTTTCTTGCTGCCTTCTGTGGAAAGTTACTGGGTGGGTGTGTCTTGTGCTCATGCTGAAATGTATAATTGTCACCTTTATGCTTGTGAAAGCCAGTCCCTCGACCGTCCTCTCAGGAGACTGGTCAGACCGGATCCGCTGCAGCGTAAGATCCAGTAAATGCTTTGGTTTGTATTCTTCTCTGTCTGACCGACTCTTCATTTGTTTGGAAGGCTATGAGGTGGTCGTGAGTGACCCGGGTGGCCCTAATCGGGTCACTTCCTTCACACCTGAGCTGGTACTTATACATTTTTCAACCTCTCGAGGATGCGGACAAAAATCCTTTCACTGGTTCCTGTTATGCAGTTTGCATCATATTTGTGTCATTTTCCTTAGTAATGGATTCTCCACTTTTCTCTTTTTCACTAAATCAATTTGGATTTTTTTCTTGACTTTAATGTTGATTTGGTGCTTGCTCAATGTTAATGTTCCTTTTTCTGTGGAAAAGCATCCAGCTTTGTAACATTGAATCACGAGTGAAGCCTAGGACGGCTTGTAGGGGAGGAAGGACAGAGGGATAGCCAGGTATCCAGACAGGCCAACATTCCAGAGTGAACGCCCACAGTTTTCTTGTAAATACACTTGTAATTTGACTCCCAACTCTACCTAGAGAAGGTCGGCCTCACTTGCTATAATATGAGGGTAGTATGAATACATTTTCCAGGCTGCTTTTAGCTCCCATACCACCACTTTCTCCAGAATTTAGAAAACATGGAGAATGAGTTACCAAACTGTTCTGTATGGCTTTTTATGGAAGACTTACCTAAAGGCTCCAAGACCAGCTTGGTATATTTGCCCACATCTGGGACACATTTCTTAATGTTTCTTGATATTTATGAATCCTTCTCCAGCTCTCTTGCACTAACCAGACTTTCTGTGGACTTGCCAAAGACAACTAGATTCTGACTTTGTGGGTAGATGTTCTCTGGTTGTTTTTCAGTTGCCTCTCCTCTTGACGTTTTCATCCTCATTGTTTCAATAGGGGCTGAACAAGGTGTAGCCAATGTTACATAATATATGCAATCTTTTGTTTCATTTTGCACTTGCCCACCTGTTCCCTTGCTCCCTGGTTGTAATGCCACTAATCTTTTACCTCCCACCCTTCCTTTTAGTTAATATACTTTCCCTCGCTTAATTCTGCGACTCAGTTTTGAGGACACCATGGCATCAACGTATCGTATGCTGTATACTATACTGTATACTATACTGTGTTTACTCATGCTCAAAGCCTTCACTAAATAAATGTTCATAACAAAATAACATTAGCTTAGAGAGAATTGAAATGAAAACTAGATGTGGGTGGGCATAGTACATTTATTTCCTTTTCATTCGGCTTAGCAGACTATTACAAACAACTTTATCAGGGAAAGTCCATAATTGTATTACTATTTTCCTTTATTAATGTGTGTTGAATTAGCCATAGAGAAGGGCTGTTGAGTAAAACAGCAAATTGCTGTTTAATTTTAAGAGCGGAGACCTGCTTCCTCTGATTCCTTGGGGCCGGAAAAGCTGTCTGTCTGCTGATAAATTGAATTTTTATTAAGCTTTTGGGGACTGTGCTGGAGAAGGGCGATTAGGCCGGTATGCTACTCGTCCTGTTAATAAAATCCAGGGTTTTAATGCATTATTTGATGCTAATAATGGATTCGCTGCCACTCAGAATGTCATAGTCTTTCTGTAAATCTGAACTTGTGTGTGTCAGTGGACCAGGCCAGGGCACAGGAAATGCACCTACAAATGGAAAAGGCTGGAGTCCATGCAGGTCGCTTCCCGCCCCCTAGCTGGGGGAAAACAGCTTGCAGAATGCACAGAAGAAAGACAATGGTGAAATAAAAGCCACATTTTGTATTCAATGAGAAACAGGCAATTGGAATACAATATTATTATAACAAAAGACCTTTGCGCAGTCTGAGTAACTTACACATGCAATCATTTCAGTTGTCTGAAAACCCGAGCGGGGCCACAATTCTTGTGCGGCTCTTAATAGGTCATAGGCTGAGCTACAGTATACACATTCCACTAGGAGGTAAATTAATAGCCACCAAAATCCCGTTTCCCAGGCCTCGTTTAGGGGTGAGAGAACAGCTGTGTGTCCATGGGTTAACCCCCAGCAGCTCTGCTGCTTGAAACAGCCTCACAGCAGGTAGCATTCTGTGGAGAACATGGCATTGGAAACCGCTCCTATTCAGGAAGGGGTTTACAATACCATGTCCAGTGGCAGCTCTAGGCAATAAAAGATTATGAATGCCCCAGGAGCACTGATTTGTCATTTTTTAAAAATAAGCACACTCTCCTCAAGCCTCTTGGGGACACAACCTTCTCATTCCTCAAAAGGAATCCATCTTCTTATGTCAACTTGTTTCTCACATCTAGTACACTCTCATTCCTTAATTCATTTATTATTTTGGAGGAAAACATTTCTCTCAAACACTTTATAACAGTGAAGAAGAATATCTTTCTTACCAGGGACGTAGCTTGGTCACTAAGATTGGGGGAAGGGATCATATAATTATAAATTACATTGTATGACAAGCCGGGCGCATGGAGGGGCAATGGAAAGGGAGAGGAGTGCGGTTTGGAAGGGGAACTAAGAGAGAGAAAACACAATATTTTCTAAAATAATAAACATTTTTGAAGGCTTTCAAAACAGAGGGAGAGAGTGTGTGGCCGTTTTTGTCTGTGTAGATTTAAAAATCTGACAGACACCTAACCAAACCTGACTGAAATCACCTGTACCCAACTATGTACCAGAAAATACTTTTATTTAGGAGGGGTGCAACGCCGCAAACACCCCCCCGAAGCTACACCCCTGTATTACATGTTTCTTCCTACTCTTTCCTTTTCATTTCTTCTATCTCTCTGCAACCCAAGCAGGCCACTTGAAAGTCACTCATCCAGTGGATCTTCTTTCAAGGCCAGAGGCAATCTACTCAGACAATCAGCCACCTTGCTTTTCACTCCTGTAATTGCAAACTCATAGACAAACAAGCTATTCTAGGTGTAGCAGTAATTAGACCATTCTATGCTTACGACCTTGGTAGGAGGTTTAAGAAAAGAAATTCAGTTCCCCCATGTGAATCGTTGGAAGTGGTCTGAACTCCACTCGCAAGCATGTGCTTCCCTCTTCATTATCGAGTAGTGTTCCTCAGGTGTTGATAAAGTGCAGGAAGCATATGCTATCACAACATCCCATCCATCAGCGTCCACTTGTGTACACATTGTCCAAAAGCATTACCACTGGCATCAGTTGAGTTAGCACTAGAATCACACTCTTGATACCCTGGAGCATCAGAAATGTAATTCTTAGTTTCAAGAATGTCTTCTTGACAATTCGCTGACCAACAAAATAGTCAGTGTCTCAAAGAGTGAGTTTTTACACCAGCATTTTTTGCATACTTTGAATAACATTTAGCTACACTTAAAAGCAAACCCAGCTAGTCATTGTTCCATGGAACTAGAACATCTTTAATGGCCTCTATCAGTGTTTTCTTCAGTTTAATCTCTGCGAAATCATTTTGTGCCCCAGATATCTCATGCTTTGAAAGACAAACAATTTTTTGTACTCCACTGTGAGACCCTTCTGCTGTAATATCCTCCAAACCATCTCTAAGTGTAGATCATGTTCCCTTTTATTCTTACCTTTGACTAGAGTGTTGTTTGGAAAAAATACTATTCCCTGTAAATAATTAAAAACCTGATACATGAGTATCTGAAAACCACAACCACCAATGCCAGGCTGAACGACATGTGTGCAAACTGAAAGCCTCCTCCTGATGTTATGAATGCTGTTGACTTTTTATTCTCCTGGGTGGAGTGGATTAGGGTGGTAAGCTGGAGGGATGTCAAAAGCTGACAATAAGTTCAGTGCCTTGGAATTAGCAAAGAGCATGTTTATTCTCAGAAGGGGGATATTTATCCACTAAAATATTATTAGAGTCTAATTTTTAGTTGGCCCATTACTCTGAGGACTCCAATGCTTCAATTACCCTTGCATTCTTTGAAATTCTTCAGTGACCTCATCCCTTACATTCATGGGTATATTCATGTACCTCTTGTGTGAAACCAGACTTAAGAAATAATTTATGTGCAAATCCTTCTAACTCCTCAATACTCCCCGAAAACACTCTCAGAAACTTCTTTAGCATTTCCACACCTGTAGAGACACTTTCTCCTACAACCAAAACGTGTTCTCAGCTATTAGAGTGTAGTGTAATGTCAAGATCTCGTTGATCTACCCACTCAACAGTGATCAACCCCTTTCAGCAGTGTAAAGCTTGCCCTTAGCATTCCTATTCTGAAACTCAAATGTAAATATTGGATATCCTACCATGCAAAAACATTATCTTGGTTATTGTCTGGTAGTTGCAATGATTCTGCAATAAACTCAAAACCTTCAAAATACAATATATTTTTCTTTAGGAGGAAATTTATTTTTTTCAAATTAATCTTCAGAAAAATATTTTTAATGTAATTTAATATATATATACATTAATTAAAGATTTATTTCAGAATTAAGTTAATAATTCTGTACTATTTTTTTATTTAGGTCTACATTTAAAATGTATATATAAAATGGATTTACATTAATATTTAATATGAATATATTTTTAATATTTATTTTCGAGTTAAATAATTTAATTTTTTCCCTATACTTTACCATGCGGACATCTCCGCCTGACTGACTGCGTAGTCCCTTATGGTAAGGTATGGGAAACATTTAAAAAATGTAACTCACTCAAAAATAAATGCTAGAAATATTTTTATGTAGCAGAACTTCAGCAGCCCTTTCCTGCCTGCAGTGCTAGCTGCCCTAAACATGATTTTTAAATTTAAGTGCTTCGAAGTGGCCTAAAAGTGGCATGTAGTACTGAACGAAAAACAGAAAATAAATTAATTCCATGTATTCTCACATAGTAAGGCAAGTTCAGGGCAATCCAATATTTTTTTCTTTTAGATATCTTATGCCAGAACTAATTAGGTAGTCATACACTTTAATGATATCAAACCCTTTGCCACTAAAGAAATTTCTTGTAAAAAATTCCCTGTATGTGACAGAGTAACTTTCAGAATAGACATTACCAACTCTAGTCACCAGGATAAGCATGTTAATTTTTGCAGCAATGTTTGAACTGATGGATTGATCTGCCTGTTGAAAATTCCATGTACCACCCACAAGTGTCCAGCTAAGTCGTGTAATATTTGTGGGATTATCACTGAAGTGCTCCAAGAAGCCCTGATCCATTTTCCTCAAGTGTTGTGCCATAAACCAAGAGAGGCACAAGCTGACAACAACTGTTCTTGGCACTAGGGCAGGTAATGTTCATGACTTTGTCATTGTGTGGCATTATCCATAAAACCAACGAGAACCTCGTTGCGACTGAGATAAACAGCTAATATTGAGTCATGGGTAGCACATACTAATGAAAATATCCAACTCTAAGTGCCCCAAAAAAGTATTGTCTTGTGGAGCCCCCTTCTTCTAACCAACAATTGTTCATCCTGCGCTGTCTTGTAGCTCGGCTATATCCTACCCTGAAAAGTATATCATCATACGCATTCTTCCCCTGCAGCCAATTTGAAGGATACAATTTAATTTCATTGTATTGAATTCTATCTACTTTGTGTTTCTTTTTATGGAGATCATTACATTGAAAAATCTCACCACTAGAAAAACCTGGAAAAGTTCTAGGCATTTTTCCCCAGCAATGCAGAAATAGTACCCTGTAGTGTTTTGCACATGGAAAGGCCTGTGTAACACGCCTCTGGTCCCTTCTGTCTTTGTTCCTCGGTATTCCTGAATCCTCCTTCAAACCATTTAAAAGTTGGGCATCATTCTCTTATTCTCTTGACATTCCTGCCCTCCAGCCAGCCTGACCATGCCTGTTCGATCTCAACTATTGTGACTCCCCTCCATCTTCTTCTGAACTCTAGTAACGCCCCATCTTCCCCACCTAACTCCCTTCCTCCCAACTCCCTACAACCTTATGACAGTTGTTCCGCCCCTCTTTAACAGCCCACAGACGATCAAGCCAATCTGTTCATTCCCAGCTATATCACAGATTTCCCAGTTGCCTCCTCCACACTGACTGCCATTTCTTATCTATTCCCCTCTCTATCCCCGGGCACTTTGATTACATGTATTTTGTTTTTACATTGATTAAAATTAATACTGAAACATCATTGTTTACTATTGTTTTTAATAGATCAATCGTAAAAGAATATTATTCACATGCCAAAGTAAATGAGACCCAGTGAATACAATGCAATATTATTAGACTGTCCTCACAATGCCTTGATGAATGAAAAATAGATGAACATGTAGTAAGTTGTTCCATATTGTATGTTTCTAAGAAAGATATGTTTATTAATGAATTCACTACGGGGTCGAGCGAAATAGGGTTTCAGACATTAACAGTTGTAACAGTATATTTCGCAATGTCTAAATTATAAATATCCTCCGATAAACAGACAAATCAATGAATACAAAGCCACCATGGAAGGCTGCAAAGAAATACACAATCATACAGCTTACAGTCCATTCAAAACTACACATGAAGTCAATGAGAAGCAGGCCCTATCAGTGGCTGGTATTCCACAAAGAGAATACCTAATGTAATAAGTAATAGGTAAAAACCCTAATACATTCGAACATATATTCCTTATGATTCTTTGGAGTATCCGTGTTGTATCTTGCCTTAAAGAGACCATCTGGTGAAAGATGTCACAGGTCATGATTATGAGTGTGCTGGAGGGGTCAAAATTCCGAATTGTGTGGAATTTATCATACCTGGGAATTATTGAGCACGACAAACTTCACACAAAAAATGTTGACGTTCTTGCTTTTGCCAAAAACAGAATTTGGGATCTCATGGGGCAGTGATCAGCCACTGACACGATGTGCTAAGTCTGCCTTATCACCAACAAGGCGCTGCAGCATATGAACTGTATCTGTTGTGAACTACATAAAGAGAGGTGTTTTTCACCAAGGCCAATGTTTTTGTTGCATTGGCTGTGTTGTTTGCACACAGGAAAGGCAGTACTGCAGTTTGTATAATCTGCTTCAGATATGCACACATCAGTAAGCTTTGCAAATTTTATGGCGGTAGTAAATAGACAGTTTGGGGGTCTGGAAGCAAATGGGGGCAGTTAAATCCTACATAGGCAAGGTAGTGGAAGAAAAGCACATGCAAGCTATTTTATATGAATGTTTACCTGATATTGTGTATTTTTTGTTTAAGATACTATATTATATCGGGAGATATTGCGATTGTTGTGTTATGTTTCTACAATTATTAAAAACGTTTCTGGATTAATTAGGGGGTAAATATATGGATGGTCTGACTGCGATTAGTCCTGTTTAGGTTCATGTATGATTGTGATTGACACATTTTATTATTTTGCAAAATATGTTACTTAATCAAGCAAAAAACAATTTGCTTGGATTTTGAAAATGATCTAAATCACCAGGATCACACTGACATTTAGGGCATAGCTCAGACTGTGATAGATTTGCCAGATTGAGTTTAAATAGAATGAAATAATAACTCTGTAATATTGTACGTAACACTAATTTATTTTGGTCAATAGGATGATTTCTATATCCTAGTGTTCAAAAGTCTGCCAAAGATTTATATGGTAGACATTTGCTGACACTTTTTATAGAATTACTCCTTCGTACTTCTCTATCTACCTTAGTGTTCAGTGATACAGCGTCAGATATGATACGTATCTTCATCCTACCCACCTGCATTTTAAATAAAGGTTTACTCTTCAAACTCTTGTTCAAACTGCACACTTCTTTCACTTTCGATACTGAGTGCACAATCTTTACTTCTACTATCATCAGAATTGGATGTTTTACTCAACATGTCCTCAGCTACATATTTCACCTTAGACCCATTTCTTCTTTTCCTACATACAAAATGCCCTCTAACTTCAGAACAGGAGCACTTTGGTTGGCTGCAGAATAGTGTTTCTATACACTTGGGTCCTGATTCACAAAGGTAACTTACACGTTTTGAGTAATTTACATTTTTGAATATTTGAGTAAGTTTATTACTTTTGGCTAGTCGCAAAATCTGAACTAAGGGGCTGATTACGATGGCGGGCGGACTAGGTCCGCCCGCCATCGTAGCGGTGTTTGGGACCGCCCGCCAGACATGCGGTGGTCCCACCACTGCAATTAGGATGCGCCCGCCATACAGGCGGGCGCATCCAGGGCTTTTAACATTGCGGGCGGTGCTGCTGGCTGCAGCACCGTACGCAATGTTAATAGTGCCTGCACTGCATTTCCCTGCACTACGTGGCAGGCACCATGCGGTGCCTGCCACTTGGTGCATGGAAATGCAGGGGGGTACCATGGGTACCTCCCAGTGCAGCGGCACCCCCCCAAACAAGGGGGGCCGCAACGGGCCCCCAAACCCAATCCCCGCCAGCCTTTCCATGGCGGCATCGCCGCCATGGATAGGCCTTAACTATACCCACATCCTAATTTGATGGACGGTGCCTGCTAGGCACCGCCACCATTTTAGGGGCCCTGCACCGTCCACCAGGCAATCGGTGCAATTGCCTTTGGCGGTGAAGCGGCGGACGGACTTTGCGTCCGCCGCGATACCCACCGTCATCCTAATTTGGTGGTGGGTAATACGCTTGGTGATGGCGGAAGGACCGCCACCGCCGGGCCGGCGGTCTTTCCGCCATCATAATGACCCCCTAAGTTACTACAAAAAAAGAGTACTAAGTCAAGGGCCACACATGGCCAACCACTGCTACTGCAACACCCTTCCAAAGAAATAATGGAGGAAAGTATTTAAAATAAAACCCCATAGGAAATAATGTTAAATTACATTATTGTGATACTGTCTAGAAGGATTACACAAACCTCAGCAGCAGAGCCATTCATAGTCATATGACCCAGGACACTACTTAAAAAAACACAAGAGTACTAAGTTCAGCACAACACATGGCTAAACCACAGGTACTGCAACACCCTTCTACAGAAAATAATTTGAGGGAGGGAATTAACATAAAACCCCATAGTAAATAAAGTTAAGTTAAATTAAATTATTGTGTTATTGTCTGAAAGGAATACACAAACCCCATCAGCAGAGACGTTCATAATCATATGACCCATGATACTGGCAGAAGGCACAAATGGTAGAGACAAGAAAATGCCAGTTTTCTAAAAGTGCCATTTTAAGCATTGTCACTTAAAATCCGGATATACCATTAAAGGGGATTTTAAATTACAATTAATTTGAGTGTAAACATAATTTTCTATCTGCTCCCACACTTAACATTTCACTTATTAAGTGTTACACTGTAACACTATGTTATCCTATGGGAGAGTGAGGCCTTGCAATAGTGAAAACGATTTTAGGAGTTTTTTAGTTCCAGGACATATAAAACCTAAGCACACATGTCCTACTTTTTAAATATACTGCATCCTGCCCTATGAGCCTTTAGGGCCTCCTAAAAAAGTAAGTACCATGTTTAAAGGAGAGAGCACAAGCACTTTAGCACTGGTAAGCAGTTGTAACTTGCACAGAGTTCTAAAGGCCAACAAAACAGGTTCAGAAAACAGGAAGATGAAGGCAAAAAGTGCAGAAAGGGCCAAGAAACTTACATTTGCTAACATGGAACTTTGGAAGCAGGGTTTTACAGACACTACACATATCCCCTCCTCTACAAGAAACACAAAAGAAGGGGCAGACCTGAGACATGTTGAAAAGGGCTACTTCAGTGGGTGGCTAAATGAGTGTTGCAGGCCCATTGGTAGCTTTGAAGTTACGGAATCTGGGTATGTGTAGTATCATTTACTAGAGACTTACTAGTGAATTTCAATGAGCCAATTAGATGTAGGCCAATTGTACTGTATTTTAGGGAGAGAGCACAATAACTTTAATGCCAGCTAGCAGTGGTACAGTGCACAGAATCGTAAAGCCAATAAAAATGAATTCAGCAAAAAGGAGTGGTGAAGGCAAAAGGTTTGGGGGACTACAATCTCCCATTAGATGCAGTCAAAAATTATTATAGTATGAATCTCACAAAGTCACAACTTTTAAATATAATCTAAAACTACAATTTGATGAGATTTTAATAAATGGAAATGACTTGATAAGTTAGCGTAATTTTGATCTAATACCAATTCAAAGACATGATGACCTTATCTGACTCCATTTGCAACTCACTCCTGCTTAGGGGAAATTTGCTACAAGACAGCTTGCTCTACAGAGCAAATTGTGTGAGCCCTCTTTGTAGAATGGTGTTTGGACAAAATATCGAGTGTTTAGTATCGAATAACAAAAATATTGTGTTGTAAATATCGTACCACAGAAATATCGTGAGCAAGAATATCGTGGACAAGAATATTCATTTTAAAGTAAGTAATATCGATGTTAAAAATATAGGAAGTGTTAATATCGATGTCAAAAATATTGTTGCCAATAATATCGATTTTTAGTTATATTTATGTATTTTAATATATATGTTAATTGTATATGTTTTTAATTTTGTTTAAATATTGTTAGTTTTTTAATATGGTTTGTAAATTAATAGTAGTTTTTAAATTTAATGTAATAGTACTATTTTATTTTTAGTACCGTAGCGAGTTGTGGGGTTTATAGGGGAATAAGGTGGGAAGTAAATTATTTAAAATTAATTAGTACAATTTGTAAATTTATTATCAATTATTTAATTGATAATTATTTATGTTAATTTTACAATTAATATTTATTTTAGTTGCATTTTAGGTGTGGGTTGTGGTTTTTGTAGGAGTATAGGGTCGGTAGTAAATTAATTACAATTCATTAATAGATGTTTTTAAATTGATATCAATTATTTAATTGATAATGATTAATGCTAACTGTATACTTAATTTTTTTTAAAGTTTTAGGTGTGGGTTGTGGGTTTTGGAGGGGTATAAGGTGGGAAGTAAATTAATTATAATTAATTTATAATTCATTTTAATTATTATTATTTTTTTCATTGATAATTATTTATGTAAACAGTCAAATAAAAAAAATAGGTTTGAGGTGTGGGTTCTGTGCCTTATAGGGATATAGGGTAGGAAGTTAATTAATTATGAATTAATGAAAATAACTTTATTTCGGTCAAATGACCATAAAAGTGCAATGTGCAATACCATACATTATAAATGATTTAAAAGGGATGGTAAAACTTGTGAGTTTGCATAATACAGGAACAATAATCGAGAACTGAGCTAATACCAAATTACAATCAACATTGTAAACGAATCCTCCCTATTATATAAATGAGACCAGTGGCGGCAAAAACCTCGAAAAAGGCCATAAAGTGGGCTAAAAGGGTCCGCTAAGCTGTCTTCTTTCTCCAAGTGTCAAGTCCTAAAAGTTCCATATATACTTTCGCAGATAAAATAATATAACACGTATAAATTACACTATTAAGAAAATTTAGGGCAAATGCTTGAGGGCTTCTGGACTTTCCTCCTAATACCCCACATATGACCCAGAAATTTTGCAACCGAGCATGCAGTAAGTAAGTAATTTTATTAACCGTACGATTATTTAAAATCGTTACAGTAAAAATTTAAAAGCACATAATCTACACCCCTCCACCCAGGCTCGCCCACACTCACAGCCTCCCGTCCCTCGATTTTAAAACGCGCCGTGCTTGCAAGTGCACCAATTATTGCTTGATCCCTTCTTAGCTTACAAACACGATAATGCATTTTAGTTACGCTAACTTTCCTTAAAAAATGAATTAAAAAGGTGTTAATTGTTTACTATTGAGATAGGAATTTGCTTCTGATGGACGAGCTTAACCCGAAAACCTGTTAAACGTTCAATAGGTTCTTGTCTCCACTCTCCCGGCCTCCCATCCTTTAATTGCCTAAAACACCCCAGACTGAGCATGCAAACAGGGGTCTTGATTCCGATCTTAAGATTCGCAATGCTTCACCATAATTATGAGTTCCCAACTGCTTGCACATAGGTGTGAGCTACTTTGCTCTCGGAAGTCAGTAAGCTGGACAAGTGAATAATACATGTGCAGTTGATTCAATGGCTGTGATGCAACTAGGACAAAACTGTGAGGCTGCTGGGTTACGGGGCCAGGTGGAAGTGTGCCAAACCTAAACTGGGTGTATAGTTTCCTTTCGTTGGGTATCTGAATGGTGTCTAGGTAGCTTTTCAGGGATCTAAGCAGTTTAAAATCCATAAATTCCAAGATTAGCCTTCCCCACAATGTATTTCTATGTTCAGTCTGAGCTACCCAATCCCAGTACTTTGATTTCACAAGGTCTTTAGGAGGAAGCAATAGAGGATCTGCATTGTCCTAATGACCATGTAACCCAATATCGGCCACTAGTTGCTTCACATTACTTATCCAGCCTATCTTGTTGTTCTTATCCAGGGAGCTAACTTCCTTAAGAACATTAGCGTAAGAGAGCAGTTCAGGAGTGGACATGATTCTCCTTCAGAATAACAGCGGACGCAGTTTGGCCTTGCCTACTTGGATTTCCTGCCCATATCCAGCATTAGAGTATGGAGTGGTGTACTCTGAGGTAGCAACACCAAGCTCTTCAAAAAATTGTTCTCAGATCTCGAGAGGTCATCCATTCTGTCAAAGCCCCACAGTTCTGCCCCATATATAATTATTTGATAATTATTTATAATTATTTATAATTATTTAATTTATAATTATTTATGTTAATTGTTTAATCATTTTGTTTTAAGTTAAATTTAATGTGCAGGTTAAGGGTGGGCAGTGAATTAGTTATAATTAATTTATTCTTAGTTAATTAGTAATATTAATTGTTTAATTGATTATTAATCGTGTAACTTCTTTAATTATTTTTTTTTATTTATATATTAGGTATGGGTTGTTATTTTTTATATGGATAAAGGGTGGAAAGGTAATTAAATGTAATTGTTTTATTAGTAGTTAATTAGTATTCATATTTTAATGGTTATTTAATTATGTAAAATGTGTAAATATTAGAAATATAAATATAAATTTTAAATGTGTGGTGTGTAGCTTGTAGAGGTATAGGGTAGAAAGTTATGTAACTAACAATAAAATTAAAAAGAGTAACTTTTTAAAAAATGTTAATTTATTATTGTATGTGTTAATTGTGTTATGCTTTTAATTGTAAATAATATTGTATTTATGTATTGATTGTTATTATTTTGACAAACGATTTTGGTATTTTAATAAAAATAATAATTGTATTAATATATAATAAGGATTAAACATTGTAATAAATATGTAATTTGTTAATTTAAAAATATATATAATTTTTATGTTTAAATATTTGTATTTTTTGTTATTTACTATAGTTTTGAAATTATTTATTTTACTTGAAGTGAAATAGTCTGTTTCTAATGCCGCATAGAGCGCAGTGGCAGTAGTGAATTTTACCCTTTGGAATACAACACTTTTCCTATTCTTTCACTAACTGGAGTGGGAATAGTACATTTTACCCCTTCGTAATCCAACACTTTCCCTACTGTTATATTGAATGGAGTGTGAATAGAAAATGTTACCCCTTTACAATCCAACACTTTCCCTAGTGTTGCACTGACTGGAGTGGGAATAGTACATTTTACCCATCCAAAATCCAAAACTTTCCCTACTGTTACGCTGACTGGAGTGGGAATAGTAAATTTTACCCCTCCGCAATCCAACAATTTCTCTACTGTTGTACTGACGGGAGTGGGAATAGTAAATTTTACCCCTCCAACATCCAACACTTTCCCTACTGTTATATTGAATGGAGTGGGAATAGTACATTTTACCCCTCCGCAATACAACACTTTCCCTACTGTTGCATTGACTGTAGTGGGACTTGTACATTTTACACCTCCTGAGTTCAACATTTTGGGCATTATTCTGATGTCGGGCAGATGTCCGTTGCGGAATCAGGACCGACCGACCTCCGGTCGGCGGTCCCAGCTGAAGCATTACAATGCGAACGCACATGGTGCGGTCGCATGCTCTCATTTCTTTATGGGAGCTTGTGCTGCTGCTGTAAACTGGCCGTGGCACAAGCTCCATAGAGAATTGGGAGAATCTGTTCAACCCTGCACCGCTTGGCAGGCACCTCAAGGTGCCTGTCACATGGTGCAGGGATTAACAGGTGGGCTGACCCTCTCTATGGGGGCTGACGGGCACCATAGAGGGATCAGGGGGGGAAGAGGGCCCTGCTAAGGGCCCCCAAAGTCCCTTTCCACCAGTCTTTTCATGGAGGGCAGACCGCCATGAAAGGGCAGGTGGAAAGCAACATCATAATCCAGATAGCAGAGCCGAGGCAGGCTCCGCCGTCATGATGAGCTCCTTGAGCTCGTTGGAAGCACAGCTGAATCACCCCATGAGTTTCCCTCAGACCGCAAGTATTGTAATATGGCTGTCGTAGGGAAACCATCAATGTTGGGCGGTAAGCCTCCGACTAGCGGTCAGATGGCTTTCCACCCGACATCAAAATCGGGCCCTTAAGTTTTTTAAAAATATTTTTGTAATTTTAATTATAGGTATAGGGTTTCGATATTTTTAACATCGATATTTATGACTCAATATTTTTGTAAGTAGATATTTTGTCAGTGAACCATGTAGATTCAAGGCTGTAACATCCTTCATCATTCATTAAAGCCCACTGCGAATCAAATTTTTAAATAAAAAGTTTTTTTTAACAGAAAACGTATCAAGGTGTAAACTCCTGTGTATCAGATACGCTTAACGTCATCAAGCATTGCCTGTGACATGTTTCACTTGAGTAAACTAATCCGAAGAACAGTTTCCAAGTATGAAGGTATTCTTCAACATACCAACCTAGACCATATACAGAAAATGTCATCCTTTGATCCAGCCTTCCTCTTCAACACTGCAGTCTTAAAATGATAATTAGAAAGTGCCATCCATCTGATTTTATTAGAATAATTTATTCTAAGGTCTCTTTAGTCTCTTTAACTCCTTTTGATTGGCCAAGCTTATTGTTATCCAGTTTATCCCATCAACACCTATGGTACTCCATTGCGAACTAGTTAATAAAGTCTTGCTACTTCTGCAACATCCTGTCGGAGTGCTTTCTGACCCACATCCTTGGTTTGACTTCTGACCGCCGTATTACGATTACGGCAGTTGGAAGTCAAACCGGCCGGTCATTCCGACTGACTTCGGATGGGCTCTAGGAGCCCGTCGGCCAGTCGGAAACCGCAACATAATCCCTTATGGATGGCATTTCTGCCGTCCGGATTATGATGTCGGTTTCAGACAGGCTTTCCATGTCGGACTTTTCGACATGGAAAGCCTGTCAGAAAGCGACTTAGGGGGCCCCTAGCAGGGCTCCCATCCCTCAGTGGCCTCTGGTTGGGTGCCTGGTGGGTACCTAGGTTGCCCCCTTGTAAACCTCATGGTGCCTGCCACACTGTGCAGGGATTCACAGAAACTCCCATAGAGAAATGGGAGCTTGTGAAATGTAATAGGGGGTGCGGAACCGCTGATCTATGGTCGGTCGGTTCTCACACCAAGAAGGTGTCGGGTGGACGCAAGTCTGCCCGACATCGTAATTGGCCCCTAAGGGCCCATTTCCTTGCCCAAGGAAAATCAGGCATAAGTGACACTTAACTGGGGAGTTATCAGGAGGTACTTATAGAAAGTGCAATGGGATTGGGCCCTAAGATTTCTTTTGACCAATTATGTGTTTCCACTGTGCTTTATGTTTCCTAACCCCCAAGCACCTCTTATGATGTTAAAACTTCAGCTTTGCATAGGCTATAAAACAGTGTGAATTTAAGAGTCTTTAGGTCACCTGTTTGTTAATAGCTCAATTTCAGATTTGGGGACAGTGACCTACCACATTAAGTGGCATATGTACAACAAAATGTCAGAGTGTGGTGCTGTGCTAAATTTGGCAGCGCTACACTTCAACATTTTCAAAACACAGGGATGGGCCGTATTTACTACAATACGGTGCACCTCTGTGTTTACCCTAGCGCTGGTGCTAAAATTAGCTGCCTGGCGCCAACGCAGGCACCCTTGCACCATAGTGCAAGGGTGCCTGTGTTGCAGGGAATGATTGTTTATGTGCAGAAAGGTGTCCATAATGGCTATTCGTTACTTGTATTCTGCAGCACACATAGAAGTAGCAAATTGTCATTATTTATTATTGCATGGTATTAGTTTTTCGCGCTGCCACAGATTTACACCTCCGTGTAAATCTGGGCAGCGTCAAAAAGCAATGGGTGTTGTGGTGGAACGCCCACAGCAACACCCATTACACACCCCTTTCATGCAGATACCTGTGTGAAAGGATAGAATGTTTACAAAGTGGCGTTAAGCCACAAAAAGTGGCTTAACGACACTTTGTAAATATGGTGCAGGGCATACTGCCACCGGAGTGTCAAAAAAGGGACGTTTTGGTGGTGATAGGGGCTTGTACATATGCCCCTAAGTATTTATTTTTTCATCTACATTTTGCTGGCCTCTGAGTTTCTCAAGGCAACATTCCTTCAGTTTTGTCAGTACCTAATAAGGATACAATCCTGATTGGCCAGCAAAAGTCATGTTAAATTTTGCACCTTCACATTTGTGAAAGTATGGGGTATGCAAAATTGTCAATGAACAAGTTATACCTTATTACAAGTTTGACATCTTGGAATGTACATTTGTATGTGGTATTTGTACAGTACCAACCTAGCCCAATGAAATGGAGTGCTGTACAGGGCCAAAGGCAACAGTTGTAAGCATTAGTCTACATTCAGGTGTGTACAAACAGCCCATGTTCACTATTTACTACTGCTTGCCCCCTAATTTCCAATGATTTGATTCCTGATTCTATTTTTGTTAGTCAGAAATGAGAGTTTATACCCCAAATTCAGTAGCGGTCCGTGGTAGGAGTGCCGGCCGGGCGGTGACGTGGGGTGGGGGAGGGGCAGGGTGGGGGGTAGTAAACCACGGATTACGGCTGAATACAGGTAAGTAAACATTTAAATAAATAAAACGAATTTCGTTGTGAGCACTGCATCGCCAAATGCGATGCAGTGCGCGCCAAATGCGATGCAGTGCGCGCAACGAAATTCGTTTTATTTATTTAAATGTTTACTTACCTGTATTCGGCCGTAATCCGTGGTTTACTACCCCCCACCCTGCCCCTCCCCCACCCCACGTCACCGCCCGGCCGGCACTCCTACCACGGACCGCTACTGCCCAAATTGAATTTGCAGTCTCATTGTGACTGAGGCGTTGGTAGGATCTTTCAAACACTAGGTGGATTTATTAATTAATGTATTTGGGAGTTGGAGGTTCTATAGAGAAAACCATAGAGGTTAAATGAAATAAATGTTACCATCAGAGGGGTACAGTTGTTACAAAGATACTGTACATGTGATGACACCTAATGACAGGAGCTCGAGAAAGAAAAAATATCTCAATAAGATAGGATGAGAGAGTGCCTTACGTACCTTAGAGGGAAAATTTAGTCTGTATATTCCTCTCTAAGAGAGAAAAAAAAGCTCATTAGCATTTTCGCAGTGGAATTTCTGACTGCTAATGTGGTGGATGAATGTCTTCTGCCATACTGCATTTTGAGTTCTCCATGGAGGCAGAACTTTCTACTTCGAAGTAGCTGTTTCCGCCCTAGAAATTGTCAGCCTGGAAGAAGGAAACCTCGGTAGGTTAGATGGTGGAATTGCTGCAACTATTGTGGACACCAGTAGCGGCTGGCAGGGTATGAGGGTGGAGGTGCAGGGGGTAGCCGGGCCAATATTAAAAAAAAAAAACACTTACCTCTTCCGCCAGCTTTGTCTCTTCTCTGCTTCTCAGTGAGTCCAGAACCAGGAAGCACCCAGGCCTCCCATAGCCAATCACATGCACTTTGCATGGTAGGGAACATGCAAAGTGCGAATGAATGTTTGGTTGGACCGAGACGGCCGGCCACGCAGTCATGCGCACATTGAGTGTGCAAACCACTCCTCCCCCTGTGCCTCCAGCCCCGCCCACCCCGCCCTAACCCAGCCCCAAACCAGCGAAAAATAAAATGATATTAACTATGTTATTATCATTTTATTTTTCCTGCTCAAAGAGCAGTGGGGCTACGCTCCTCCACCTTAGGGGAGGAGCCGCCCCTGGTGGACACTGAAAAGGATACAGAAAGTTGGGTTACATCAGTGCCCATGTAGCTTGGCTTCATAACTTACTCGGTGCTGTTTCTCAGCATGGAGGCTACATTATACTCATCTTTCAGTGAAAATCTACAACACTTCCCATGGCAGTCATCCCACACACATACCCTGCCAAACATGATGGCCGACCTGACACCATAGATAGGGCCACAGAAACAGTACAGCACCATCTTCTTTGGATTTAGATCCTCAACCTGGCATACGTATTGATGGAGATGGAAGTATCTCAGCCACAGGTAAAATTGCATTGCACCAAAAGTGGTACATCACAAAGCCCAGGACATTACATCACACTCAAGTGGACAGTCAGCAGTTCACTCTCTTGTTTGACCTGTTAAACTCATTCACTGTAAAAGAAAGCAGATGCTGAATGATAAGCCAAAGTGAATGTAACTGAATTCATGGTCAGAAATGCCTTTTCAAGCAGCACTCATAAATTTAGAGGCAGATTTCTTAAGACTTTGTGCAACTACGGTAATGGAAAATGGCGCAAAGTCTCGATTAACTATTTACTTTTTATTGATTTGTTTTTGCACTGTAAGTAGTGCAAATAGACTTTACATTGCTTTTCGATACTTTGGCCCTAATTACCAGTTTAGGTGCTATTTATTGTACCTGATAAATAACAATACCATGGGGTCATTATTTACCTGGTGCGATAAATAACACTTAAGGTGCGTTGGTGGTGAATAACATGCAGATTTTAGTGTTCAAGACCCTAAAATCCACATGAAATGGTAAATACTGTATGCTTTTCCACTATTAAATGTCGGCATGTTTGTTCTGCAGAAATTTAACAAAGGTGTAGGTATTTAACACATTCGATAACTATCGGATGCATTAAACAGCTAGCAACTTGTAATTCCGAACCCCTGTGTAAACTAGGGTTTAGGCACCGCTCGTAATATACCGACTTGTATCAAGGGGGCTTTCCATGGGTGCACTTACGCTTCCCAATGCAACCAACCGTACTTTTTTCAAGGAACTCCAGATCTACAAAAGTTGCCAGTCCTGGCTTTGGGTAAAAAAATAATGCCTCCTTGAGGTAGGAACATAGCCAGAGAAATGTTTTAATTTCTCCTAACCTTTCACTCATTGCATGTGTATTGCACTGTACAGTACACATCCAATTTGTAAATTTAAAAAAAGCCTAATCATATTATTTTGTGCCCTTCAATTACAAAACCTATGCTAGACATTTCAAAGCACTTCACGGAGAAGTTAAATGGTTGTGCACTGAGGTATAGAATATGCAAATGTCCTCTTGTGAAACCTGTAATTAATATAAACAGTTCATTACAGGATAGCTTGTTAAAAGGGAACATTAACTAAGGCTTATGTCTTGAATAAAACAACAGGGCAAAAGGATCCAGGCAGATTTCCTTCACTGCAGAGGGAATGGACAGTGTGCTGAAGGCATCTTGAACAGCTCCATGGCATGGGGAAAGATCATGATGAGGAAGGACAAGTGGGGCAGAGCTATGGGACGGCTGAGTTCCTGGGGGTAAAGCAATGAATAACTGGGCCATGTCGACAGGAGTGAGGCCTAGTTGCACGCCAATGCATAGATTTGCATAATTAGACTCACTGAGAATTGATTAAGCAAATGGGCATAGAAATGCAAACGCATCACATGTTGAAACTGTAAGTTAATATTTGTCCCCCTTCTTCCAGAGTTAGATTTAGTGGTATACTAACACTCATGTGACAGTAAAACACGGAGAACATGGTGACAATATCATCGAATATTTGAGTAGTAACATATTTTGCATTGTGTTTTGGTCAGGAGGCAAAAAATATTGTCTGTTTCCAAAATCGAATTACAGAGCTTCCCTGACACAGGTACTGACCCGATGCTTCCCTTTTTGTAGGCCTGCATTGACAGCAGGAACTACAGCTGTAACCATATGTACAACAACAGGAGGAACAACAGCAGCATCAACAGCTGTTATGACAGCTGCAACCACATCTGCGACCTTGATGGGGACAACAGCAACAACAACTGCTAACACAGTAAGATGAACAGCAGTCACTAACACTGTTCTCACAGCAGGAGCTAAGCAGGGATCACAGCTGTCATTTTCGCAGGGACAACAGCAGTAACAACAGCTGAGACCAAAGCACGTACCATAGCAGGGACCACTGTTGCAACCATACTCATGCCAACAGCAGCAACTGCAGTTGCTACAACAGCATGATCCACAGCTGTGATACAAACTGGCACGACAGCAGGGACCACAGTAACAAAAGCAGCTGCCATCACACCAGCCACAACAGCTGCCACAATAGCCAACACCACACTAGCATTGACAACAGCAACAAGAAGACCTACAAGCACAACATGATCCACACAGCACCCACAGCTATTATGGAAGTAGGGGTCAGCACAGGCACTGCAGCTGTAACCACAGAAGAGATCATTGCATCAGCTGGAGGTGCCACTAGAGCAGCACCAATAGCAGTGAAAAGAGCTTTTACAACAGCAGGAGCCACTGCAGCAATAATAGATGTAACAACAACTACTACCACCATCGAGGCATCAACAGCTAAACCAATCGTATTATGTACAGGAGAACTGGCAGCTGTGACAATAGCTTTCACAATTGCTGAAACTGTAACATTGACCCCAGTAGTAGTAACCACAGCTGCGTCCATGACAGGTACTTAGATGCTCTGTGGTAAGGCTTTTGTATTTTTCCTTTTGATTGGTAATTATCTCACATTTGTATGCCAACAAGAACTGTTCCATTCAGCCTCAAAACTCAATTAGGTCACTTGTGTCAGTGGGTGTGTCTATTGTAGCACAACAATACCTTTTCCTGGTGGCTTTTCGTTCTCAAAGTATAGAAAATTTAGTTTCTCCAAGTGTTTTCATCAATACAAACATCCTTATTTCATGCATTTTAATTCAGTGCATTCCATTTTATCCTTATGTTTTACTGTTGTACACAACTTCTGACACAAGTGCCCATAATTAACAATACCATAACAGGGACAGCAACAGTTGTCAGCACAGCAGGTACTGCAGCAATGATTGGGACTACTTTAGCAACTACATCTGTAAGTTCATTAGGAACCACATGTGATACCACAACAATAGCCATCAAAACAGCAGTGGGAAAAAACTTCCTCAACTGCAGTGACCACAGCAGGAACCCAGCGATGACTATTTCTTCCACTATAGCAGGGATAACAATAGCAACATCAGCACTCAGTAAGGAAGGGACAACCAGCATTCACCACAATTGCACCAACATCAGGGATTACAGCAACAATAGATCTTCAAGCTTCATAGTTTGGGAGGTTTTTAAAGCCACATTCAGGGGATGGACGATTGCATATAAAGCTAAATTAGTTTGAGATCACTCAATAAAAATCAAGAACTCTAGGCGGCCCTGGAAAAGGCCTTAGAAGGTGTAAAGGATTTGGGAGGCAATAGTGACAACCCAGCTGGACGGCGCCAAGAGATTGACAAGGCCTTACAAAATCTTAGAGATTTTTATGATGCTGAGGAAATATGCAATGCTAAAACCTTCCCACAGAAAGTGTATGAAGAAAGCCAACAGATTGGCAGGCTTTTGGCATGGTCGAAGTATAGAACCCACAGTAGCAACATCGATGCGATTATCGATCCATCTACTAAGTTTCAAACCAGTAATAAGAAAGAGATAGCACTGGTATTTTATCAACATTTTCATGATCTGTGTCAAAGAGTTAACCGAATATCTCCTCAGCTCGTTTGAACTTCCCGAACTATCACAGTTGGAGCAGCAGACTCTCATTGAGAGAATATTGCTCTCAAAGGTAGAGACAGCTCTGAGGCCATCAAAAACCCGAAAACATGGGGGAGTGACGGTATCCTGATAAAAGTTTATAAAGAATTTGCTCCTCAACTTTTGTCCTTTTTGACTGAATTGTTCAATCAAATATTGCAGGGTGTAGAGGTTCCTGAATCCTTCACAGAAGCATTGATAGTCAGCTTTCGGAAAAAAGATGTCACCTTTAGAAGTTAACTCATATAGACGTATTAGTTTACTAAACTCAGACTACAATGTTTTTACTAAAGTGATGCCGTCATGATTAATGCCAGTGGCACAAACAATAATTGGGAAAGACCAAAATGGATTTATTTCAGGCAGGTCAATGACAGCAAATACAAGTTACCTAATCAGGATATTGATTATTTTTCTATTAATAATATTAATGTGTTGGCTGTTCTCATTGATGCGGAGAAAGCCTTTGATCTTGTCAGCTGGGAAGCATTGTTTGCCATTCTAGCTAAGTTAGGTTTTCCCCAACATATTTTCAACAAAGGGTCGCTATATTTACCAATGGGCTGAAGCTAAAATTTTGATTAACTTGAAAGACATTGATGGAGTTTTAATTAGAAGGTGCATCTGTCATGGTTGTTGAATGTCTCCGCTTCGAGTTACTTTCTTTATTGAGCACCTGACGGTTAAGTTACAAAATGCACCTTTGGTCTACACTTCTGTAGAAGGAATGGCGAAAGTTAAACTCATTGCGTGTGATATCATCCTATATCTCAAACCTGAAAAAAAGAACATCCAAAGAGCACTTGATTTGATTCAGGAATTTACTGCAGTAGGTGACCTTAAAATTAACCACGCTAAATCGGAAGTTCCGTTGTTCCGGGCAGAGGTGAGAGATGTTCCCCAATGCTTGCAACAACAGGTGGCTTTGAGACTTCCAGTACACCATTTGGGAATCTTTACCACCTCAAACTTTCAAGACCTGTTTCATTTAAATTATTTGTCTATGTTGAGAAAAGTTAAAGACTTGTTAAACAGATGGGGTCTACTTTCATTATCAATAATAGGTCTCATCTCTCTGATAAAAATGTCAATTTTACCTTTATTTCTTTTACACTTTGCCAGTGTTCCAATTAGAGTGAATAATTCGTACCTCCATGAAATAGATTGGCTTTTTAGTAAATTTATGTGGAAGCATAAACATCCAAGAGTTCGCTTGGCTGCATTGCAACTCAAACAGGAACAAGGAGACTAGCATTACATCAACTACAAGATTATTATCTTGCTTCATTTTTAGATTGTTCAGTTCCAATACTCAGCCGGATCAATTCTCTGATAATTTTTTTGGGCTCAGATGGTTAAAGAATCAGAGATAGATTTACCGGTCTTTTTAAAAACCGTTATACTACCGAAAAAAAACAGATATAAAGTGGTTTATGATATGATGTTTTGTAGTAAACAGTTTTTTAAAAAGTGGACTATTCCTCTATGTCACGCATATATAACATTAAAAGATTGTAGGTATATGGGATTGAGGATTCCTGGCACTATTATAGAAAAATGGAACGTTGGAGGGTTTTGTCTCGCTGGAGATTTCTTCGCTAACCAGAGGATGAAATCTTGGGCCAAGGCTGACTTAGAGCTACGGGCCAGGGAGAATGCTCAATCTCTTTTGTACAGCTTTGGACAGTTAAACTGTGTCTTGAAAAACAAATGTTCGGTTCTGAACGAAGGCTCTTTTATGTTGATGAAGTTAGTAGTCAAGTATAGATTGCTGGGGATTGGGAATTGGTATAGAGTCCTACGACAGAACTCAAACAAAAATCGGATCACCAGCATCCTAAATCGAATCTTCAAGAGTATTGGATGTGACATTAAGCTTGAGGAATGCCGATCCATAGCAGAAATGGGGCATAAAACTCTGCGAGCAGCAAATTTTAAGAGAATGGCTTTTTGATCTAGGTGGCAAGCATACTATACTCCTAGCATTCTCCAAAAGATAAATCCTGGGACTTTGGACCATTGCTTTAGGTGCCAGAGAAACAATCCAGGGGACTGCCCTCATATGTTTTTTACCTGCCCCATACTATATGACTTCTAGTATCAGATTTTCTGTGGATTAAGTAAAATAATTGGAGCAAACATCCAGCCAGACATTACCCTGGCCCTATTTGGTTTATCGAGACAGACTAAAGCATTCATTAGGGCAGATCAGCGTTTTATTTTTATAACCATAGCTGTGGCACGCTCACTTGTACTACAAAGCTGGAAGTCAACAGTACCTCCTACAATAGACCAATGGTTTAATAAAATCGCTAGGATTAAAACGTTTGAATATCAATTTGCGAAATAAGAGATTAACCAGATTTTACTCAGTTTGGAGGGTTTTTGATTATTATGATGAATAATGTGCACTTTAAATTTTTATCAAGCATTTTCATTCATCTTACCATAGCAATGGTAAGATGAATGAAAATACTTCTTTTTCAAGGTTATGAGCATATTGCACTTAAATGTAAGTTTTTTTTCTTTTTTTTAAAGAGCCTAACTAGATTTTATCAACTTTATGACTGGATGTTGTATTATCAATTTTTTTGTAGTATTGCACGAGGCCACTTTAAACATAAATAAAATATTGAAGTTGATGTTGGGGATCTATTAACGCTAACGCCCTTGGGAAGACGAAATTATATTTGTAAACAAGTTTATATCGGTGTATGCTGCGCAATAAAAAAAATAAAAAAGGGATTACATTAACAACAGCTAATTTCACAACAGCAAAAACCACAGCAGTTACAACAGCTGCTACCCAAACAAGGGCAGTAACCACAACTGCTAGCAATGTCATGCCAATAGCAGTGACAACAATTGTAATTAGCCCAGGTCCGGTTCTGCCTATTTGGGCCTCTTCATTGAGGTACTGCGTGGGTCCTATTGGAAAGTGAGCACAGAACTCATGTCTGGATTTAGCTTCTGTTTTTAGAAAGGCAAACAAGCACTGCCAAAGCCAAAAGTTCATGTTTTATGTGGGAAAGTATGCAAACACAGACATGCAGAAATGTGACGTACTATTTGTACTCGTCCTGTCAACCAGCTTGTTTTTGTGTCTCCTTTATCTGTGCCCTGTTTTTTATTTCTATAGCTTGGGGTGCAATGAATCTGAGTACATAGTGACACAGCACAAATGTTTGCGCATGCCTGTAATTTGCATATTAAAGCAAGACCTATTGACTTTGCAAATACTTGTTATCAATGTATTAGCCAACAACCATATTGTGTCAGCAAATTCTGAAGATGTGCTAAAAATGATAAGGCATGACGTTTTTCAGGATGATTACAATGCTATTGAAAGAAAATACAAATATATCAAAATAATATGCTTTTTGAGGAATCACGAGAATCTAGAAAGTATTTTCAATGATACTTAACTCTCTAAAATGTATAAAGGTTCAGCTTCAGATCATCAAAATGACATGACCTATTTCTAAGTAGGACTACACATAAGTGGTCAAATGATTTGAAGAACAGGTTCCATATAAGCAGTACACAAAGAAAATTTGCAAACTAGAATATTTGTGACACCCGACATCTCACCTAATGGTGAATTAAATACCCTAGTCCCTATTGCCTCAAGATGGTGTACAGCTTCCATCATCAAAACTCTTGTGGTAACTTGTCACACACAAATGGGTAAAAGTTTGTGAAAACATTGCTTCTGCAATGTAGTCCCCATGTATATGTGCAAAACCTAGTGGGCAAATGTACTTCCCAATTTTGATAACATTTGCACTTCATCAAACATTTAAACCCTGGATTTACTACCAAAGTGTAAATTACCTTCTAAGTGCGCCATGCAAAAAACAGATTTTTGCTTATGCCTGCCAACCTATACATAAAATCACTAACACACAGGTGAAGAACATTTCCTGGTCATTTACCATGATATCAGTGACTACCCATTTCCTCTAATCTTCTCTTCTCTGTCTGTACATCATCTAAGGGCGGATGCGGATTCTTGGTGTGTAAAACCTTTTGCCTTACTCCCAGAAACATTAACAAACCCTCCTTCAGCTTATAAAAGAGGCTGTCTAACTCACTCAGATGAAAATTAGCCCCTTTAATGGGGCTTGTTAAGGAGCAAAAAGCATTGTGGCAGTTAAATTCCAACTGAGCAACACTCAATTGAATCATTTTATTCAATGAGTCTGAAAATGTGGTAGGATACCCGTATTACAATGCCCCAATAAGAGGACAACTCAAATGTAAAAGTACAGTCAAGTGGGTGGGAATTTTTTTTTACAGAAAGAAATGTTCAGTAATGTATACTTAGTAAACACAACCTCGAAATCGAATTGGTGGTAAGTGAAAGCATATCTAAAGTAGTGGGCCTTTCCACACACCCACATTGCTGAGCATGTTTACTGATGTTTACCAATGGATGCTGCCTAACTAAATGTTTGTGTTTGGGCCATTGCAGTAAATACACATAATATTTTCCACATGGTCTTATTTGCAGTCGCTATTGTATCTAACCACTTATGCCTTGATATATTCCGTGACTTCAGCCAAATGCAGCCTTTCAAAACAGAAATTGAGTTGTTCTTGCTTTGTGAAGTGCTCTGCATATGGTGCTCCACACATGGTGCCAATTCTTTCAATATAATGTAATTTCAGAAAGACCCAGCATACTAAGCTCATTGGTGAATGCATCAAGAAATAACTTCTATATTCAAGCTCCCTACAACATCCTTCCCACATCTTCGTCTTTCATACTGCACTTTGGCCAGAAGTAACTTCATTTTAAATCCTCCATGAAATTTCCTTAGCTTTCATCAAAACCGTCTACATTGAAGCGTGATCATTAAATACCAACTTCTCCTCAAAATGCCCAATGACATCTTCAGACCAACCCACTTACCCTACTGGATTGATGTCAAGAATTTTCATTTTTTTCACATCACCCTGTAGCACATTTTTTATTGTAACTTGTGACATAAGCTGGACTGCAAAACTGAATCTCAATACCATTCAACTCACAATCATTGAACAACATTATATAGTGGCATGGCTAGGGGAGCACTGTTTTTGGGGGCGGCGGAGTTGGGCAAGTCGTGTGAGGTGAGCAAGTCGTGTCTGTCGACTCCCGCCAACCCCCCTTGCCCCCGGAACAAGTCGTCCATCGGCCGTCGCATCCCCTGCTCTTACCTGCACAGGGTGGCAAACTTAGGGTCCACCCCTGGTGACAGTAGGTCTAGCTACGCCACTGACATTATACCATGCTAATGCTTCACTTTCACCTCAACAGTCTGCCACACCCGGCCAGCCACAATGCACTGAAAATCATCTGTGTTCACCACAGTCAAGGGATCAGTCTCAGATGTAATCTGTTTTCTGCGTAAACACCACAAAAACACCACGTACACCTCTTTAAAGTGCATAGACCACTTTGCATGGTGCACAAGGAAATGGCACAACGCACCACAAACGTTCAATCTTTCTTTGCCATTATTATGCTACCCCCATCCCAGGCATCATGCCTTTGTCCAGATTTCAGGTTGATTTTCGCTCCAAATAGTCTATCTCACTGAAACTCTTATCCTCCTTCCACACTCAGTGCACACTGCCATTACATTGTGCCCATCCCCTCCTGGACAAACTTTAAAGATATGTTCACACCTTCAGAAATCGTAAAACGTTCTGCTAAAGACAATCTCTCCTGGATTTTGGGATTGGATGTTGCAACAATAACTTCTCCATTACATTTTCGCCCTCTCTTCCTGTAAATTTACATGAAACCAAATAATTATCGCAAAGCAGCCATCCAGTTATTTAGACTTTCATTAGTTTCTTGATGCCTCAATGAAAATATAAAGCACTCAGAAACAATGGTTGGCCTTTTCCAAAAATATTTATTACATTTCAGCATTACAACTTCGTACACATTTCAGTGTTTCCCAATTTGTGCAACTTCACTTCTGGGATAAGCTCTGCCCCTTCATAATGGCAAAATGCTGTGTTTACCGGAATATCTACTTATCCCAAGTATCTCATTTATTTATCAAAGACATTTTGCAGTATGCCAAGCTGATGACTGGGTGATCAGTATTAGGCAATAAAATTGTTGACAAAGGGCCTGATTATGACTTTTGGCGGTGCTGGAGCGGGCGGCACGCCACCGCCACGCCCCCACACCGCCAAGAGTCACTGTCTCCCGCCTGTCAGATTACAAGTAATTTTGTGGGCGGGCGGGCAGGCGGCATGGCAGTCCAGCGGCGGTGCTGTTTAAGAGCTCATTGTGAGCCTTAAACAGCACCGCTACAGGACCATCAGTGTACGTTCCTGCATGGTAAGGAATGCACCATGTTGTGCATTCCTTCGCGCGCAGGAACTGGGGGTGCAAGGGCCACCTTTCTTTCCTCACCACCAGCAGTTACATGGAGGGAGAACCTCCATGACACCGCTGGTGGTGAGGAAAGTCGTAATATGCTTGGTGGTGCCATAGGGCACCAGCAAGCAAATTGCAGCCCTTAGACTGCCACTGGATGCCCAGGAATGCGGTTCCCTGGCGGTTGCGGGGGCGCAATGGCAGTCAGACTACCAAAGTTGCAGTGGTGGACCTTAACCGCTGCACCCTCGTGAGTTTGGCAGTCCTGAAACTGCCAGACTAGTAATCAAGCCCAAAGTGAAGTTTTTTTCCAGGACCCTAAGACAATACAAGATCAACAATACATCAAATATGGTCAGAACACAAGACACGCAATTCTATATTCATGTACCCGACACCTGTACATGACATTCCACCTTGCTTTAACTGAAAACCTGCGTGTTGCTGTTGCACAGTCCCGTGTAAGTATCCCTCTATGACCTCTGCATCTAATGATGTTTCCCGAATACACAGCAAAAGCATTCAACATCTAGTTGAAAAAACATTGCTTAAATGAGCTATTCTGCAGTCTTTTTCTTTATAGTTTTTCCGCAGCAGACTGCAAAAGCTGGGGCAAAGAAATACTTATCCCCAAACAGCAATGACCATAGTACTTGCTCATAAGACATGCGCTACGGAATGACACAGACCCCACAGGCCTTATAATATAATTTCTCCAGGCAGCAGAAGGCATTTGCACTGTGACGCTTGTGTAGTCCCTTTTATAATATAAATCATACAAATACACATTTTACACCCACAATCTCAACGAAGGAGGTTCCTGGTTGTGTGCAATATGGTAGGTGGAGTACAGTTAAAGCCTTCACCCCATAATGCTCTGATTTTTAGGTTGTGCCTGCACAGCAGTTGCGGAATCTCTTATAAACAAGAATAAAAAGGGCTTAGGACCCATCCCTTACCTACTGTTGCTTGCCATTGGTTGGCTCCAACATCACTCTAGTTTACTTGCTTTTTATTGGTCACCACCTCCTCCTGTACTCCGCTTCATCCTGGGGCGTCTCTGTGTGTCACTGATGTGAAGCATAGACCAAGTACAGCTTCCTGTGTGTGGCCAGTGTCCTTCCACTGGCTGCAGGCTTCTGCATTTGCTTTTTATTTTTACTTTTCCACATGCACTCTTATGGAGTGCATGGGTCTGCAGTCCCTCTCCCTCACCCCAGCATTCCTCCCCATTGTTTTACCACCTCCTGCCCTACCACCGCTGTCTGCATGTAGTTTATTGTCCCCACTGCATCTGTTCTTTCCCCAGCCCCCTCCCTCTTCCCGCTGTCTGTTATCTCCCTACACCCTGCGCTTATCCTGCTGTCCGTTGTCCCACACCCCCACCCTCGTGTTACTTGACCCCCCCTTCCCAGCCCATCACCCGGATTGTGTTTTTAGGTCTCGCCTGAGCCAGCGCGCATGCGCTGCTCTGCGAGGCTTCTAGTAAGGACTTTTAACTCAGACCACCCGCTTGTGCGTGTGCTTTTTTTTTTCCTCACACGCTATTGGCCTTTGCGTGCGTCTTTCTAAGAAAGACAGCACGCAATTGGCCAAAGGCGGGTGCATGTCCCACCTTCTCTCTCCTCTGGCCTAGGGAGCTCAGGAGTGAGCAGCAGCGCGGCCGGGTGCCAGCTGCATACCACACATTCCTTGCAGTGTGCGCGCACCCCGCTTGTCTATAATTGCTTTTGTCCTGCCTGCTGCCTCACACGCTCTTCGGCAAAGCGCTTCTCTCTCGTGTGCTGTCATGCTTTTCTTAGTTCGGAATGACTCTGGGACGTACTTATGTTCACAGCGAGTGGACGTTTTGAGTTTAATAACCTGGGACAAATTGCGATGTAAACTAGCCGTCTCGTCAACGATGGAGTGCATCCTCTCTGCGGTGAGGGTGTTGATTGATCGGAGGGGGCGTGCGTGCTTTTGGAGTCTTGGCCTCCCCTCAGGCCAGACAGGAAGGAAGCTGCTGGGTCAGCGGAGGTTCAGTGCTCGCGGAAGCCACTGCCTGTGAGTTGCACAGGGCCGAGCCGGAGCTGTGCTGGCGGTACCTCCTTCTACCGCAGAGGTCTGCTGTTCGGTTCCCGGCTTACCGGCGCTCTGATTCCCATCCGTGCCTCCTGCGCCTGACCCTGCACTCTGATGCTCATCCGTGCACCCTGCGTGGTCTGACCCTGTGTTCTGATGCTCATCCATGCACCCTGCATCGGTCCCTGCGCTCTGATGCTCATCCGTGCCTCCTGCGTCTGACCCTGCGCTCTAATGCCCATCCGTGCACCCTGCATCGGTCCCTGCCCTCTGATGCTCATCCGTGCTTCCTGAGTCTGACCCTGTGTTCTGATGCCCATCCGTGCACCCTTTATCGGAACCTGCGCTCTGGTGCTCATCCGTGCTCCCTGAGGTGGGCCCTTCCTTGCGTGGCCCGCGGCTCGAGAGCGGAGCCCCTGGGTGTTATCGGGACTCTGGGAGCGGAGGAGAAGGTATCTATTCACCCCCTGGCACAGTTAACTCCGGTCTAGAGGGGGCGTCGGGGTATCTGCACACACTGCAAATGGACACGCTCACTGGCTCTAGCTTGGGGGTCACCTTAGGACGCTAGTTTCTGGTTTGCTTGAAATAACTGCAGAGTAACCGCCTTGGCATTCCACCGAACAGAGGGCGTTGGGCACCAACTAAGGCCCTTTCCAAGCGATAAAGGGGAGGTGGCGGGTATCTTCTCACTCCCCCCAATCTCCCCCCCTCGTTCCCTAGGCGCTGTTAGTAGCTTGCCGTGGGTTCTCCTCCCACGGCTAGTCTTCCGCCCCATTTTGCCTCCGCCCCGATGCTCCGCACAATTGTCCGTCGTGTCATATGGCACAGGAACCCCGCACAGCGCTGTCTCCTGGATTTCCTGCCGCTGGCCCTGTCCCGTTGGCCCGCCCTTTCATCCTTGGGCTCAGTCCTTTCACGCATTTCAGACTGTGGCTCTAGGCCAAGCCCGAGGCTTATCTGGCTCCGCAGATGCCGGGGCTTATCCAGCTGCACAGCACTGTCAATGCACGGGGCTTCTTCAGGGGCCAGGAGTGCACTGGAAAATGGGCCTCAGAGCTGGGCGGTAGCGTGTGGGCCCGGGAGGGGGAGATGGGGTGGTAATTAGAGTGTAGGGAATGCCTCCTGGTTTGGCAGTAGGTTTCTGACTATTTCGCCGCTAGATTGGCCATTGACAGTTGATAAGCAGTCATAATCGACCCCTTGTTTCAGTGGCACTTGTGAAACCAGTGGCGGTGGCATTTACACCAGCTTCACAAGAACCAGAAATGTGACCGCTTTGACCACTACAATCACCACAAACTGGTCCCCTCTTTGCTAGTTTTAGCAGAGAGGTTAGACAGTGAATCAGTAGGACTCAGAGCTCCGCTCAGACCCCGACAGTAGAGGCTGGTGTTGCCTTTGTGTAAAGGTGCTTATGTTGAGAAAGAGGACGCTTGTGCTCTCAACCCGGCAGCTGTTTCGAGCACCAAATGTGTAATAACATACAGATAAGTGCCTTGGAAATATCTCCAGTGTGCACCGTACAACAGTTTCTCTCACTAAGACAACGGCACCAATATTGTACCATATACGGCCTATGAGGCTTTTATGTTTTTAGATTTTTTAAATCGGGCTCTTTCTCTCATCACTACCCACGTCAGATCTCTTAAATATATTTGACAATTTTAAAGCAACATTTCGATTTGATCAGTTATTCAGTCAACCTTCCTGTCTTGTGGAAAGCTTCTTAAATATTGCTTCTGCACTTCAGTTCTTGAGCAGCGCTGTAATTCTTCATCCAGAGAGCGCCTTTAAACCGTGCCTTTAAACCTTTTCAAGTAGGTAGTCTTAGGATGAACACGTGCATTTAAAGGTTATTCTTTGGTATTTTCAAAAAAACGTTCTTTAAGTTCTAGGCTCTAAATACGAAAATTGTTTCGTGTGCTATTATTTCTGTCAAACTGAACAAATAATGGAACCGGGGAACAGAGAGATAAGGCGACCTGCCCAGGATCACACCATTTCGTGAGCGAGGATATAAGTATGAGAGCTTAATTCTTCCTCGTACTTAAGTTGTTTTCTTTCTGCTATGTTTTCATTTATTTCATGTTTCCCTTCCATCTTTTCGTTCCATTTCCTTTCACACAGCGCAAACCGGTTCAGCTGAAGGGTCCAGTGGGACCGGGGGTGGTACGTTATTTCTCTGCTGCACATCATGCTCCCCTCACACTATATCCATTTACTTGCGGAGCACAGTGGGATTGTGACGCGCCCATGGGAAGGTTGTGTTGCGTCTGAAGGGCCACGAGGCTTCTAGCCGAATTATGGGCGCTAGTTTTCATCTATTTTCTACTCATTTCCCCTTTCCTATATATTAATTTATCTCCCTTTCGCACTTCCTCTGTCACCCTTTCTCTTCTTCTTTCTCTGCTCCTCCGTTTATCTCTTTCCACTCTTCCTCTCACCATTTCCCCTTGTCTCTTTGCTGCATTTGTTTTTTAGGTCTCGCCTACGCAGCGCGCATGCGCTGCGTAGGCAAAAAGACCTTTTGCCATCGATTCGGCTTTCCAGCCTAAAACGTGCACGCGTTCCATTGCCTTCAATGGCAACGCGTGCACGTTTGGCGATTCACTTGCGGGAGCGAGCGGCGCCATATGGTAGCAATTATCGCTCCTGGCGCCGCTCGCTCCCGCAAGTGAATCGTGCAGGCTCCCTCCTCTCCCCCCTCCCCCTGCTGCCGTGCGAGGCGCGCGCGCTTGTTTACTTTCGCGGCCGCGGCGCGGGGCCGCACTTGTGTTTCAGTGCTTGTTGTTATTTTCGGAGAGGTCTCCTCGTGCCGCCAAGTTCACGAGTGTCTGCGAACCGTTAGCCCTTGTATCCGCTCTCATCACGCCCGTGCTTCGCAGGTGTCTTTCTTGTACTCCTTCCTCAGGTGTCCGTTCTTATCGCAGGTGTCTCGTCCTTTATATTAATGTGCTTTGTCTCCACTTCTCCTTCGCTCCTACCCCCGGTAACAGGTGCCCCTCTCGGCCATGGTCCTATCCTCTCACTGGTGTCTCTTTAGCCACTCCCTCTCGTCACAGGTGCTCGCCCTCTTCACAGCTGCACCCCCTCCTTCCCTGCTGTACGGTATGCCTCGGTACCCCCGCTGCTTCCAGGCTCATCTGCTTCCTCATTCTGTCCACAGGGTGCTCTGTGACCTAGAGGAGGCGGAGAGGGGGATGAGCCGGCAGCAGCCCCCGCCCCCCGGCGGCAGCTCCCGGTAGAAACCACGCTGCGGGGTCGGGCCATGGCGCAGCATAACCGTGAGCCGGAGGGCGGCGACCATCAGGGCCCAGGTGAGACACTCGGAGCGGCCACCACCGTCCTTCCCACTGCCCCTTGGGCCAGGGTACCTCCTCACTTCGTGGACCGGAGGTCGAGGCTGCCGCTTACTCAGAGGCTCAAAAATATCCTTTGTGGTAACTTCGTTAGGTATGACCGTGTCACTCTGCTGCCTCGACCTCCATCCTTGAATCAAACAGGAAACCGGACCCTGCTGCCTACCACTGCACATCCCTGGGCTCGCATTACAGCTTCCATTTGTGCGTTGTACTCCCTGTTTTCAGGACTGCCTCAGAAACCACAAAAATCGGATGTGCGTTGTTAATTATAAACCTAGTGGTGGGGTGCACAGGCCTCAACTGCCATTCCCATGTGATGTATTGAACCTGATGTGTGGCAATATGTGGTTTGCAAACTCGCCCATGTCTGTCACATGCTCGGAAAAGGGTTTGTTTCTTCCTGTTCCTGAGTGATGGATAAGCTGCCCAGAGTTTCGCTTTTGCAACTTTATAATTTCCTTCACCAAATTCAAGAAGAAACGTGTCTCGGAAAGTAAACTGTTGGCCATTTGCAGCTAGGGTGTAGACTAAAAATGGGTTACTGAAAGCAGAGCTCGCAAGGGGTTAATGTACCCTTTCTTCACTTCTCTACACCTTCTGGTGAGGTTTTGTGCCAGTTCCCTTTCCCCAATCGCTAGCTTTCTCTCCTGGTTTCACTGTCAGTGCCTCTCTCGCCCCTTTCCTTTTCCTCCTCTCAGCTGCTCCTTACTTTCCACCCCCTCCCCCCACCCCGTCGCTCCGGCTCTTACGGCTGCTCTCTCTGCCCACACCCTTCCGTCTCTCACCCAGGATAATGTGCTGCATGGCTAAAAACTTATAAGGTCCCAAAGGCGAGACCTATTGGCTATGCCAATGCTTGTTATCTCTGTATCTAGTCTTCTGCCGTCTCTCTTTCTCTGTCTAGCCATCACCCAGGCACTCATCCTCTATTTCTTTTCATCCCTCCTGTGGTCACTCTCTTTGTAACACGCACTATCTGTTCCCCTCTCTCAGTTTCACTGCTTCTCTCTCTCGCTTCCTCTATCTCTATCTCTCGCTCAAGCACACACACACACAATTTCTTTCCAAATATCTCTTGCTAAACACTTATAAGGTCCCAAAGGCGAGACCTATTGGCTATGCCAATGCTTGTTTTCTATATATTCTGCTTGTCTTGCACAAACAGCGGCTATGGCGCCAATAAAGCTGCACTGTGTTTTGTCCCAGTGCTTTGGCCCTGAAGCGGAAGGCTCCGCTCAGCAGGCTGCCCACATATGCTTGAATTGGCTGCGGGTCAAAAAAAGTAAGCATGTGTGTGCTTCACAAGCCAAAGATGTTGAGATCTATCAGTGCCTTGATGCTGGGAGAGTGTCAGATTTTAAAATAGCTGCCTTGTCGCTGCTCAGCCACAGGCAGGAAAATAAAATGTTTCCATACAACACCTTCCCAGGCTTTTCTACTACAAATGCGAGTTCTCGGACTAGGCCCCTGCTCAGCCCTGACTTAAGGCCATGGCATTTCTGCTGACGTCAACAAGATCCAAATGCACTGTGGGGAGGTCAGCACTGCTGCTGTAAAGCTACACAAACTTTATTTCTTCCCTCTGGGACGTGTTTAATATTCATCTTTCATTCAAGCTTCAAAACCATAAATCAGGGAAAGGTTAACAGTCTGTTTGCTCTGGGTGCCAAACTTAGAGAGAGGTGGTGGACGGTGGCAACAACAAAGTGAAGCTGTTGGGATGCCACCTCCTTTATATCCTCCCTTTGTCCCCATCAATATCGAACCCACGTTGTGCCCCCCACCCCAAGACAGTTGGAGGCCTTCTTCGTTCATTCTGTTGCCGCACTTAAGAAAGCGCCCACACCAGTGTTACGACAGAAGATGGAAGAATAAATGAACACTTGTGAGATGTGTATGTTGTTGTTGTTGGGTGCCATTCATAAAACACAATGACAACTAGTGTTCAGTATCACCATAAGAATGCTGCAATTATTAAACCACCTTAAAACAGCTGAATGTAGCTCACCGACATGCGTGGGTACATCGTGTAATAAAGCACTGTTAATCTAGCTCAGTGAGGTAGGCATATGCAGCCATCTGGGTGATCTGGCGATCATCAGTGTGAATACTTAGCTGTCTCGGCCTTAAATTCTCGCCATTTTGATACAAGCATTGGCAAACCAATAGGTGTCGCCTATGCGAGATCTATTGTCTTTGTCAATCTTTGTTTTTTTACTTGTTGCACAGCAGCGCGAGCTGCTGTGCTACATGGCTTGAAGTAAAAGAAACAAGCATTTGCAATGCAATAGGTCTCGCATTAACGAGAGTTTAGGCTATTGGCAATGGAATGGCTTAAACTCTCGCAAATGCGAGACCTATTGCATCGCAAATATTTGTTTTACTAGCGCCCATGAGGCACTTTCACATTCATGAAGGCCGCGCCCCTTTCTTTAGACAAGCCGCGTCTAAAGAAAGGGGTGTGTCCGACATTAAGGTGGAACCACGGCATGGGGGCTTTCACAAAAAAGCATCTGTTTGTCAAGTTGATAAACAGATTTTTTTTGGGGTAAAAGCGCCCATGCCATGCTTTTGTCGGCTGCGTACCTTTCTTTAGACGTGGTTTGTGTAATGAAAGGGGCACGACTTCTATGAATGTGAAAGCGCTGCATGGGCGGTATTAAAACAAAATAAATAAGCGCAGCCGCTAAATGCGGACTGCGCTGCTAAAATAAATAAAAAATTGCGGCCACTATAGTAAAAGCGTACAGCTTTTAAAATTAAAATAAAAGCGGGCGGCGTGCTGCGAGGTAGTGGGTGGAATAGGGGGTGAAGAGCATTAAATAAAATAGTGCTCACCGACTTATAAAGCAGACCATGTAAGAACACCAGTAAAAGGTCCAGTCGTTATGTGAGGTAACAAATGCAGACAAGGCGGTACCAAGGAGGGACTAACAAGCCTTATAACTACTCGGAAGCCACATTTACGGAGGACAATGACAAGCCAATTAAAAATATGGGCGGAGTGGGCAGGGCTTCAAAGCCATATTCCACTACTGCATGCCTCGCAGCAGCGCATGCGCTGCCCAGGCTCGACCTAAAAAGGTACATCTTCAAATAATCTACAGAGGAGCAAAAACAACGCCATTAACTCACTTACCTTTTACTGTGTCCTGGGAAGTAGCGTATGTATTTATTGTCATGAAGAGAGAGGTATCTGATTGTGTCTACGGGGAGATAAAAATATATATGAGCAAGTCAACCAGAGGCCCACTGGGGGGAAAAAAAAGTGTGGGCTACCGAAATTGTGACACTTATGGAATCAGAGTAAGAATGGTGAAGGAACCGAAAATGTCAGCACAAAAGAAACAGAGGCGCAACAATCTTGTACACACAAATGCATCCTCACATCTGTGCTAGTACTATTTTTGACACATTCAGAATTTTACTGCAAAATTATGTAAAGGCATAACGCTCTATTTAGCATTTTATCAGCAGACCAAGATTCTTCAGACTGTTCCATTAGATGTAATGACTGATGCATTGTTTCGTAGAGTGTGCTCTGTCCCAGGCAAGGCAGTGGCCTGTACAGTTATCTCCAGTACCGGGCGGTATCGTAGACCCTCAAACTGTACAAACTACTACCTCAACCCAGTGGCAGGCAGGGCCCATTCAGGTGCTCATTTCCAAGAGTAAGGGTTAGGGCTGGGCGTAGTTGGCGTAGCGCCACTACGCAGAATTTTGGAAAAAATGTGTGGAAAACGAGCGCACGTCCTGAGGGTCCGTGTGCCCGGGACAGGGGTCCCTCGTGCCTGGGCAGGCTCCCCGATCTCCCCGGCCTGGCTGGGTTGAGAAGCACGGACCGGCCCAGGGGACTGCGTTTCGGTCAGGGACTGGGGTTTGGGAGCCCCCGTCCTGCCGCCTGCCAAGTGTCCATCTGCCCGGGACAAGGGTCCCTGGTGCAGAGCCCCGGAGACCTGCAAGGGCATGCGGGAGCCCTACCGCTATGGCTCGGCTCGGGGCGGGCAGATGGCAGTCCTTTCGGTCCCAGCCATCTGGTCGCACCTCTCCCCTCGGCCATCTGGTCGCACGCAATGCTTTCCAATGGGGCGACCAGATGGCCGGGCCGCCCTGGAAGTCCCGATGAGGGCTCATTTGCCTCCCGGATCCCAGCCAGGGCTCCAGGAGGTCGGGCACGTTCGCGCCCAGGGTCCCCTGAGCCTCGCGGTGCACACGGATTCCCAGAAAGCGGGGTAGCCTTCCTCCGGATTACTAGGGGCAGGGTATGCCGGGACACCCCTCCCGGGCTGGTGGTTCTCTGCCGGGGACCAGATGGGCTATGCCTGGACAACACCTCCCGAGGCATCCGGGGCTCCCTCTTCCGGCCCACGGTGTGGCAAGGTGCCCGGGATGGGCTCCATGGGTCCCGGGCAGTCCTCCCCCGGCCACCCGGGCCTGAGAGCTCCGGTGGTCCTCCCCGTGCCTGAGGCCCAGCCGGGATCCCCGAGCCCCCCGGGACGCGGAGCCCCTGAGCCCTACGTGGGCAGGCGGGAGCCCTACCGTGAAGGCTCTGCTCGGGGCAGGCAGATGGGAGTCCTTTCGACCCCGGCCATCTGGTCGCACGCAATGCTTTCCAATGGGGCGACCAGATGGCCGGGCTGGCCTGGAAGTCCCGATGAGGGCTCATTTGCCTCCCGGATCCCAGCCAGGGCTCCAGGAGGTCGGGCACGTTCGCGCCCAGGGTCCCCTGAGCCTCGCGGTGCGCACGGATTCCCAGAAAGCGGGGTAGCCTTCCTCCGGATTACTAGGGGCAGGGTATGCCGGGACACCCCTCCCGGGCTGGCGGTTCTCTGCCGGGGACCAGATGGGCTATGCCCGGACAACACCTCCCGAGGCATCCGGGGCTCCCTCCTCCGGCCCACGGTGTGGCAAGGTGCCCGGGACGGGCTCCATGGGTCCCGGGCAGTCCTCCCCCGGGCGCCCGGGCCAGAGAGCTCCGGTGGTCCTCCCCATGCATGAGGCCCAGCCGGGGTCCCCGAGCCCCCCGGGACGTGGAGCCCCGAGCTCTGCGTGGGCAGGCGGGAGCCCTACCGCGAAGACTCTGCTCGGCTCAGGGCAGGCAGATGGGAGTCCTTTCGACCCCGGCCATCTGGTCGCACGCAATGCTTTCCAATGGGGCGACCAGATGGCCGGGCTGCCCTGAAAGTCCCGATGAGGGCTCATTTGCCTCCCGGATCCCAGCCAGGGCTCCAGGAGGTCGGGCACGTTCGCGCCCAGGGTCCCCTGAGCCTCGCAGTGCGCACGGATTCCCAGAAAGCGGGGTAGCCTTCCTCCAGATTACTAGGGGCAGGGTATGCCTGGACACCCCTCCTGGGCTGGCGGTTCTCTGCCGGGGACCAGATGGGCTATGCCCGGACAACACCTCCC
>CAWUFW010007388.1:900000-1014958 GCA_963921515.1 Calotriton arnoldi | reverse complement strand
TAGCTACAGTTTCAGTTGCGGCCATAGAAAAAAGCAAGAGAAGTGCAGAAAGAAACAACAGAGGTGCAGAAAGCGGCAAGAGGGGGTGCAGAAAGAAGCAAGAGAGGTGCAGAAAGAAGCAAAAGAAGTGCAGAAAGAACCAACAGAGGTGCAGAAAGAGGCAAGAGGGGTGCAGAAAGAGGCAAGAGAAGAACTGAAAGAGGCAACAGGGGTGCAGAAAGAGGCAAGAGAAGTGCAAAAAGAAGGAACAAAAATGCAGAAAGAGGCAAGAGAGGTGCAGAAAGAAGCAACAGAAATGCAGAAAGAGGCAAGAGAAGTGCAGAAAGAAGCAACAGAGGTGCAGAAAGCAGCAAGAGAAGTGCAGGAAGAGGCACGAGAGGTGCAGAAACAGGCAAGAGAGGTGCAGAAAGGGAACAGGGGTGCAGAAAGAGGGAACAGGGGTGCAGAAAGAGGCAGGAGAGATGCATAAAGAGGGAAGAGGGGTAGAGAAAGAAGCAACAGCAGTGCAGAAAGAGGCAAGAGGGGTGCAGAAAGAGGCAACAGAGGTACAGAAACAGGCAAGAGAAGTACAGAAAGAGGCAACAGAAGTGCAGAAAGAAGAAAGTTAGGTGCAGAAAGAGGCAAGAGAGGTGCAGAAAGAGGCAAGAGAGGTGTAGAAACAGGCCAGAGGGGTGCAGAAAGAGGCAAGAGAAGTGGAGAAAGAAGCAACAGAGGTACAGAAGGAGGCAAGAGAACTGCAGAAAGAGGCAAGAGAAGTGCAGAAAGAAGTAACAGAGGTGCAGAAAGAGGCAAGAGAAGTGGAGAAAGAAGCAACAGAGGTACAGAAGGAGGCAAGAGAACTGCAGAAAGAGGCAAGAGAAGTGCAGAAAGAAGTAACAGAGGTGCAGGAGACAAGAGAACTGCAGAAAGAGGTAAGAGAGTTGCAAAAACAGGCAACAGAGTTGCAGAAAGAGGGAACAGGGGTGCAGAAAGAGGCAAGAGAGGTGCAGGCAGAAGGGTGCAGAAAGAGGCAGGAGGGGTGCAGAAAGAAGCAACAGAGGTGCAGAAAGAAGAAAGAGAAGTACAGAAAGAACCAAGATAGGTGTAGAAAGAGGCAAGAGGGGTGCTGAAAGAGGCAAGAGAAGTGCTGAAACAAGCAACAGAGGTGCAGAAAGAGGCAAGAGAAGTGCAGAAAGAAGCAAGAGAAGTGATGAAAGAGACAAGAGAGTTGCCGAAAGAAACAAGAGAGGTGCAGAAAAAAGCAAGAGAAGTGCAGAAAGAGGCAAGTGAGGTGCAGAAAGAGGCAAGAGAGGTGCAGAAACAGGCCAGAGGGGTGCAGAAAGAGGCAAGAGAAGTGCAGAAAGAAGCAACAGAGGAGCAGAAGGAGGCAAGAGAACTGCAGAAAGAGGCAAGAGAGTTGCAGAAAGAGGGAAGAGGGGTACAGAAAGAAGCAAGAGCAGTGCAGAAAGAGGCAAGAGGGGTGCAGAAAGAGGCAACATAGGTACAGAAACAGGCAAGAGAAGTACAGAAAGAGGCAACAGAAGTGCAGAAAGAAGCAACACAAATGCAGAAAGAGGCAAGAGAAGTGCAGAAAGAGGGAAGAGGGGTGCAGAAAGAGGCAAGAGGGGTGCAGAAAGAAGCAAGAGAGGTGCAGAAAAAAGCAAGAGAAGTGCAGAAAGAACCAACAGAGGTGCAGAAAGAGGCAAGAGGGGTGCAGAAAGAGGCAAGAGAAGAACTGAAAGAAGCAACAGAGGTGCAGAAAGAGGCAAGAGAAGTGCAGAAAGAAGGAACAGAAATGCAGAAAGAGGCAAGAGAAGTGCAGAAAGAAGCAACACAAATGCAGAAAGAGGCAAGAGAAGTGCAGAAAGAAGCAACAGAGGTGCAGAAAGCAGCAAGAGAAGTGCAGGAAGAGGCACTAGAGATACAGAAACAGGCAAGAGAGGTACAGAAAGAGGGAACAGGGGTGCAGAAAGAGGCAAGAGAGATGCAGAAAGAGGGAAGAGGGGTACAGAAAGAGGCAAGAGTAGTGCAGAAAGAGGGGTGCAGAAAGAGGCAACAGAGGTGCAGAAGCAGGCAAGAGAGGTACAGAAACAGGCAAGAGAAGTGTAGAAAGAGGCAAGAGAAGTGCTGAAAGAAGCAACAGAGGTGCAGAAAGAACCACGAGAAGTGATGAAAGAGACAAGAGAGTTGCTGAAAGAAACAAGAGAGGTGCAGAAAAAAGCAAGAGAAGTACAGAATGAGGCAAGTTAGGTGCAGAAAGAGTCAAGAGAGGTGTGGAAAGAGGCAAGTGAGGTGCAGAAACAGGCAAGAGGGGTACAGAAAGAGGTAAGAGAAGTGCAGAAAGAAGTAACAGAGGTGCAGAAGGAGGCAAGAGAACTGCAGAAAGAGGCAATAGAGGTGCAGAAACAGGCAAGAGAGGTGCAGAAAGAGGGAACAGGGGTGCAGAAAGAGGCAAGAGAGGTGCGGGGAGAGGGGTGCAGAAAGAAGCAAGAGGAGTGGAGAAAGAAGCAACAGAGGTGCAGAAAGAAGCAAGAGAAGTACAGAAAGAACCAATATAGGTGTAGAAGGAGGCAAGAAGGGTGCAGAAAGAGGCAAGAGAAGTGCTGAAACAAGCAACAGAGCTGCAGAAAGAGGCAAGAGAAGTGCATAAAGAGGCAAGAGAGGTGTAAAAAGAGGCAAGACAAGTGCAGAAAGAAGCAAGAGAAGTGCTGAAAGAAGCAACAGAGGTGCAGAAAGAAGCTAGAGAAGTGATGAAAGAGACAAGAGAGTTGCTGAAAGAAACAAGAGAGGTGCAGAAAAAAGCAAGAGAAGTGCAGAAAGAGGCAAGTGATGTGCAGAAAGAGGCAAGAGAGGTGCAGAAAGAGGAAAAAGAGGTGCAGAATGAGGCAAGTGAGGTGCAGAAACAGGCAAGAGAGTTGCAGAAAGAGGCAAGTGAGGTGCAGAAAGAGGGGTGCAGAAAGAGGCAAGAGAAGTGCAGAAAGAAGCAACAGAGGTGCAGAAAGAGGCAAGAGGGGTGCAGAAAGAGGCAAGAGAAGAACTGAAAGAAGCAACAGAGGTGCAGAAAATGTCAAGAGAAGTGCAGAAAGAAGGAACAGATATGCAGATAGAGGAAAGAGAAGTGCAGAAAGAAGCAACACAAATGCAGAAAGAGGCAAGAGAAGTGCAGAAAGAAGCAACAGAGGTGCAGAAAGCAGCAAGAGAAGTGCAGGAAGAGGCACTAGAGATACAGAAACAGGCAAGAGAGGTGCAGAAAGAGGGAACAGGGGTGCAGAAAGAGGCAAGAGAGGTGCAGAAAGAGGGAAGAGGGGTACAGAAAGAGGCAGGAGTAGTGCAGAAAGAGGGGTGCAGAAAGAGGCAACAGAGGTGCAGAAGCAGGCAAGAGAGGTACAGAAACAGGCAAGAGAAGTGTAGAAAGAGGCAAGAGAAGTGCTGAAATAAGCAACAGAGGTGCAGAAAGAACCACGAGAAGTGATGAAAGAGACAAGAGAGTTGCTGAAAGAAACAAGAGAGGTGCAGAAAAAAGCAAGAGAAGTACAGAATGAGGCAAGTTAGGTGCAGAAAGAGTCAAGAGAGGTGTGGAAAGAGGCAAGTGAGGTGCAGAAACAGGCAAGAGGGGTACAGAAAGAGGTAAGAGAAGTGCAGAAAGAAGTAACAGAGGTGCAGAAGGAGGCAAGAGAACTGCAGAAAGAGGCAATAGAGGTGCAGAAACAGGCAAGAGAGGTGCAGAAAGAGGGAACAGGGGTGCAGAAAGAGGCAAGAGAGGTGCGGGGAGAGGGGTGCAGAAAGAAGCAAGAGGAGTGGAGAAAGAAGCAACAGAGGTACAGAAAGAAGCTAGAGAAGTACAGAAAGAACCAATATAGGTGTAGAAGGAGGCAAGAAGGGTGCAGAAAGAGGCAAGAGAAGTGCTGAAACAAGCAACAGAGGTGCAGAAAGAGGCAAGAGAAGTGCATAAAGAGGCAAGAGAGGTGTAAAAAGAGGCAAGACAAGTGCAGAAAGAAGCAAGAGAAGTGCTGAAAGAAGCAACAGAGGTGCAGAAAGAAGCTAGAGAAGTGATGAAAGAGACAAGAGAGTTGCCGAAAGAAACAAGAGAGGTGCAGAAAAAAGCAAGAGAAGTGCAGAAAGAGGCAAGTGATGTGCAGAAAGAGGCAAGAGAGGTGCAGAAAGAGGAAAAAGAGGTGCAGAATGAGGCAAGTGAGGTGCAGAAACAGGCAAGAGAGTTGCAGAAAGAGGCAAGTGAGGTGCAGAAAGAGGGGTGCAGAAAGAAGCAAGAGAAGTGCAGAAAGAACCAACAGAGGTGCAGAAAGAGGCAAGAGGGGTGCAGAAAGAGGCAAGAGAAGAACTTAAAGAAGCAACGGAGGTGTAGAAAGAGGCAAGAGAAGTGCAGAAAGAAGGAGCAGAAATGCAGAAAGAGGCAAGAGGAAAGAGAAATGAAGAAAGAAGCAACAGAAATGCAGAAAGAGGCAAGAGAAGTGCAGAAAGAAGCAACAGAGGTGCAGAAAGCAGCAAGAGAAGTGCAGGAAGTGGCACGAGAGGTGCAGAAACAGGCAAGAGAGGTGCAGAAAGAGGGAACAGGGATGCAGAAAGAGGCCAGAGAGATGCAGAAAGAGGGAAGAGGGGTACAGAAAGAGGCAAGAGCGGTACAGAAAGAGGCAAGAGCAGTGCAGAAAGAGGCAAGAGGGGTGCAGAAAGAGGCAACAGAGGTGCAGAAACAGGCAAGAGAGGTGCAGAAACAGGCAAGAGAAGTGCAGAAAGAGGCAAGAGAAGTGCCTAAAGAAGCAACAGAGGTGCAGAAAGAACCACGAGAAGTGATGAAAGAGACAAGAGAGTTGCAGAAAGAAACGAGAGGTGCAGAAAAAAGCAAGAGAAGTGCAGAAAGAGGCAAGTTAGGTGCAGAAAGAGGCAAGAGAAGTGCAGAAAGAGGCAAGTGAGGTGCAGAAACAGGCAAGAGAAGTGCAGAAAGAAGTAACAGAGGTGCAGGAGACAAAACTGCAGAAAGAGGTAAGAGAGTTGCAAAAACAGGCAAGAGAGGTGCAGAAAGAGGGAACAGTGGTGCAGAAAGAGGCAAGAGAGGTGCAGGCAGAATGGTGCAGAAAGAGGCAGGAGGGGTGCAGAAAGAAGCAACAGAGGTGCAGAAATAAGAAAGAGAAGTACAGAAAGAACCAACATAGGTGTAGAAAGAGGCAAGAGGGGTGCTGAAAGAGGCAAGAGAAGTGCTGAAACAACCAACAGAGGTGCAGAAAGAGGCAAGAGAAGTGCAGAAAGAAGCAAGAGAAGTGATGAAAGAGACAAGAGAGTTGCCGAAAGAAACAAGAGAGGTGCATAAAAAAGCAAGAGAAGTGCAAAAAGAGGCAAGTGAGGTGCAGAAAGAGGCAAGAGAGGTGCAGAAAGAGGTAAGTGAGGTACAGAAACATGCCAGAGGGGTGCAGAAAGAGGCAAGAGAAGTGCAGAAAGAAGCAACAGAGGTGCAGAAGGAGGCAAGAGAACTGCAGAAAGAGGCAAGAGAGTTGCAGAAAGAGGCAAGAGAGGTGCAGAAAGCGGGAACAGGGGTGCAGAAAGAGGCAAGAGAGGTGCAGAAAGAGGGAAGAGGGGTGCAGAAAGAGGCAAGAGGGGTGCAGAAAGAAGCAAGAGAGGTGCAGAAAAAAGCAAGAGAAGTGCAGAAAGAACCAACAGAGGTGCAGAAAGAGGCAAGAGGGGGTGCAGAAAGAAGCAAGAGAGGTGCAGAAAGAAGCAAGAGAAGTGCAGAAAGAACCAACAGAGGTGCAGAAAGAGGCAAGAGGGGTGCAGAAAGAGGCAAGAGAAGAACTGAAAGAAGCAACAGAGGTGCAGAAAGAGGCAAGAGAAGTGCAGAAAGAAGCAACACAAAGGCAGAAAGAGGCAAGAGAAGTGCAGAAAGAAGCAACAGAGGTGCAGAAAGCAGCAAGAGACGTGCAGGAAGAGGCATGAGAGATACAGAAACAGGCAAGAGAGGTGCAGAAAGAGGGAAGAGGGATACAGAAAGAGGCAGGAGAGATGCAGAAAGAGGGAAGAGGGGTACAGAAAGAGGCAAGAGCAGTGCAGAAAGAGGAAAGAGGGGTGCAGAAAGAGGCAGCAGAGGTGCAGATCAGGCAAGAGAGGTACAGAAACAGGCAAGAGAAGTGTAGAGAGGCAAGAGAAGTACTGAAAGAAGCAACAGAGGTGCAGAAAGAACCACGAGAAGTGATGAAAGAGACAAGAGAGTTGCAGAAAGAAACAAGAGAGGTGCAGAAAAAAGCAAGAGAAGTACAGAATGAGGCAAGTTAGGTGCAGAAACAGTCAAGAGAGGTGTGGAAAGAGGCAACTGAGGTGCAGAAACAGGGAAGAAGGGGTACAGAAAGAGGTAAGAGAAGTGCAGAAAGAAGTAACAGAGGTGCAGAAGGAGGCAAGAGAACTGCAGAAAGAGGCAATAGAGGTGCAGAAACAGGCAAGAGAGGTGCAGAAAGAGGGAACAGGGGTGCAGAAAGAGGCAAGAGAGGTGCGGGGAGACGGGTGCAGAAAGAAGCAAGAGGGGTGGAGAAAGAAGCAACAGAGGTGCAGAAAGAAGCAAGAGAAGTACAGAAAGAACCAATATAGGTGTAGAAAGAGGTAATAGGGGTACAGAAAGAGGCAAGAGAAGTGCTGAAACAAGCAACAGAGGTGCAGAAAGAGGCAAGAGAAGTGCATAAAGAGGCAAGAGTGGTGTAAAAAGAGGCAAGACAAGTGCAGAAAGAAGCAAGAGAAGTGCTGAAAGAAGCAACAGAGGTGCAGAAAGAAGCTAGAGAAGTGATGAAAGAGACAAGAGAGTTGCCGAAAGAAACAAGAGAGGTGCAGAAAAAAGCAAGATAAGTGCAGAAAGAGGCAAGTGAGGTGCAGAAAGAGGCAAGAGAGGTGCAGAAAGAGGCAAGTGAGGTGCAGAAACAGGCAAGAGTGTTGCAGAAAGAGGCAAGTGAGGTGCAGAAAGAGGAAAGAGGGGTGCAGAAAGAGGCAAGAGAAGTGCAGAAAGAAGCAACAGAGGTGCAGAAAGAGGCAAGAGGGGGTGCAGAAAGAAGCAAGAAAGGTGCAGAAAGAAGCAAGAGAAGTGCAGAAAGAACCAACAGAGGTGCAGAAAGAGGCAAGAGGGGTGCAGAAAGAGGCAAGAGAAGAACTTAAAGAAGCAACAGCGGTGTTGAAAGAGGCAAGAGAAGTGCAGAAAGAAGGAACAGAAATGCAGAAAGAGGCAAGAGGAAAGAGAAATGCAGAAAGAAGCAACAGAAATGCAGAAAGAGGCAAGAGAAGTGCAGAAAGAAGCAACAGAGGTGCAGAAAGCAGCAAGAGAAGTGCAGGAAGTGGCACAAGAGGTGCAGAAACAGGCAAGAGAGGTGCAGAAAGAGGCAAGAGAGATGCAGAAAGAGGCAAGAGGGGTGCAGAAAAAGGTAACAGAGGTGCAGAAACAGGCAAGAGAGGTGCAGAAACAGGCAAGAGAAGTGCAGAAAGAGGCAAGAGAAGTGCCTAAAGAAGCAACAGAGGTGCAGAAAGAACCACGAGAAGTGATGAAAGAGACAAGAGAGTTGCAGAAAGAAACAAGAGAGGTGCAGAAAAAAGCAAGAGAAGTGCAGAAAGAGGCAAGTTAGGTGCAGAAAGAGGCAAGAGAAGTGCAGAAAGAGGCAAGTGAGGTGCAGAAACAGGCAAGAGGGGTACAGAAAGAGGCAAGAGAAGTGCAGAAAGAAGTAACAGAGGTGCAGGAGACAAAACTGCAGAAAGAGGTAAGAGAGTTGCAAAAACAGGCAAGAGAGGTGCAGAAAGAGGGAACAGGGGTGCAGAAAGAGGCAAGAGAGTTGCAGGCAGAAGGGTGCAGAAAGAGGCAGGAGGGGTGCAGAAAGAAGCAACAGAGGTGCAGAAAGAAGAAAGAGAAGTACAGAGTGTAGGAGAGTAGGATCTGCTTCACATGAGTACCCCCACTTTTTGCTGATGCTTCACTGTTTTTCGACTTTAGTCTGGCTGGGGCCCTGCTAATCAGAACCCCAGCCTAGCTACTTCCTCTCTAAAATGGTTTCCATGTACCTTAGGTACATCTTTGATTGGAATCTGGAGTGCCCTTATAAGTCCCTAGTATATGGTATACTATGTACCCAGGGCATAGGTACCCCAGAGGCCTGCCAGGGGCTGAAGCATGTATTATGCCACCCCTGGAAGGCTAGCCAAAATGACACCACAGGTCTGCTACTGCAGCCTGGGTAAGGTGGTGCATGCACCCCTTACTGTGATATAGGCTACCTATATCACTACCATTGCACACACATACAAACCTATAAGTCACTCCTATGGCAGGCCTTTATAATCCTGAAGGCAGAGTGCTTGGTTTTTATGTGAGAGGGTGCCCCTGATTGAGCAGAGCCCCTCTGCAGCGTTCGGAGTCCCTCCTCTGATGCTGTTTGTGGTACAGCCTGACCATATACTCTTAAGTGCATTATATCCTCGCGGTACAATGCTAACTTTGGACTGGCTGCACCAAAACATGTTGTGTTTGGTGTCAAACATCTTGGAATACTACCCCCCTGCCAGTCCTGGCGATGGGGGTAGCATTCCACCCTTCTAGAGGGAGAGACATGTACCCACCGGCCTACCCGGTAACTTCTTTTCTTTCCAGAGCCCTGGCATCACAAAATGGATGCCGCTGCCACAGTCACGGGTCTGGCCTCCTGCTGCTGACTGAAACTCCGGCAGGGGAGGCCTGGACAATAGGTTTCCTGTCGAAGGGAGGTGTAACCACCTCCCCAGACAGGATAGTGTGTATTGGGGCTGGGCGGGAGCACTCACTGGTGCTTTGAAGTCCTGCACTGGGGGCACATTTGGTGTCCCTGTGCATATGCCAGTTCAAACCGGTTGCAGGGGCTACCTGCCCCTGCTCTGGTGTGAAACTGGACAAAGGGAATGGGTGTAACCACCCCTCTTCCCTGACCCTCCCATAGGTGGGTCTCCAGAGTATGTCCAACCCCCTAACTTAGTATAAGTATGGGACCCCAGTACTTAGAACTTTAGATTACCCTGGACGAAACTCTGAAGCTGAATCCTGGACCTTCGATGCTCTACTTCAAGATTAGAGGACTGAAGAATCTCCCTTGGGGTCAAGGAGTGACTCCCCTGCTTGGCAGGCACCTAAGAAGCAATTGTCCGGTCTGCATCGCTGAAGCTCCCGCCGGACGCCGAAGTCTTTGCAACACCAGAGGTAGATTGCCAGTTTTCCCCGAGGCTGCCCTGAGTCCCCAGCAAAGCTGAGGCCGTAGCTGTCGTGGGTAATGTGGAACCGTGACCCCTGGACACCAAGAACTTTTGCAAGTGCATCCTCTTCCTGGTCTCCCACGAAGTTGTGCTTTGGGCTCCGAGTAGCCCCTGCCTCCAGCACCGACTGCACCGAAGATCACTGGCATCCACTCCACGAGTGTCCTGTGAGCCAGCTCCAAGTGTGTCCACTTGAGGCTCCTTTGCGGTCGCTAGTCCATTGGCTAGTGGGCCCTCCCAAAGGCAACTCTTCTTCTGCTTGGGCTTTTCTGGTTGCTCCAGACGTGCCCTGACTTACCCTTGCTGGGTGAGTCCCTCAGACCTTGCTGGGTGAGTCCCTCAGACCTTGCTGGTCTGCATCAATGTCCTTTCTTTGTTTCCCCGTGACTTGCCATTGCCAAGGCTTGTTGGGTCCAATCCGGTTGTCGACACCTCAGCAATCGACAGACATTGTGGGACAGCTCGAATCCAGCTCCTGGTTGTCGTCGACGCCTCCTGGACCTCGTGGCTGAAGAGTCAAGACGACTGTCAACCTACCTGAAGCACCCGACATCGGTGGGCATCTGCTCATCGCCTTCCTGGTCACTGGCTAGTGACCCAGACTCTGTCCCCTCTGCTTTCAGGTTCTTCAGATCTTCGATCCACCCTTGGATCCACCCGGACACTTTTGACTTGGTCGCCAGCAGCCTGCTGCAGCAGATCGCCATTGAAAACGACGACGAAACCCAACGACAAAAGACACCTATGCACCCGGCTTCCCTGGGTGAGGTAACTCGAGTACTCCAGTGCTCCCATGGGTATTGACTTTAGAACTGCCTAGTTCTAAAGGGATTTGCTCCAAGTCCTCCTCTAAGTGTCTTTTCCCCTTAAAAATCCAACCGCGACTTTCCCCATAGAAGTTAACGGTGGCTCGCGGCTGTGTTCTCACACTGCACGCGTCCCCCGTGGGTCCCCTGTGTCACTACCTTGGGTGGTTCCTTGGGGTCCAAGCACTTCTACAGGCTCTAGGGCTTGTGTCTAGCTCAGTCGTGGTTCTTATACCACTTTTTTGGTATATGGTTTGGTACGCCCCTAGGGCTCAAACGTGTATTTGTGCTATTACTGTTGATAACTGACTTGTAACTTATGTACTTCGAACTCTAGCCTCATAAAGAGACTAGAGGGGTCTGTTTAAGACCAAATACATATATTTTATATATATATATATACCTGGTGTGGTCCTCTTTCATTTGGTCACTCAAGAGATTATAGACTGGTAAAATAAGCTGCTTTACATTCCTTCAAGACTTAGCCTGACGGCTGCTCTCCATAGCTACCACTAGGATAGCTTTCAATAAAGGTTGTCTTTAACCTATCTCCAATAAGGGGTTGTTTGGACTGGTGCAAGGTGCCCACTATAATTAGTGGATAGCATATACCAGGCCAACTTCTCACATTGGTGTGCAGCGTGTGGGATTCCAGCTTGCTATTGTTTTACCAGATAATCTCAATTGAATTGATCAACTGAAAACCACTAAGGGTACCTTAGGTACATATAAAAACAAGCTTAGTATACAGTAAGTTCTACTGAACTTAGAGTTGTGTGTTAAGGGCTAGCACACCCTTTCTACAACTCAAGAGAGTTTAGTAGGCCACACTAGAGTAGGTAGTGCATACACCACACCTCACTAGTAATGTCTTCACTACCAGGAACCAGTGGGCTCCTGCCATCCAAATATGACAACCTCCCATTCTTGGAATTGAGAGAGTTGTGCAAGATTAGGAAGTTGAAGACAGGCAAAAGTGCCAACACCCAACGTCTCATGGAGATGCTCCTGCTAGATGATCTCAGAAGACCTATAGGGTCTGCAAGGGTAGGCAGAGAGGTTGGGGCAGAAGGTGAGGGAGGGGCCAGGGATGAAAATACCCAGGACCCAACCTCTGAAACTGGCCAGGAGGATGACAATGATCCTGACCTGGAGAATGCAGCTACTCCTGAGGATGAGGAGGAGGATCAGGATGACCTCCCCTTTGTCCCCCAGGAAGAGTTGTGAGTGTGCCCAGAAGGTCTAGATCTCCTTCTCAGGAGTCTAACCACTCTGACACCTCAGTAGGGACCTCTGTTTCTTCTCATAGGAGGGAATCCTCCAGTGAGAGGAAAGAGAGACTGCTCAAGTATGGAGAAGCTCAGTTGAGACTCAGAAGAGAGCAGTTGGCTATAGACAGGGAGTCCCTAGAGCTTGAAAGGCAAAGAAAAAGTTGGGACTAGAGTCCCATGGTGGCAGCAACTTCCCTAGTGGTAGGGAAAGGTCTTATGACCATAGAAACCTGAGCAAGATTGTCCCTCCCTACCAGAGTGGGGATGACATCCATAAATGGATTTCTGTACTGGAGAGGGCCTGTAAAGTACAGAGGGTCCCTCAGGAGCAGTGGGCAGCAATCTTGTGGCTCTCCTTTGCAGACAAAGGTAGAGATAAGCTCCTCTCTGTTAGAGAAGAGGATGCTGATAATTATCCAGTCTTAAAAAGTGCATTGATTGATGGGTTTGGCCTAACAACTGAACAATACAGGTTAAAGTTCAGAGATACCCAAAAGGCACAGAATCAAGACTGGGTGGACTTTGTTGATTGTTCTGCTAAGGCTCTGGAAGGTTGGTTATTGGGCAGTAAGGTATGTGACTTCAAAGGATTGTACAATCTTATCATGAGGGAGCAGATTCTTAATAACTGTCAAAATCAGCTGTTGCATCAGTACCTGGTGGACTCTGATCTGACCTCTCCCCAAGAATTGGGAAAAGAAGGCAGACAAATGGGTCAGAACCAGGGTGAGGCAGAAGGTACAGAACCAAGGTGGTGACCCAAAGAAGCAAGATTCTAAGAACTCTGACAAGGGTGGGGAGAAGGGTAAAGACCAGCAGTCTTCACAAGGCCCCCACAAATCTTCTTCAGGTGGGGATTCACAGTCTAACAAAGGGAAAGGCCAAAAGAAACCATGGTGCAAAGTCTGTAAGCAAAAGACACACTGGACCAGTGATTGCACCAAGTCCAATGACTCTATTCCAGCCCCCACCAATGCCCCTAAGGCACCTGTTCCTCCTAGTGCAGTTACAATTGGTGGTGGGAGTACACAAGCCAAGGGTTTAGTAGGGTTGACCCTGGGTAAGGAGATGAGCTCTGGCCTAGTCAGAGAACTCACTCAGGCTGTCCTAGACTGTGATGGAGGCATGGATGTGACCTCCACTGTGAGTCCCAGTAATCTGGGCAAGTACAGGCAACAGCCATTAATAAATGGAAAAGAGGCTTTGGCATTTAGGGACACAGGAGCAAGTGTCACCATGGTGACACAAGATCTTGTGGATCCTGGGCAGATTATACTTGGTGAAATGTACCAAGTGACCAATGCTAGCAATGTCAGAACAGACCATACTCTGGCAGTTGTTAATTTCTCCTGGGGAGGGGTAACTGGCCTTAAGAAGGTTGTGGTAAGTGCAGATCTACCAGTTGAATGCTTGCTTGGCAATGATCTAGAAACTTCAGCTTGGGCAGAAGTGGAGCTAAGGACCCATGCAGAAATGCTGGGCATCCCTGCAGATGTGTTTGCTGTGACCAGGTCACAGAGCAAAATGCCTAACACTGAACAGGCCTTGAATCCTGGAACAATGGACCAAGTGCCATCCAAGATGAGGAGTAGTAGGGGAAAGGCAGTGCCTTCCCCCTTGGCTCAGAAGGAAGATCAGTCTCTTCAGGGAGATGATCTCAGTCCTGAGGAAGGAACTGTCCCAGAGGAGCTTGAGCCTGATCAGGTTGAGTTCTTAGGGACAGGGGGCCCTTCCAGGGCAGATCTGAGCCAGGAGCAGCAGAGCTGCCCCTCTCTTGAACCCCTCAGACAGCAAGCTGCTGCTGAGGCTGCTGGGAATGCTAGTGGTCCCCATAAAGTGTATTGGGATGATGGACTTTTGTACTCAGAGTGTAGAGACCCCAAGCCTGGTGCCACCAGGAGGTTGGTTATACCTCTGAAGTTCAGGGGCTTACTATTGACCCTAGCCCATGACATTCCTTTAGCAGGTCACCTGGGCCAGAACAAGACTTGGGACAGAATTGTCCCTCACTTTCACTGGCCCCACATGTCTGAAGACACCAAGGAGTTTTGTCGCTCCTGTGTAACCTGCCAGGCCAGTGGTAAGGCAGGTGGCACTACAAAGGCCCCCTGTTAGAAATGGGATCTCTAGTTGGCAAGGGCTTGCACCTTTGTCCAAGTAGGGACCCTTCTTCCTAGTCAGGGTAAGGGTTGTTACACTCGTGAAGTAACCCCTGCTCACCCTCGTGGTAGCTTGGCACGAGCAGTCAGGCTTAATTCAGAGGCAGTGTGTAAAGCATTTGCACATAACCAACAGTAATACAGTGTAAGCACTACAAACGGACACCACACCAGTTTAGAAAAATAACCAATATTTTATATACTCAAGACAAGACCAATTACGACAAAAATCCACAATACTATGCTTTACGAATGAATACTTGATACGTTAACTTCTTCTTTGCAGGAATAGCACAAAAGCAAAGTTCGTGCGAGTCGGTAGCTCCGTCCGAGCCTACCGTGATGCTGAGAACCACAGAGTCTAACAGTTCCAGCCGACCGCGTCGATACGGGCCAGCAGAGTCATGAACAGACTCGGTTACAGTACCTTTCTCGTTGTGGCTGGTACGGAGTGTACGAGCCGGTTGGCGTTCGTCGCGGTTGCGGTGCAAGACGGAGCGATGCAAGGTGCGGTGTCCCTCGATGCAGTGCAGGCAGCGGCTCGATGAGCGTCGTGCAGACGGAGTCGGTGAGTCCAAGGCGTGCGATGCAGGGCGAGACGATGCTCGATGCGGTGCTGACAGGTTCCGATGCAGGCGACCTAGCCGGAGTGCGGGAGCTGGCGTCGGACAGCGGTGCGAGTCGGAGCGGTGCGTCGCAGACGTGCGAGCGGTGCCCCAAATGCGGTGCGGTCTCGACTCTTGAGCCAGTTGCAGCGACAGTGTCGGTCTGGTCCGGCTGGCCCAGTGAAGCGATGCGATGCGAACTGCGGTGCCCACAGGTCACGGTGCAAGCAGCGGCTCGATGTTGGCGGCGTTGGACGTCGCCCACGGTGAGACCAGGGTTGCGATGCGAAGCGGGGCGATGCGGTCTGCGGTGCAAACAGGTCACCGGCCAGGGATGGATTCGGTTGACGGAGTCGGTTGCAGTTCCCTTCCTCTGTGGCGACTGAAACAGCGTTCCAGCAGCGGTACCCAGAGGCTTGTGAAGTCTTTGTAGTCCCTGAGACTTCTTAACAGGAGGCCAGCTCGGTTCCTGGCCCTTGGAGATACTCAGCACAAGTTTGTAGAAAGTTCAGTCCAGTCCTTTCACTGCCCAAGACAGAAGCAGCAGCTGCAGGCCAACCCAACAAAGCAACAACACAGCAAAGGGGCAGTACTCCTCCTGGCAGCTCTTCCAGCTCTTCGTCTTGGCAGGTTCCTTGATTCCAGCGAGATCTAAATTCATGGGGTCAGGGCCCCAATATTTATATCCCAAATTCCTTTGTTCTCTGAAGGCAGAGAGGCCTTTGCCTAGTCCAAACCAGTTCTGGAGCACTTTGTTGACAAGTCTCCGTCCCTTCTTTCAGTGAGTAGGCCAGGGACATCAGACGCACCACAGGAGGTGGAGCCAGCATTGTGGAGGGAAGGCACTGTCCTATTCAGGGCCCAGGTGTGGCCCCTCCCACCCATCTACAGGTCGATCTGGCTATTCAGCCCTGCGCTGACTCACCCTGTCTCCTGGCATCCCCCAGCCCCGGTCACTCACATTCCAGACACGGAATACACAACCTCGCAGAGGCAGGCTTGGATGGTTAGGCAAGAAAATACCCACTTTCTAAAAGTGGTATTTTCAAACACAGAATGTTAAAACCAACCTTACTAAAAGCTGCATTTTATCATTCTGAGTCCAGGCATACTAAACTCGAATTTCTACCATGTTCCCGGGGTCAGTTAGGATTATATACTGTAATAATCAAAACCGCCCGTTCTGGCCTAGGGGAACAGGTAGCCTTGCAATAGTGAAAAACGAACTAGGCTGTAATTCACTATCAGGACATGCCGCACACACCCGGGCATGTCCTACCTTTCGCGTACAACGCACCCTGCCCACAGGGGTACCTTGGGCCTACCTTAGGGGTGACTAACATGTAGCAAAGGGAAGGTTTAGGGACTTGCAAGTGTGTGCACTTGCCAAGTCGACATGGCAGCCCCAGGCTGCGCACGGGCTCTGCGATGGCAGGCCCGAGTTACACTTTACGGGCTGTTTGCGTGGGTGGCACAATCCAGTGCTGCAGCCCACCAACAGCATTTGGTCTATAGGCCCTGGCACTCGCAGTGCACTTTACAAGGGACTGACACATAAACCAAATAGGCCAATCATGGAAACACCAATCCATAACACATTTTATACAGGAGCACTTGCACTTTCCCACTGGACCGCAGTGAGGAAAGTGCGCAGAATCATCACACCAGCAAAAACAGAGTAAAAACCGGGAGGTCAGAAAGCAAAAGTCAGGGGAAACACGCCAAAAGATGCCAAGTCTAACACATGTCCCCTCCAGCTGAAAGTAGGGAGAACTACCCAACCCCATTGGAGTTCTCTTCACTAAGGCGGAAGAACCTGGACAGACCATCTGCGTTGGCGTGTTCGGTACCAGGACGGTGTTCCACCGTAAAGTCCATTCCCTGTAGGGAGATGGACCACCTCAGCAGTTTTGGATTCTCGCCCCTCATTTGCATCAACCATCTGAGGGGCCTGTGGTCTGTCTGAACCCGGAAGTGAGTCCCAAACAGGTATGGTCTCAACTTCTTCAGCGCCCAGACCACAGCAAAAGCTTCCCTTTCTATGGCACTCCACCTCTGTTCCCTGGGAAGTAGTCTCCTGCTAAGGAAGACTACAGGCTGATCCAGGCCCTCTTCGTTCAGTTGTGAGAGCACCGCTCCCACACCATGCTCTGAAGCGTCAGTCTGCACGACAAATTCTTTGAAGAAGTCAGGTGCCTTGAGCACGGGCGCCGTGCACATGGCTGCCTTCAGGGCATCAAAAGCTTTCTGGCAGGACTCAGTCCAGATCACTTTCCTGGGCTGCCTCTTAGAGGTCAGCTCTGTTAAGGGGGCAACGATGGTGCCATAGCCCTTAACAAATCTCCGGTAGTAGCCGGTGAGACCTAAGAAGGCTCTCACCTCTGTCTGGGTCTTGGGGGCTCCCAAGCCAGAATGGTGTCAATCTTGGGTTGTAGGGGCGCCACCTGGCCGCTTCCTACCTGGTGTCCCAAGTACACCACAGAACCCTGCCCGATCTGGCACTTACTGGCCTTGATCGTGAGGCCTGCACCTTGCAGAGCCCTCAACACTTTCTCAAGGTGCTGTAAATGTTCTTCCCAGCGGGAACTGAACACAGCAATGTCATCCAGGTAGGCGGCACTGAAATCCTCCAGCCCAGCCAACACCTGATTGACCAACCTCTGAAAGGTGGCAGGGGCATTCTTCAACCCAAAGGGCATCACCCGGAATTGGTAATGACCTTCTGGGGTTGAGAATGCTGATCTCTCCTTGGCCCTATCGGTTAAGGCAATCTGCCAGTACCCAGACGTCAAATCAAACGTGCTGAGGAACCGGGCAGCTCCCAACCGATCAATGAGCTCATCAGCTCTGGGGATGGGGTGCGCGTCAGTCCTGGTGACGGCATTGAGCCCACGGTAGTCCACACAAAACCGGAGTTCTGGAGTGGCACCGGGCGCCGCAGCCTTTGGGACCAAGACCACTGGGCTGGTCCAAGGACTGTGGGAGGGCTCAATCACCCCTAACGCCAACATCTTAGAGACCTCCTCCTTGATGCTGGCTCTGACCCGGTCAGTCAACCTGTAAATCTTGTGCTTCACAGGATGGCTGTCACCGGTGTCCACGTCATGGGTACACCAGTGAGTAACACCGGGGGTCAGAGAGAACAGGGGGCGAACTGTCCCAACAACTGGCGACAGTCCCCCTGCTGCTCCTGAGTCAGAGTAGGGGAGAGGATCACACCCTCTACTGACCCATCATGCTCCTTGGTAGACAGGAGGTCAGGGAGAGGCTCGCTCTCCTCTTCCACCCCATCATCTGTCGCCAAGAGCATACTCACTTCGGACCTCTCGAAGTGGGGCTTGAGGCGGTTCACGTGAAGGACCCTCAACGGGTTCCTTGGAGCCTGCAAATCCACCAGGTAGGTGACGTCACTTTCGCGCTCCTTTACCTCATATGGCCCAGTCCACTTGTCCTGCAAGGCACAAGGTGCCACTGGGGCCATTACCCACACTTTCTGCCCAGGTTGAAATTCGACCAGAGTGGCGTTCTGGTCATACCATCTCTTCATTTCTTCCTGGCTTGCTTCTAGGTTCGCCTGAGCGAGTTTCCTGAAGCGGGCAGTTTGGTTTCTAAAGGCCAGCATGTAGCTAAATACATCCTGGGGAGTTTTCCTGGGAGCCGCCTCCCAGCCTTCCTTCACCAAACTCAGAGGTCCTCTGACAGGGTGGCCATACAGGAGCTCAAAGGGGCTGTACCTAAGAGACTTCTGAGGCACCTCCCTGTATGCAAAGAGTAGGCATGGCAAGAGGACGTCCCACTTACGCCTCATGGGTTCTGTTAGACCCTTGATCATGCCTTTCAAGGTCTGGTTGAATCTCTCCACCAGACCGTTTCCTTGTGGGTGGTAAGGAGTGGTGAACTTGTAGGTTACACCACACTCCTTCCACAGGGATGTCATATACTTCGATATGAAATTGGTCCCCCTATCGGAAACCACCTCTCTGGGGAATCCCACATGGGAAAAGATCCCCATTAACGCCCGGCCCACCACTGGCGCCGTCGTTGTCCTGAGAGGGATTGCCTCCGGGTACCGGGTGGCATGGTCCACCAAGACCAGGATGTACCTGTTGCCCATGGCTGTCTTGGGATCCAGCGGCCCCACAATATCCATCCCTACCCTTTCAAAGGGTGTTCCAAAAACCGGAAAAGGTTGGAGAGGAGCTTTGACCTTCCTCCCACTCTTACCACTTGCCTGGCAAGTTTGGCAAGACCTGCAGTATGCATCTGACTGCCTTCGCATTTGGGGCCAAAAGAAGTGGGTGACAAGCCTGTCAAAGGTCTTGTCCTGCCCCAAATGTCCTGCCAAAGGCACATCATGAGCCAGACCCAGTAGGAAGGTCCTGAAGCGCTGGGGTACCACCAGCACACGGGCTGACCCAGGCTCAGCAACCTTAGGCTCACTGTATAGGAGACCACTCTCCCAGTAGATCAGATGTGACCCGGACTGATTACCAGCTGCCTGGTCTGCAGCCTGCCGCCGCAGACCCTCCAGAGTAGGGCACTCGTTCTGCTCCCTGCAGAACTCCTCCCTGGTGGGACCCCTTCTTGCTGCCAATGGGTCAGCTCAGAGATGTCTCCCAGTTCGGCTACCTGCTCCCCTGTAGGCACCGGGGCGTCCCCCTCGAGGTCCGCCTCCTCCCAGTCCGTGGGAACTTCGGGGGCCGGTTTCCCGCGCCCCTGCCCTTTCTCTTGGCAGGGACTTGGGCCACTGTTTCAGGCTCCAAGTCCTTTTGATCACCCTTTCTGGCTGCCATTGACCGAGTAGACACGCATGCCCACTCTGGCAACCCAAGCATCTCCAAGTGCGACCTGAGCTCAACCTCCTTCCACGAGGACTGCTCCAGGTCGTTTCCTAGCAGACAATCTACAGGCATGGTAGGGCTCACAACCACCCTCAAGGGACCTGAGACCCCCCCCATTCAAAGGGAACCTGCGCCACCATACACTGGCGCTCAGAGTTGTCGACAGCAACTACTTGGTGGAATGCTCCTGGGACTACTTGCTTCTCAGACACCAGGTGACACCGGACTGAGGTCACACTGGCTCCAGTATCTCTGAGAGCCTCTACCCTGTTCCCATTAATGGTCACCCAGGTGCTATATTTCTTTGTGTTAGGGGGCACCTGGTTTCCTGGGACCATCTCACTGTCCCCGAGTGAGACAAGGGTCATTTCTGCGGGATCCCCACCCTCCTGTGGGCACCCCTCCTCCCCAAGCGCTACATAGCCAGCACTTTGGACTGTCCACCGGTGGGTGGCTGTGTCCCCTTCGGGCACTTGGGGTCCCCCTTAAAGTGACCTACCTGGTCACATGCATAACACTTGCGGGGGCCGGTCTCAACAGGCTTCCCTGTAGAGACCCCTTTCTTCTTATCACCGGGGGCTGGGAACCTTTACCCTGGGTACTAGTTTGGGGCCCTTTAGAGAACTCCTGTGCTTTACCCTTGTCCCCCCACCTTTCTGCTGGGGACCCTGCCCACCTTTGGCTGAGTCTCCCCAAACGCTTTCTTGTGGACCCTGGTACTCACCCAGCGGTCCGCTTCCATAGCAAGCTTCCTGGGGTCAGTTAGCTTACTATCAACTAGGTGCTGGCGCAGATCTGCAAAACATAGACTAGACAAGTGCTCCCATGCAATCAAGTTGTAGAGCCCCTGAAAATCTGTTACACTACTACCCTTCACCCAACCATCCAGAGACCTGCAGAACACATCCACACATTCCAACCAAGTGTTGACATCAGACTTCTTACTGGACCTGAACTGATCCCTGTACTTTTCAGGAGTAAGACCATACTTCGTGAGAAGGGCATCCTTCATGTCAGCATAGGTGAGGTGATACCCCTTACCCAAAGCTATCAGAGCATCCCTTGCTTCTTCCGGGAAAAGTGGCCACAATCCTGCTCCCCAATTCTCCTCAGGGACCCCATTCATGTGTATGGCTGCCTCATAACCCTAGAACCACCTTTGTATGTCATCCCCCTTCTTGAACTCCTTGCCTACGTTCTTGGGAATGTGCACAATCCTGTCTGCCTTTCTGGACGAATTGCTGCCACCATCTGAGCCTGACTTACTCCTAAGTTCTAGCTCCTTTAGTTCTCTCTCATGCTCTAAGAGCATCTTCCTCTCCTCTATGGCCAATCTCTTCTCCTCCCGCTCACTCTCCAATCTGAGCTTCTGCAGCTCAACCTGCCTTGCCTCCCGCCTGTCCTCCAGCTCCTCTGGGGACAGACTGCTGCTGCCTGACCTGGCGGGTTCCCCCTACCCAAAAGCACATCCACCCTGGAAATAGGCTCCTCCGCCTCCTCACTGAGATCACCAGGCTGCCCATTGGCATGTCTGGCTGCTACCCAGGCCCTCAGCGCCTTCTGTAGCTCCTCCTTCCTTGTGAGGCCTTTAATTTGGACTTTCAGGTTTTTACAAATCGCTCGTAACTCCTTTACGGTGTAGGATTCCAACCTGTCCTCCTCAAAGATAACTTCCAGAGATGCAACGGATGATGCAATTGATTCAGGCATGACAAAAGTCGTGAGTTGAAAACTGGCAAGATCAAAAATAGGCCAAAAGAAAAAGAACCAGTATGTGGTACGTAATGGTCTGCGATATGGTAGTAGTGCACACCAATCACTGTAAGTCAAGTGCAAACGCAAGTCCTATCCTCACCGCTGACAACCAATGTTAGAAATGGGATCTCTAGTTGGCAAGGGCTTGCACCTTTGTCCAAGTAGGGACCCTTCTTCCTAGTCAGGGTAAGGGTTGTTACACTCGTGAAGTAACCCCTGCTCACCCTCGTGGTAGCTTGGCACGAGCAGTCAGGCTTAATTCAGAGGCAGTGTGTAAAGCATTTGCACATAACCAACAGTAATACAGTGTAAGCACTACAAACGGACACCACACCAGTTTAGAAAAATAACTCATATTTTATATACTCAAGACAAGACCAATTACGACAAAAATCCACAATACTATGCTTTACGAATGAATACTTGATACGTTAACTTCTTCTTTGCAGGAATAGCACAAAAGCAAAGTTCGTACGAGTCGGTAGCTCCGTCCGAGCCTACCGTGATGCTGAGAACCACAGAGTCTAACAGTTCCAGCCGACCGCGTCGATACGGGCCAGCAGAGTCATGAACAGACTCGGTTACAGTACCTTTCTCGTTGTGGCTGGTACGGAGTGTACGAGCCGGTTGGCGTTCGTCGCGGTTGCGGTGCAAGACGGAGCGATGCAAGGTGCGGTGTCCCTCTATGCGGTGCAGGCAGCGGCTCGATGAGCGTCGTGCAGACGGAGTCGGTGAGTCCAAGGCGTGCGATGCAGAGCGAGACGATGCTCGATGCGGTGCTGACAGGTTGCGATGCAGGCGACCTAGCCGGAGTGCGGGAGCTGGCGTCGGACAGCGGTGCGAGTCGGAGCGGTGTGTCGCAGACGTGCGAGCGGTGCCCCAAATGCGGTGCGGTCTCGACTCTTGAGCCAGTTGCAGCGACAGTGTCGGTCTGGTCCGGCTGGCCCAGTGAAGCGATGCGATGCGAACTGCGGTGCCCACAGGTCACGGTGCAAGCAGCGGCTCGATGTTGGCGGCGTTGGACGTCGCCCACGGTGAGACCAGGGTTGCGATGCGAAGCGGGGCGATGCGGTCTGCGGTGCAAACAGGTCACCGGCCAGGGATGGATTCGGTTGACGGAGTCGGTTGCAGTTCCCTTCCTCTGTGGCGACTGAAACAGCGTTCCAGCAGCGGTACCCAGAGGCTTGTGAAGTCTTTGTAGTCCCTGAGACTTCTTAACAGGAGGCCAGCTCGGTTCCTGGCCCTTGGAGATACTCAGCACAAGTTTGTAGAAAGTTCAGTCCAGTCCTTTCACTGCCCAAGACAGAAGCAGCAGCTGCAGGCCAACCCAACAAAGCAACAACACAGCAAAGGGGCAGTACTCCTCCTGGCAGCTCTTCCAGCTCTTCGTCTTGGCAGGTTCCTTGATTCCAGCGAGATCTAAATTCATGGGGTCAGGGCCCCAATATTTATATCCCAAATTCCTTTGTTCTCTGAAGGCAGAGAGGCCTTTGCCTAGTCCAAACCAGTTCTGGAGCACTTTGTTGACAAGTCTCCGTCCCTTCTTTCAGTGAGTAGGCCAGGGACATCAGACGCACCACAGGAGGTGGAGCCAGCATTGTGGAGGGAAGGCACTGTCCTATTCAGGGCCCAGGTGCGGCCCCTCCCACCCATCTACAGGTCGATCTGGCTATTCAGCCCTGCGCTGACTCACCCTGTCTCCTGGCATCCCCCAGCCCCGGTCACTCACATTCCAGACACGGAATACACAACCTCGCAGAGGCAGGCTTGGATGGTTAGGCAAGAAAATACCCACTTTCTAAAAGTGGTATTTTCAAACACAGAATGTTAAAACCAACCTTACTAAAAGCTGCATTTTATCATTCTGAGTCCAGGCATACTAAACTCGAATTTCTACCATGTTCCCGGGGTCAGTTAGGATTATATACTGTAATAATCAAAACCGCCCGTTCTGGCCTAGGGGGAACAGGTAGCCTTGCAATAGTGAAAAACGAACTAGGCTGTAATTCACTATCAGGACATGCCGCACACACCCGGGCATGTCCTACCTTTCGCGTACAACGCACCCTGCCCACAGGGGTACCTTGGGCCTACCTTAGGGGTGACTAACATGTAGCAAAGGGAAGGTTTAGGGACTTGCAAGTGTGTGCACTTGCCAAGTCGACATGGCAGCCCCAGGCTGCGCACGGGCTCTGCGATGGCAGGCCCGAGTTACACTTTACGGGCTGTTTGCGTGGGTGGCACAATCCAGTGCTGCAGCCCACCAACAGCATTTGGTCTATAGGCCCTGGCACTCGCAGTGCACTTTACAAGGGACTGACACATAAACCAAATAGGCCAATCATGGAAACACCAATACATAACACATTTTATACAGGAGCACTTGCACTTTCCCACTGGACCGCAGTGAGGAAAGTGCGCAGAATCATCACACCAGCAAAAACAGAGTAAAAACCGGGAGGTCAGAAAGCAAAAAGTCAGGGGAAACACGCCAAAAGATGCCAAGTCTAACACCCCCCTAATACCACTACCTGTGGTGGGGGTTCCCTTTGAAAGGGTGGGGATTGACATTGTTGGTCGCATGGATCCCCAAACAGCATCTGGGCACAGGTTTATCCTGGTGGTGGTGGACCATGCCACCAGGTACCCAGAGGCTATTCCCCTTAGGACCACTACAGCACCTGTGGTGGCAAGAGCCCTCCTGGGAATTTTCTCAAGAGTGGGCTTCCCTAAGGAGGTTGTATCAGACAGGGATGCAAACTTTATGTCTGGATACTTGAAGGCAATGTGGAATGAGTGTGGAGTGACTTACAAGTTCACCACACCCTATCACCCACAATGCAATGGTTTAGTTGAGAGATTCAACAAAACCTTGAAGGGCATGATTAAAGGGCTCCCAGAGAAGCTTAGGCGAAGATGGGACATACTCTTGCCCTGCCTTTTATTTGCATACAGGGAGGTGCCTCAAAAGGGGGTTGGCTACAGCCCTTTTGAACGTTTGTTTGGTCACCCTGTCAGGGGTCCATTGTGCCTGGTGAAGGAAGGATGGGAGTTACCTCTCAAGCCCCCAAAGCAGGATATAGTGGACTATGTACTTGGTCTCCGCTCCAGGATGGCTGAGTACATGAAAAAGGCAACTAAAAACCTTGAGGCTAGCCAGGAACTCCAAAAAGCTTGGCATGACCAAAAGGCTGTACTGACTGTTTACCAGCCAGGACAGAAAGTATGGGTGTTGGAGCCAGTGGCCCCAGCAGCTCTCCAAGACAAATGGAGTGGACCCCATACCATTGTTGAACAGAAGGGTGAGGTTACCTATTTAGTAGACCTAGGAACACCCAGGAGTCCCCACAGGGTTCTCCATGTCAACAGATTGAAACCATATGTGGACAGGACAGACATGGGCTTGCTCATGGCTACTGATGAGGGACAGGAGGAAGAGAGTGACCCACTCCCTGACCTGCTCTCACAGAACCCTGATGATGGGTCAGTGGATGGTGTAGCCTTGGCAGGCAGCCTCACTGCCCAGCAGCAAACTGATTGCAGACAGGTGCTCAATCAGCTCAGGCATATGTTCTCTCTGACACCAAGTCAGACCACCTGGTGCACTCATGAAGTAGACACTGGGGACAGTCTGCCTATTAAAAATAAGATTTATAGGCAACCTGACCATGTCAGGGACTGTATCAGGACAGAAGTGCAGAAGATGTTGGATTTGGGAGTTATTGAACCCTCAGATAGCCCTTGGGCTAGTCCAGTGGTCCTTGTGCCAAAACCTCACACCAGTGGTGGGAAAAGAGAGATGAGGTTTTGTGTGGATTACAGGGGTCGCAATGCAGTCACTAGGACTGATGCCCATCCAATACCCAGGGCAGATGAGCTAATAGACACTTTGGCCTCAGCCAAGTATCTAAGCACATTTGACCTAACAGCTGGCTACTGGCAGATCAGGCTAGCTGATGATGCAAAGCCAAAAACAGCATTCTCAACCCCTAGTGGGCACTATCAATTTGTGGTAATGCCCTTTGGTTTGAAGAATGCACCTGCCACTTTTCAGAGGTTGGTGAATACAGTCCTTACAAGTCTGGAAGCCTATAGTGGAGCATATCTAGATGATATTGCTGTCTGTAGCTCCACCTGGGAGGATCACCTGGTCCACCTCAGAAATGTTTTGGAGGCCCTGCAAAAGGCAGGCCTCACTATCAAGGCCACCAAGTGCCAGATAGGGCAGAGTCAGGTTGTGTACCTGGGCCACCTTGTAGGTGGAGGCCAGGTTCAACCACTGCAGAGCAAAATCCAGACCATCATGGACTGGGTTGCTCCAACTACCCAGACTCAGGTGAGAGCCTTCTTAGGCCTGACTGGGTACTATAGGAGATTTGTCAAGGGGTATGGATCAATAGTGACACCCCTGAATGACTTAACTTCCAAGAAAATGCCCAAAAAGGTTCAGTGGACATCTAACTGTCAAAAGGCATTTGATGACCTGAAGCAGGCCATGTGCACTGCTCCCATTCTACAGAGTCCTGATTACTCCAAGAAGTTCATTGTCCAAACAGATGCATCTGAATTGGGGGTAGGGGCTGTACTGTCACAATTGAATGAAGAAGGTCAGGATCAGCCAGTAGCTTTCATTAGCAGAAGGCTGACCCCTAGAGAGAAACGTTGGTCAGCCATTGAGAGGGAGGCCTTTGTTGTGGTCTGGGCTCTGAAGAAGTTGAGGCCATACCTGTTTGGTACTCACTACCTTGTTCAAACAGACCATAAGCCCCTCTTATGGCTAAAACAAATGAAGGGTGAAAACCCCAAACTGCTTAGGTGGTCCATTTCCCTACCGGGGATGGACTTTACAGTGGAACATAGACCTGGGAGTAACCATGCCAATGCAGATGGACTCTCTAGGTACTTCCACTTAGAACATGAAGACTCAACTGGACACGGTTAGTTTAATGTCCCTGCATTTGGGGGGGGTTGTGTAGGAGAGTAGGATCTGCTGCACATGGGTACCCTCATGTTTTGCTGATGCTTCACTGTTTTTCGACTTTAGTCTGGCTGGGGCCCTGCTAATCAGAACCCCAGCCTAGCTGCTTCCTCTCTAAAATGGTTTCCATGTACCTTAGGTACATCTTTGATTGGAATCTGGAGTGCCCTTATAAGTCCCTAGTATATGGTATACTATGTACCCAGGGCATAGGTACCCCAGAGGCCTGCCAGGGGCTGAAGCATGTATTATGCCACCCCTGGAAGGCCAGCCAAAATGACACCACAGGTCTGCTACTGCAGCCTGGGTAAGGTGGTGCATGCACCCCTTACTGTGATATAGGCTACCTATATCACTACCATTGCACACACATACAAACCTATAAGTCACTCCTATGGCAGGCCTTTACAATCCTGAAGGCAGAGTGCTTGGTTTTTATGTGAGAGGGTGCCCCTGCATGAGCAGAGCCCCTCTGCAGTGCTCGGAGTCCCTCCTCTGATGCTGTTTGTGGTACAGCCTGACCATATACTCTTAAGTGCATTATATCCTCGCGGTACAATGCTAACTTTGGACTGGCTGCACCAAAACATGTCGTGTTTGGTGTCAAACATCTTGGAATACTACCCCCCCCGCCAGTCCTGGTGGTGGGGGTAGCATTCCACCCTTCTAGAGGGAGAGACATGTACCCACCGGCCTACCCTGTAACTTCTTTCCAGAGCCCTGGCATCACAAAATGGATGCCGCTGCCACAGACACGGGTCTGGCCTCCTGCTGCTGACTGAAACTCCGGCAGGGGAGGCCTGGACAATAGGTTTCCTGTCGAAGGGAGGTGTAACCACCTCCCCAGACAGGATAGTGTGTATTGGGGCTGGGCGGGAGCACTCACTGGTGCTTTGAAGTCCTGCACTGGGGGCACATTTGGTGTCCCTGTGCATATGCCAGTTCAAACCGGTTGCAGGGGCTACCTGCCCCTGCTCTGGTGCGAAACTGGACAAAGGGAATGGGTGTAACCACCCCTCTTCCCTGACCCTCCCATAGGTGGGTCCCCAGAGTATGTCCAACACCCTAACTTAGTATAAGTATGGGACCCCAGTCCTTAGGACTTTAGATTACCCTGGACGAAACTCTGAAGCTGAATCCTGGACCTTCGACGCTCTACTTCAAGATTAGAGGACTGAAGAATCTCCCTTGGGGTCAAGGAGTGACTCCCCTGCTTGGCAGGCACCTAAGAAGCAATTGTCCGGTCTGCATTTCTGAAGCTCCCGCCGGACGCCAAAGTCTTTGCAACACCAGAGGTAGATTGCCAGACTTCTCCGAGGCTGCCCTGAGTTCCCAGCAAAGCTGAGGCCCGTAGCTGTTGTGGGTAATGTGGAACCATGACCCCTGGACACCAAAAACTTTTGCAAGTGCATCCTCTTCCTGGTCTCCCACGAAGTTGTGCTTTGGGCTCCGTGTAGCCCCCGCCTCCAGCACCAACTGCAGCGAAGATCACTGGCCACCACTTCATGAGTGTCCAGTGAGCCAGCTCCAAGTGCATCCACTCAAGGCTCCTTTGCGGTCGCTAGTCCGTTGGCTAGTGGGCCCTCCCGAAGGCAACTCTTCTTCTGCTTGGGCTTTCCTGGTTGCTCCAGACATGCCCTGATTTGCCCTTGCTGGGTGAGTCCCTCAGACCTTGCTGGTCTGCATCAACGTCCTTTCTTTGTTTCCCCGTGACTTGCCGTTGCCAAGGCTTGTTGGGTCTAATCCGGTTGCCGATACCTCAGCAATCGACAGACATTGTGGGACAGTTTGAATCCAGCTCCTGGTTGTCGTCGACGCCTCCTGGACCTTGTGGCTGAAGAGTCAAGACAACAGTCAACCTACCTGAAGCACCCGACATCGGTGGGCATCTGCTCATCGCCTTCCTGGTCACTGGCTAGTGACCCAGACTCTGTCCCCTCTGCTTTCAGGTTCTTCAGATCTTCGATCCACCCTTGGATCCACCCGGACACTTTCGACTTGGTCGCCAGCAGCCTGCTGCAGCAGATCGCCATTGAAAACGACGACGAAACCCAACGACAAAAGACACCTATGCACCCGGCTTCCCTGGGTGAGGTAACTCGAGTACTCCGGTGCTCCTGTGGGTATTGACTCTAGAACTGCCTAGTTCTAAAGGGATTTGCTCCAAGTCCTCCTCTAAGTGTCCTTTCCTTTTAAAAATCCAACCGCGACTTTCCCCATAGAAGTTAACGGTGGCTCGCGGCTGTGTTCTCACACTGCACGTGTCCCCCGTGGGTCCCCTGTGTCACTACCTTGGGTGGTTCCTTGGGGTCCAAGCTCTTCTACAGGCTCTAGGCCTTGTGTCTAGCTCAGTCGTGGTTCTTATACCACTTTTTTGGTATATGGTTTGGTACGCCCCTAGGGCTCAAACGTGTATTTGTGCTATTACTGTTGATAACTGACTTGTAACTTATGTACTTCGAACTCTAGCCTCATAAAGAGACTAGAGGGGTGTGTTTAAGACTAAATACATATATTTTATATATATACCTGGTGTGGTCCTCTTTCATTTGGTCACTCAAGAGATTATAGACTGGTAAAACAAGCTGCTTTACATTCCTTCAAGACTTAGCCTGAAGGCTGCTCTCCATAGCTACCACTAGGATAGCTTTCAATAAAGGTTGTCTTTAACCTATCTCCAATAAGGGGTTGTTTGGACTGGTGCAAGGTGCCCACTATAATTAGTGGACAGCATATACCAGGCCAACTTCTCACACAGAGCGAACCAACATAGGTGTAGAAAGAGGCAAGAGGGGTGCTGAAAGAGGCAAGAGAAGTGCTGAAACAAGCAACAGAGGTGCAGAAAGAGGCAAGAGAAGTGCATAAAGAGGCTAGAGAGGTGTAGAAAGAGGCAAGAGAAGTGCAGAAAAAAGGAACAAAAATGCAGAAAGAGGCAAGAGAGGTGCAGAAAGAAGCAACAGAAATGCAGAAAGAGGCAAGAGAAGTGCAGAAAGAAGCAATAGAGGTGCAGAAAGCAGCAAGAGAAGTGCAGGAAGTGGCACGAGAGGTGCAGAAAGAGGCAAAAGAGGTGCAGAAAGAGGGAACTGGGGTGCAGAAAGAGGCAAGAGAGGTGCAGGACGAAGGGTGCAGAAAGAGGCAGGAGCGTTGCAGAAAGAAGCAACAGAGGTGCAGAAAGAAGAAAGAGATGTACGGAAAGAACCAACTTAGGTGTAGAAAGAGGCAAGAGGGGTGCTGAAAGAGACAAGAGAAGTGCTGAAACAAGCAACAGAGGTGCAGAAAGAGGCAAGAGAAGTGCATAAAGAGGCAAGAGAGGTGAGAAAGAGGCAAGACAAGTGCAGAAAGAAGCAAGAGAAGTGCTGAAAGAAGCAACAGAGGTTCAGAAAGAAGCAACAGAAGTGCAGAAAGAAGCAACAGAAGTGCAGAAAGAGGCAAGAGAAATGCAGAAAGAAGCAACAGAAATGCAGACAGAGGCAAGAGAAGTGCAGAAACAGGCAAGAGATGTGCAGAAAGAAGCACCAGAAATGTAGAAAGAGGCAAGAGAAGTGCAGAAAGAAGCAACAGAAATGCAGAAAGAAGCAAGAGAAGTGCAGAAAGAAGCAACAGAAGTGTAGAAAGAGGCAAGAGAAGTGCAGGAAGAAACAACAGAAATGCAGACAGAGGCAAGAGATGTGCAGAAATAGGCAAGAGATGTGCAGAAAGAGGAAACAGGGGTGCAGAAAGAGGCAAGAGAGGTGCAGAAAGAGGGAAGAGGGGTGCAGAAAGAGGCAAAAGGGGTGCAGAAAGAAGCAAGTTAGGTGCAGAAAGAGGCAACAGAAATGCAGAAAGAGGCAAGACAAGTGTAGAAACAGGAAAGAGAATTGCAGAAAAGAGGCAAGAGAAGTGCTGAAAGAAGCAACAGGTGCAGAAAGAAGCAAGAAAAGTGATGAAAGAGACAAGAGAGATGCAGAAAGAAACGAGAGGTGCAGAAAAAAGCAAAAGAAGTACAGAAAGAAGCAACACAGGTGCAGAAACAGGCAATAGAGTTGCAAAAACAGGCAGGAGAGGTGGAGAAAGAGGCAAGAGGGGTGCAGAAAGAGGCAAGAGGGGTGGGGGAAAAAGCAAGAGAAGTGCAGAAAGAACCAATAGAGGTGCAGAAAGAGGCAAGAGGGATGCAGAAAGAGGCAAGAGAAGTGCAGAAAGAAGTAACAGAGGTGCAGAAAGAGGCAAGGGAACTGCAGAAAGAGGTAAGAGAGGTGCAGAAAGAGGGAAGAGGGTACAGAAAGAGGCAAGAGGGGTACAGAATGAAGCAATAGAGGTGCAGAAAGAAGCAACAGAGGTGCAGAAAGAAGCAACAGAGGTGCAGAAAGAGGCAAGAGGGTGCAGAAAGGCAAGAGAAGTACAGAAAAAGGCAAAAGAGGTACAGAAACAGGCAAGAGAGGTACAGAAACAGGCAACAGAGGTGCAGAAAGAGGAGTGCAGAAAGAGGGAAGTGCGGTGCAGAAAGATGCAAGAGAGGTGCAGAAAGAAGTAAGAGAAGAGCAGAAAGAAGCAAGAGAGGTGCAGAAAGAGGCAAAAGGGATGCAGAAAGAAGCAAGAGAGGTGCAGAAAGAAGCAAGGGAAGTGCAGAAAGAAGCAAGCTAGGTGCAGAAAGAGGCAAGAGAGGTGCAGAAAGAGGGAAGAGGGTGCAGAAAGAGGCATGAGAAGTACAGAAAGAAGCAACAGAGGTGCAGAAAGAGGCAAGAGAGGTACAGAAGATAGAAGCTAGAGAGTTGCAGAAAGAAGCAAGAGAGGTGCAGAAAGCAGAAGAGATGTGCAGAAAGAGGCAAGAGAAGTGCAGAAAGAGGAAGAAAGGTACAGAAAGAAGCAAGAGAAATGCAGAAAGAGATAAGAGAGGTGCAGAAAGAAGCAAGAGTGGTTTGCGTACCATTAGTACCAATTTAACACCCACATTTAGCAATAAGTAACAGGTGACCATTCCAGCTTTGCAAAGGGCCTTCGACCACGCTGTAACACTTGTCGCTGCATTTTTGGTAACATTTGAGCCGTTTGAGCTAGAAACAAGGTTTTTTTGTTCAATTCTGCAGATTATGCGGCAGATGATGGATTATGTGGCAAATGCGGAAAATGTATAATTATGCAAAAATCGCTGCGGCCGAACAGTCACATAATTCCAGTGGCCCTGCTAATACCTTGGACTCCTCCTTTTTGCCTGATTGCAAGAGTACATGTTTAGTTTCTGGATAATTGAATAACTCCATGGATAGTGAATCACTGATTTAATGACTGCCTGAGTAGTGGCTGGGTGATTCCACGACTGCCTGAATACTGCCTGAATGTTAGAGAAAGTACCTTCATTCCTGTTAGATACATAACAATTGTCACTATATCTCTGAATCATTGGTTATCTCCTTCTGTCAGTATCAAACTACCTGTTTTACTGTATACATGCTTTTCTTCTGAGCTATGTGTAAGTGAAATCTGGGTATCAAACTTGATATATAATTGCATACATGGCCCTCTAGAAAAATACATTGCTTTGCTACTGAGTGTGCACATGCATCAGTAAGTTTCTAAAACGGAAAACAACATTTTGAAATTTTGCCAAGCACATAACCTTTTGTGAATGGCATACCTACACCATTTCTCAAATACTTCTTCTGCTTCTAAAACATATATTCAGCATATCTCAAACAAAAGTTACACTCTAAATGAAGCTAGCACAAGAACTCTCTAGGCATTCTGCACTATTAATCCTTCTCAATTTTAAACAAAGCATGTCTAAATAAAAACACAACCCTCATGATATACATGAAATTTTCATCAGCCTTACTAAACATAGATCCCCATGTAAACATATATGCGATTTTTCAATAGATGTACACCTTCAAGCCATCTTTCCCAAAATATATACCTCTCTGCATCATTAAGCAAACTCAAAAGTCCCACTGTATATATAGCTATGTGCAAGCACAACATCTATATCTCACCATCTAAGCATATGCAAAGTGGTCTTATAAGTTACAAACCACATTGATAAACACTTCCCAATATATACCTAACAAGTATTACTTCTTTCTAATTCATATACACACAGACATGTTCTCATCGTTTATTTCTCACTACACTATTCCTGTTTAATAATGTTACTAAAAGTACTACAACTCCCAGAATGCAAATGACAGATGTATCTATTCTGCACTTGATGTTTACACATTCAAAACATTCTTAGTTCTTCATTGCAACTTTCCACAAAACTATACTGTTATTTTTCAATAAAATACACAATGTAATAAACAGGCACTAATTCATTTTTAGGTCTCGGCCTGCACCAGCGCTTGCGCTGGTCTGGCCGAGAGTTTTAGTAAGCGGGTTTTGGAAGTGCAAACCCACTGGCTTTCGGCTGGCGACCAGCTTGCGTTCACGATGGCATGCACGCGCGCAGCTGCCATCTGGGTTTCCTATCTCTTCCTCATTTCCTCGTCATGGCTCATTAACTCTCTGGACTCTGATGTTTCAATCGAAGCAGCAGCTCACATTACCAACTGACGGCCCTGGACTACAGTCACATGAAAAACAACAGCGATTAGCATTGAAATGCAAGCTTTTTTTTTGTCTAGTTAGAAATATTGCTTCGGTGGGTTGATTTCACCTTATATCGCTATTTGTTTTATATTGGGAGTCACAGCCTAATTACCAGTATTTTTGTCTCACTCTGTTTTTTTTAAATACTTATTCGCGCAAAGCACAAAGCTATATTTAAGGTTACTTTTTCCGCGTCACTTCTTCACTCTATTTAAACTCCACACCCCCACTCTTATTGTCTCTCTCCTTCTCTCTCTCCCTCTCTAATTCTCTCTCTACTTAATTAACTCTCCCCTCTCTATCTTTTTTAGCCTTTCATTCTCTCTCACCCCTTTATCTGTTTCTCTTTCAAACTCCTTCATTCACTCTCTCTCCCCTTCTTTCTCTCTCTCTATCCTGCTCCAATCTTTATTCTATGTACACCCTTTCTCTCTCTTTCTCTCTCACCACCCTCTCTAATTGGGCATTATATCTTCACTCTATCTCTCACTCGGCAACACCACAGCATCACTCAGCATCACCACAGCATCACTCAGCGCAACCACAGCATCAATCAGAGCCAGCACAGCATCAATCAGACCAGCACAGCATCACTCAGCACCAACACAACATCTCACAACGCCATCACAGCATCACTCAACGCCATCACAGCATCACTCAGTGCAACAACAGCATCACTCAGTGCAACCACAGCATTACTCAGCACAACCACAGCATCACTTAGCGCCACAACAGCATCACTCAGCGCCACCACAGCATTACTCAGCAGCACCACAACATCACTCCGCGCCACCACAGCATCACTCAGCACCACCATAGCTTCACTCAGCGACACCACATCATCACTCAGGGCCAACACTGCATCACTCAGCACCACCACAGGATGACTCAGCACCACCACAGCATCGCTCAGCACCACCACAGCATCGCTCAGCACCACCACAGCATCGCTCAGCACCAGCACAGCATCGCTCAGCACCACCACAGCATCGCTCAGCGCCACCACAGCATTGCTCAGCGCCACCACAGCATCGCTCAGGGCCACCACAGCATCACTCAGGGCCACCACAGCATCACTCAGGGCCACCACAGCATCACTCAGGGCCACCAGAGCATCACTCATCACCACCACAGCATCACTCAGCACTACCACAGCATCACTTAGGGTCACCACAGCATCACTCGGCGCCACCACAGCATCACTCGGCGCTACCACAGCATCACTCGGTGCCACCACAGCATCACTCGGCGCCACCACAGCATCACTCAGCGCCACCACAGCATCACTCAGCGCCACCACAGCATCACTCAGCGCCACCACAGCATCACTCTGCGCCACCACAGCATCACTCAGCGCCACCACAGCATCACTCAGTACCACCACAGCATCACTCAGCACCACCACAGCATCACTCAGCGCCGCCACAGCATCACTCAGCGCTGCAACAGCATCACTCAGCGCTGCAACAGCATCACTCAGCACCACCACAGCATCACTCAGCGCTGCCACAGCATCACTCAGCGCTGCCACTGCATCACTCAGCACCGCCACAGCATCATTCAGCACCACCACAGCATCATTCAGCACCACCATAGCATCATTCAGCACCACCACAGCATCACTCAGGGCCATCACAGCATCACTCAGGGCCACCACAGCATCACTCAGGGCCACCACAGCATCACTCAGCGCCACAACAGCATCACTCAGCGCCGCGACAGCATCACTCAGCGCCACCACAGCATCACTCAGCGCCACCACAGCATCACTCAGCGCCACCACAGCATCACTCAGCGCCACAACAGCACCACTCAGTGCCACAACAGCATCACTCAGCGCCGCCACAGCATCACTCAGCACCGCCACAGCATCACTCAGCATCGCCACAGCATCACTCAGCGCCGCCACAGCATCACTCAGCGCCGCCACAGCATCACTCAGCACCGCCACAGCATCACTCAGCACCACCACAGCATCATTCAGGCCAACCACAGCATCGCTCAGCACCACCACAGCATCGCTCAGCACCACCACAGCATCATTCAGCACCACCACAGCATCATTCAGCACCACCACAGCATCATTCAGCGCCACCACAGCATCACTCAGGGCCACCACAGCATCACTCAGGGCCACCACAGCATCACTCAGCACCACCACAGCATCACTCAGCGCCAAGACAATATCACTCAGCACCACCACAGCATCACTCAGCGCCAAGACAATATCACTCAGCACCACCACAGCATCACTCAGCACCACAGCAGTATCACTCAGCAAGACCTGAGTATCATTCAGCATCACCTCAGCATCGTCTCCGCAACAGTCACCACCACCACCACTACCACCTCAGCATCACTCAGCACCACCTCAGCCTGCTCTCGGAATCTGGCATCTGTTGATTCTCCCCTAGCGTCTGGCCGCTGCTAGTGTTATAATACAGGTACTGGTTCCCAACCTTCACCCTCCGATTGTTTATGCCCCCTCAAAAAAAAAGCTTTAACAAACAACCATTGCAATAGGCAGAAACAAGTTGCCAGCATTGCAAGAACAAAAGAAAACTGAGGAAATGTTTTATTGTAAATACTTTTTTAATATGGTCGTTCAGTTTTACATAATGCCTTCTTGGTCATATATAAAGTAACAAAAATGCTTCTGACACTTTTTTATTATAACTTTTCAGCATGCTGCACAGCAGCCACACTTCTCTACAGCACAGCTTGAAGACATTGGCAAAGTCAATAGCTCTGGCTAAACACTTATAAGGCCCCAAAGGCGAGACCTATTGGCTATGCCAATGCTTGTTCTCTTACTTTCCAAAACATTCACCACTAACCTCTTAAACAGATACCCTCTAATAGATACAGTTCAACTCATATACATTTTTTTCTCATCACTGTGATACTTCTTTTAATCAAACTCCCATATACATCTTCGTTTCTAATGTACATTTTAAAATAATTACAAAGTTATATACATACCACTGAATTCAGTTTGTAGATTATATTGTTGTTTTAGCTCTTTCTGCATAGTTTGGACACCATTATGATTTGTAAAAACTAAGCACAAGAATGGTACGCCACTCTCATACAAAGCAAGTCTAAAATGGCAACCTCTTCAACTTTCCACTCTACCATCATGAGAAAGGCAGCAAATGAAATCATGTCTTTCATTTTACACTACTGCATCTCCACTTGTGAATGGTTAGCATCTGTTAACACTTTCCCTCTCTTTCGAAACGAAGTTCCTGTTACCGCGTTTTCGTGATGTTTTCACAATCATCGTGGAATATTAGCAAAAAAAATGGGAGTTCAAACCTATATCTAGCTTCATTTTTCTGAAATTTAAATACTACACAACAGTTTATTACATAGTCCTGAGTTGAAAATTAAAACTTGCCATTGCTTACATTGTGTCATCACTCCTCAACTTTTCAAAAAAATGTTCTGTCTCTTTAACACCCTTCCACCCCCTAATACAGTCTTATCTCAGTGTAGCTAGCAACCCAGTGGAACAAGTAGGTCAAAAGTTCACAGCACATTCTAGAAAGAACATTCTTCTTTAAAATAAGATACAGCAGGTTTGGTTTACTCCACAGATTCAAAAGCATTTCCATGTCTGTATTACATTTCTTTTTTAAACAACAGCCAATAATAAGACTTCTTTTTCAGCCATCCAACACACTACCTAACTTTATTCACTTACATGCTGACAGCATCCAATGAAATATGTATATTTATTTTTTGTAAAAAAAAAAACCTCCATTTAAACTGCTTTTCGTTTGGAAAACTACCTCATTCAGCTCTAGCCTTTTTTTCTAGTTTTGGCCGGATTTGGGGATCCAACGCGAATCCAGCCGATTTTTTTTTTTTTAAATGCTTTTTTTTGCCTTGGCAGGCCTAGGGGCAGTGGTGGCTCGCAGAGGGAGTGCTGCGGGGCGGTGGGGGCGGGGTGAGGCGGGGGAGGGGCAGGGTGGGGGGTAGTGGACTCGGACATACGACAGACAGGAGTAAAGTAAGTAATTAAATAAATAAAACTATTTAACTTGCGCTGGCTGCATCGCTGAGTTAGCGTAATGGCAACACCGCAATAAATCAACTTGATGCACTTATTTGGTGGTCCGTGTCCGTGTGTGGGAAGTATCCAGGAGGCAACGGAATCCTTTGAGATATATATATATATATATATACACGCTCCAAGGTTACCCAACAGTTTAAGAAGCACTCGAGCTACAGTGTTAGCTAAAAAGCCTTTATTTGGTACGGCGGATCCATCATGCCGATATATTGAAACAGCTGCTCCGTCGAGTCTTGCCTAACGCATTTCAAAGTCAGTGCTTCTTCTTCAGAGGCGTGGCGGAATAGAAAAGTGCAGTTCCGGTCACTTCCCACTCAATAAATACTGCTTCATAGCACGCCCTCAGATGGGCTGTCCAATTGAAACTGTGCTGTGCATTCTGGGAATGGTAGTGCCAAACTTTCTCTCCACAAATGGCTGCACTTGAATTACTGTTCAAATAACAAGCCCTGTATGGGCCTCCGCACGACGGCACGTCCTCAATCCATCACTGCAGTCCCACAAAACAGGCTCGATATATATCCAACCTTGTGGCCCCCTGGAAAACGGGGTGGTGCATTCTTCGCGGTAAGGCTGCCGCATATTTATCCAAGCTCCAAGGTTACCCAACAGTTTAAGAAGCACTCGAGCTGCAGTGTTATCTAAAAAGCCTTTATTTGGTACGGGCGGATCCATCATGCCGATATATTAAAACAGCTGCTCCGTCAAGTCTTGCCTAACGCGTTTCGAAGTCAGTGCTTCTTCTTCAGAGGCGTGGCGGAATAGAAAAGTGCAGTTCCGGTCACTTCCCACTCAATAAATACCGCTTCATAGCACGCCCTCAGATGGGCTGTCCAATTGAAACTGTGCTGTGCATTCTGGGAATGGTAGTGCCAAAATTTCTGTCCACAAATGGCTGCACTTGAATTACTGTTCAAATAACAAGCCCTGTATGGGCCTCCGCACGATGGCACAACCTCAATCCATCACTGCAGTCCCACAAAACAGGCTCGATATATATCCAACCTTGTGGCCCCCTGGAAAACGGGGTGGTGCATTCTTCGCAGTAAGGCTGCCGCATATTTATCCAAGCTCCAAGGTTACCCAACAGTTTAAGAAGCACTCGAGCTGCAGTGTTAGCTAAAAAGCCTTTATTTGGTACGGGCGGATCCATCATGCCGATATATTAAAACAGCTGCTCTGTCGAGTCTTGCCTAATGTGTTTCGAAGTCAGTGCTTCTTCTTCAGAGGCGTGGCGGAATAGAAAAGTGCAGTTCCGGTCACTTCCCACTCAATAAATACCGCTTCATAGCACGCCCTCAGATGGGCTGTCCAATTGAAACTGTGCTGTGCATTCTGGGAATGGTAGTGCCAAAATTTCTGTCCACAAATGGCTGCACTTGAATTACTGTTCAAATAACAATCCCTGTATGGGCCTCCGCATGACGGCACGTCCTCAATCCATCACTGCAGTCCCACAAAACAGGCTCGATATATATCCAACCTTGTGGCCCCCTGGAAAACGGGTGGTGCATTCTTCCCGGTAAGGCTGCCGCGTATTTATCCAAGCTCCAAGGTTACCCAACAGTTTAAGAAGCACTCGAGCTGCAGTGTTAGCTTAAAAGCCTTTATTTGGTACGGGCGGATCCATCATGCCGATATATTAAAACAGCTGCTCCGTAGAGTCTTGCCTAACGCGTTTCGAAGTCAGTGCTTCTTCTTCAGAGGCGTGTCGGAATAGAAAAGTGCAGTTCCGGTCACTTCCCACTCAATAAATACCGCTTCATAGCACGCCCTCAGATGGGCTATCCAATTGAAACTGTGCTGTGCATTCTGGAGCATTTAAATAATGAGGGAGGTGTCCTATGCGCCTTCAATTGCCAAAGCCTCTGAAGAGAAGTGGGGACACTTCGAAACGCGTCAGGCATCCATGGCATATTGAACTGCTTAAAGTTATCGTTGTACGGGTGGATTGTATACCATAAAGGCTCTTTAGGAGCATTTGCTGCTCGAGTGCTCCTTGTACGTTGGGTACTTGGAGCTTGGATAAATACGCGGCATACCCTGCCGCGAAGGAGCACCACCCCAGGATGCGGGGGCCATGCGGTCTGCTACCGAGCAGGCAGATTGCGTGGGGCAGCAATGGATTTAGCATACCCACCATCACACCGAGGCCCATCTGGGGGCATTCAATGTTACAGCAGCAACATTGCGCGCTCCATTTGGAGATAAAGGACACTACAAGGCCCATAATGCTCTGCTAGTCGCGGCAGAGTGTCCCATTCAGGGCATGCATTGTAGCATTTAAATAATGAGGGCGGTGTCCTATGTGCCTTCAATTGCCAAAGCCTTTGAAGAGAAGTGGGGACACACTCGAAACGCGTCAGGCATCCATGGCATATTGAACTGCTTAAAGTTATCGTTGTACGAGTGGATTGTATACCATGAAGGCTCTTTAGGAGCATTTGCTGCTCGAGTGCTCCTTGTACGTTGGGTACTTGGAGCTTGGATAAATACGCTGCATACCCTGCCGCGAAGGAGCACCACCCCAGGATGCGGGGGCCATGCAGTCTGCTACTGAGCAGGCCGATTGCGTGGGGCAGCAATGGATTTAGCATACCCACCGTCACACTGAGGCCCATCTGGGGGCATTCAATGTTACAGCAGCAACATAGCGCGCTCCATTTCGAGATAAAGGACACTACAAGGCCCATAATGCTCTGCTAATCGCGGCAGAGCGTCCCATTCAGCGCATGCATTGGAGCATTTAAATAATGAGGGCAGTGTCCTATGCGCCTTCAATTGCCAAAGCCTCTGAAGAGAAGTGGGGACACTTCGAAACGCGTCAGGCATCCATGGCATATTGAACTGCTTAAAGTTATCGTTGCACGAGTGGATTGTATACCATAAAGGCTCTTTAGGAGCATTTGCTGCTCGAGTGCTCCTTGTACGTTGGGTACTTGGAGCTTGGATAAATAGGCGGCATACCCTGCCGCGAAGGAGTGATCCAGCGGGTTACTAGCAACAAGCATTCATACACAAAATACTCACTTGGGCCCATACATTCATACTACGCTAGCAATTTCCGCTGGTGGGTCAGTTGTACTCTTTATCAAATCCCTGCTACCAATTACTTTTCTGATTGAAGAGTAATGACTTACCAATGGACCCCTTATTAATTGGGAAGTTTAAAATGAGTGACATTCCTTACAAATCATAATTCTGAAATAATCACTGAGTCAGGAAGTTTTAAAATGTTTATCTAAAGATTTAGCAGAGTAAATTACAGAACAACACAATACTTAATCGTATATCAAGGATGAAGCATAATAATCAATTATTAATCAATTACAGTCCCTCAGAAAGGAGAAGATAGAGACAGAAGCGCAACTAAGGTTGCATTATATTTACCTAAAAGTGCGAGAACTAAACCCCTTGGCCAAGGAGTTGGAAAAGATAGGACCCAGGAAGGATGAAGAGCAAAGACCTCCTCCAGGTTCAGGACAGGACTGGTGACCTCTCTATCGACGACGCCTGCGTCGTTCCCCTCTCTGATACTTCGATTCTCCTAGAATTCTCCCGTGTCTTCCTTCTAATGGACTCCGCCGCCCCCTCCTCAGGACCTCTCTGGACAGTGATTCCGTCTGCAATCGATCAGCCTCTCATGGATCTCGAACTCCACTCCGCTTGAGCGTCCTAATTCTAACGCCCGTTCTCTGAGCTCCTCTGCATCTCCTCTGCATCTAATTAACTAATTCTATATCTATTATACCCTTCTACAGCCATGTACCTCCCATTAATGTTGCAAAAATATGGGCCCACTACTTCTGATTGTACGGGGACAGGGGGTTGATCCTCACACCATATTGATTTAATCCAATTTCTTTAAACCCATTGTTTTAAAATACCGCCCATCACAATTAATACATTTGCTTTAGTTCCCATCTGTCTCACGACAAAGTTTATTACAATGTTTATATAAATTGTTTCTTTCGGTAGGGACATCGTGGGTACAATAGTTGTTGGCCATCAGGTCATGGCCTTGGATGACGTCCAGGTTGACTTCATTCTCTCCTCTGGGCAGTCTCGCAGGGCGCATGAGCAGAACCATTGTCTCTCGAGTTTTCAGTTTAGTCAACCCCAGGCCCAATTATGAACTAATAAAAGTCAAAGAAGAAAATATTAAAATCACAAATAAATTGTTTCACTGTATACCCACTCTTTCTACTCTATTCCCATTTAATTATAAATTCTATCCCGCATTAATAGCGTTAGGATACCACAGTTTAATTGCAACATGTAAGCAAGCTGTAGCACGTGAAAACATTAAGCAGCCATTTTAATACACACTGCGCAGAAGCAAGGATTTCCCTCCAAGCAAAGAAAGACGTCACACCACGTGATATGGTTGACACATGCGCAATAGGTTTCCCGCGTTTTAGCGGCTATTTTAGATTAGACAAGCGTTATTTGTTAGTTTAAACACATAGGCAAGCTTCCTTCTACTAGTATTCGTGTGTGTGTTTGTTAGTACGAACATTACAAAGTTTAATAAATTAATACTGTGAGAAGATTGTTTCCGAGCAAGTCTCATTTGTGAGTTCTTGCTCCTTCAATCCCCTCTCTGAGGCGTTTCTGAGCCATCAAAATACTACCCACAACCAGATGCCAACTTTTAGCATAAAATTGTCTCAGCTTCATTTTTACACTTTCTATTTTTCACGTCTCCTTTTAGTTTCTTGTATAATTCGCTTCTCAAATCTTCTAGTTCAATTTCGTCAAACTTTCGCTTCTTTCCTTTTCCTGTCACTTTATACATCTCATTCTTTCTACAACATTTGCACCATATTATTATTGTCAGCACTATTATTGCTATCCCAGCTAAGGGTACTAATATTTGACCTATAAGTCCTTTCCCTACATTAGCAAACCATGTACCAATTGACGTAATGCTATTTGTCAATCTTTCCCATACACTATCAACTTCCAGTGGTTTTAGTTCCTTCCCAAGTTTAGTTATATTCTGTATATATGTTCCAATTTCTGCACTTTTATCAGGTATGTAAGTGCAACAGTGTTTCGTCTTCAATAATTTACAGACTCTGCCCTCTTTTGCTAATATTATATCAAGAGCAAGTCGATTTTGCATAACCATAGATCTAATCGCAACCATCTCCGCATTAATCATTAGAAATCCTCCAGCAGTGTCAGTTGATAAACGATCAACCACTGTAGATAATTTACATATTTTCCTTGAGTTCAGAATTATTCCCACTGAAGGTATTAATGCACCAAATATATCACCTACAATTTCAGAAAAACTAGCTCTCTTACTACGTGTTAATTCACTATTATTTTCATTGCTCCCAGTGTTCCTTTTTACATGGTATATTTTTGGAAATACTATCCCAAAATAACAACTTCCATACCACCGTGCAGGAAGCCTAAAGTAAGCCTTATTCCCACACACATAATAGATTCCAGGAAAAACTGAATCTGTTCCTCCTTTTAGTCCCCAACCCCCAAGAATTAAGAAATTGTGTTCACATTCACTGGTACAGATGAAAACATTGTTATAATCAGTCTTTAATCTATGTAGACAAATTTTCCCTGTCTTTACAACATCCAGAGCCATAGCAGCTTGAGCCTTGCCAGGTGTGTAACTACCCTCTTTCTCCGCCCAAGGTGGCAGATGAGCCTTATGCTCAGAAGCTTTTCTTTGAAAATCTTGTCTTCTATTATCTACTAAATTCAAAAATATCTTTTCTTCTTCATGTAACAAACATGTTAGATTGCTTCTATGTGCATGTGTTATATCTATCGTTTTCATTGTTAGGAAAAATTCTCCCATAAACTGTGCATCTTTACTACTAAGCACTGGATTCATATTCTTTCGAATCGGAACCTCAGAAAATATCATGTCTATATTTGAATAATAATACTGAAGTCGCCCTGTTCTATAAATAAACTAGCCAATACACTACATGATATGCCATAGTTAATGGCAAGTGATGATATGTTAACCCTTGTGCTACTGATTCGGGTAATTTCATCCTACATAACAATTACTAACTTCCATGGTATCTACATATTGAAACAATAATTTTGTGAAAACATTCAGACTAGTGTCGTTATCTGTTACTTCATGATGAAATTCTGGTTCATCTTCTGCCTTTAGTTCTACTCTATTACCTTTCAAGTTATCTGTCCTTGCCTTCGTTTCGTTGTTAATCTTTTTATCCATTATCAAAAGGTAAGGAATTGCTACGATCACAACTAACCATACTATAAGCACCACTACCAGACTACATATGCATATAGCACAGCATCTTTTACAACGTTTCTGTTTTGGTCTCCCAGAAACTCTATCGTCAGGCATTTTTGACAAGGAAGATTTCTCTTCTTATCGTTATTTCAAGTCTCTTTACGTTATCAAGGTGGTTTTATTTTTTTCTCATAAGTCAGTTCCGCACTTTTTCCTTCATCATCACTTTCACTTGACTCTGAGCTCTCGTAGTCTTCAAGGATAATATAAGTCCAATCGGTACCTTTAAATTTGTTGTTCACAAGTTTTAGTCTTTTGCTTTTTCGTCTTTCAATTCCACTTGTTTGTCCCGTTAGGCTTGTCACTTCATTTACTTGTTCTGGATCTTCACTTCTGGTTGTTATGTGGTATTTTACTCTTTTAATGACACTAGGCCAACAATCACCCTTTCTGACCTTCTTTGTTTGCACTGTCTCTTCACTTCTTATTTCTTCTTCAGAAATTCTTGTATTTTCAAGTTGTGGCACAATTTGGTTCTCTTCAATTTCAGTTTCTTCTATGTGCTCCTTTTCAGGTATTATTGCTTTCTCTTCAGCTGCTCCACTGTGAGTTTCCAGTAATTGACCTTGTTCAGGATTTACATCTTCATGCTTGTGATTCTCGTGATCTTCTTCTTGAATGTATTTTCCTAGACCTAACTGGTTCTGACCAGGGCTTATTGCACTTTGTACTTCTGCAGCCTGACCGCGTTCTTCTAGACCTGTCTGTCCCTGCTCAAATTTTGTTGGTTCGTTGTTGATTTGAGCCCAATTTCCTCTCCCTATCTGATCCTGCTCAGGTTCTCTTATTGTTTCTTCTTCCTCTTCCTGAGCTGCTTCTTCTTTACCTATCTGATCTTCTTCAATTTCTTCTAAATTTGCTTGACTTCTTGTTCTGTTGTAGATTTCAGGTATTTCCACTACCGGTATCCAGTCCTGACTTGTGCTCGGTTGTTCTTCTTCAGCTTCCTCGAATCTCGAACCTGAGATTCTTCAGCTGGGCAACCTTCAGCTTCCTCAGTTATCGATGCTGTCTGAGGATTTTCTTCTTCAGGGTCTGGTACCCTTTTGGTGTGGCTTACATGAATCCAATTAGGAAATCCTGCACATTTCACTGCTGTGTTCGTAACTAGTATGACCTGACAGGGTTCGCCCCACCTGGGTGATAGACACGTTTCTCTGGTGTGATGCTTCACAACCACCCAGTCACCGGGATTCAGATCATGCTCTTGTTCAGGCTGCCTGGAAACTGCGTCTTCCCCAACCTGGTGAGAGACAGAACGCACTAGGTCAGCCAATCCTTTGCAATAATCCAGAACCATATCATCAGTTATATTCAGCAGTTTATTTGTAGGAACATGTGCTTGTCTCATTGCTCTTCCCATGATTATTTCGTGCGGACTCAATCTGGTATTTCTATCAGGAATGCTTCTGAGTCCCATCAAAACAAGTGGCAATGCATCCGGCCAATCTAACGATGTTGATGCACACATTTTTGCCAGTCTGGATTTTATTGTGCCATTCATTTGTTCAACCACTCCAGAAGCCTCTGGACGATATGCACAGTGCAATTTTTGCTCAATTCGGAATGCTTCACAGATTATTCTAATCACATCATTGTTGAAGTGCCCTCCTCTATCTGATTCCAAAGTTACTGGGAAACCAAATCTAGGAATGAGTTCTCGTAGAAACAACTTTGCGACTGTAATACTGTCATTCCTCCTGGTAGGGTAAGCCTCCACCCACTTTGAAAACAGACACACTATGACAAGTACATATTTCAGTCCTCTACATCATGGTGGTAACTGAATGAAATCAAGATGCAATCTAACAAATGGACCCTCTGCCTTTCCGATTTTTCCAAACCCAATTATTGTTTTTCTTCCTGGATTATGTATTTGGCAAGTTAGACATCTCTGGCAAAGACTCTCTGCTACAGCCCTGAACCTTGGATTGTACCAATTTTGTCTGAAGAGCCTAATCATTGCATCTCTCCCTACATGTGTGTCTCCATGATACATCCTGGCCATTTGTGAAATCAGACAGTCGGGCATGACTGGTCTGCCATCGGCATAAATCCATACATCATCGTCTGACCTTTGAGAACATCCCATTTTAATCCATGCATTTCTTTCACTCTCATCAGCATCATCTTGTAGTCTTTTCACATCATTCCATGTTTCAGGAGGTACATACAGCATAAGTTGGCAGCTGATTCCCATTCTTTCAACCCTTTTATTAACTGACAACCTGTTTTTGGCACAGTGTTGAGCCACCAAATCTGCATATCTGTTACCGACTACCACCCAGTCATCTCCTGACTGGTGTGCGGCACATTTCACCACAGCCAATTCTTTTGGTGATTGTATTGCTTCCAATAGTTCTTTTACGAACTGTCCATTTTTAATGGGGGATCCTGAAGAAGTCATGAAATCCCTCTGCATCCATAATTGGCCAAAATAATGCACAACCCCGTAACCATATTGACTATCTGTAAATATAGTTACTTTCTGGTTCTTCCCAATTTTGCAGGCTTTTATCAAAGAAATTAATTCAGCTACTTGTGCAGATTTTACTCCTGGTAAATAGGATACTTCGACTATTCCAGTTAATTCACATACTGCATATGCTGCAGTTAGTTTACCATCTTCATGCCTTTGGCACGAACCATCAACAAACAGCTCCCTGTCTGGCTCCCTGAGGGGTAGTTCCTGTATGTCAGGACGCGGTTTTGTGCACAATTCTGTCACTTGTAAACAATCATGTTCCTCTTCATCATCTTTAACTTCCTCGTGATATGGGTCTGGTAGTAAGGTAGCAGGATTTACTATTGTGCACCTTACAATAGTCACATTTTCAGCACCTAGTATTATTCTTTCATATTTAGTCAGCCGACTAGGAGTAAGATGCTGAGTTCGGGTTCTTGTCAACAGAATCACAACTGAATGTGGAACAAACACTTTGACAGGATGTCCCATTACAATTGATTCACTTTGTTCAATGCTCAAACATGTAGCCACTACTGCTTTTAAGCAGCCTGGCAATGCGGCTGCCACTGGGTCCAATGTAGCAGAAAAATATGCTATAGGACGTCTGTCCAAACCATGTCTCTGGGTTAGGACTGAAAGGGCACAATTTTCTCTCTCATGACAGAATAATGCAAATTTTCTTTTATAATCAGGCATGCCTAGGGCAGGTGCTGCACACAAAGCATTTCTCAATTTTACAAATGCTCCTACACTCTCATCATCCCACTCAACTGGGTCCTTTGCCTTCTTTTTCGTCATTTGGATTAATGGCTTTGATAGCAGAGAAAACCCTAGTATCCATTGTCGACAATAACCCACTATTCCAAAGAACCTTCTCACTTCTCGTTGGGAGGCAGGCATTTGCATTTTCTTGATTAATCTTACTCTTTCAGAGGTTATCCTTCTTTTTCCCCTCTCAATTTGGTGTCCTAGATACTTAACTGCTGTTGTACAAAACTGCAACTTTTCAGGTGAAACTTTATGCCCTTCTTCAGCTAAATGATTTAATAATGCAATGGAGTCAACAACACAGTCCTCTCTGGTGTTAGATGCCACCAGTAAATCATCTATATATTGTACTAAGACTGAGCTTCCTGGCATCACTAGTTTCTCTAGGCACTTTTTCAATATCTGATTAAAGATGGAAGGACTTTCCGTGTACCCCTGAGGAACACGATTCCATACATAGACTTTGTTCTCAAATTTAAATGAAAAAAGATACTGACTATCTGGGTGCAATGGTATTGAAAAGAATGCTTGGCATAAATCAATCACGGTAAACCATCCTGCACTCCAAGGAATCTGGTATAGAATTACTGCAGGATTTGGCACTATAGGACAACAAGGCTCCACAATTTTATTTATTTTTCGCAGGTCTTGAACAATCCTATACTTTCCACTAGGTTTCTTTAAACCCATTATTGGTGAGTTACAAGGGCTACTCATTACTTCTTTTAGTATGCCTTGTTTTACCATTCTGTTAATTTCTTCACTGACTCCTGCCTTTACTTCTGCACTCATTTTGTACTGTCTGGTATTTGGGAAAATTGCACCTTCCTTTACAGTGATTTTAACTGGGTCTATTTTGGCCATAAGTCCTACTTCCTTTCCTGTAAAATCCCATACCATGGAATTTACTGTAGTTTTTAATTCTTCTGGCAACTCGTCTTTTGTTATCAAAGAGAACATCTCATCTAGTTCTGTACCTTGCTTTGCAATCATAAATTTATATACATGGTCTTCATCCGGGGTCTGAACTGCCACACCATCCGGCGTGCAGAAAATTGTGCAGTTCATTTTACACAACAAATCTCGACCCAATAAATTTACTGGACTGGAATCACACACTACAAATTGATGCATTTCTCTAAAATTTCCAATTTTTACTTCCATTGGTTCGGTAAAAGGTGTTCTAATCTTTCGATTAGCTACACCCACAACTTGGATAGCTTCTCCAGAGAGAGGAAGGTCTGGGATGTTTGCTGTTCTCACAGTAGACCTGGTAGCGCCAGTGTCCAAAAGGAAAGTAATATCGTTACCTTTCACATTCCCTTCAACATATGGACCGGACTGATCTACCGGTAAGGATGCGCCAAGTACGCACTCCTTCTCCCCCTCTCCTAGGCACCGTCATTGACTATATGGACAAAAATCGTCCTGTAAAAGAAATTGTGAGGTTACATACTCATTCTTACCACTTCCTCCTTGATATCCGACGTCTGTACCGTGCTTTGCTCTGCTTACGTTACCCTGTATAGGTGCAGGTGGCAACTGACTCTGAGGATTTACACCCTGCTGTGAGTCATTCTGCGTCTGTGGATTTAAATTTTGATTTGGGCCATTATTATTCCGCATCTTTTTACATTCATCCTTCCAATGCCCCAATTTTCCGCATCCATGACAAGGAAACTTCTTTGTAGCCTCTTCTCTACTCATTCGTCCTCTCATTTTTCCTCCATTCCCAGTGTCACCATTCGTTCCAGAATCTTTTCCCTGATTATCACTTGGATTATCCAAATTAATTCCCTGTCACTCAGCCATTTTTACCTGAGCCCACATCACTTTTGTTGGGATCACCTAGCACGAGGGACATCTCAGATTCCTATCTTCCGTTCCCTGCGTGGAACGTGGAATGCTGTTACACCGGCAGTTGCTGCCAGGGTCGCTGTGTGTCCGGACTGATTAAAGTGAAGACCAGGAACCTTACCCCGTGTCGTCTTCCTTTCATTGGCGACGAGTTGTCCGGTCCACAGTCTTCCCTACCGTCCTTCACCGACATCGTATTGTGCTGGCGTTTTCGAGGAGTCAAGTTCCTTGAGCCTCGCCAGGAAAACCGCCCGAGCGCCTCCCAGCTGCCCTTGGTGAACACCCTGATATCTGAAGTTGGTTGCCCCGCAAGCCGCATCTTCGGCGAAGGTCCCGGTGAGGTTTTGATGAATTTTGGGGTATTTCGTAGCTCCAGCCGAGTCCTGGAGCATGCATTGTACCGGCACGCGCCATCCTGACGCACATCAGCGCATGTGTCAGCACGCATTGCGTGTGACGTCAAGCGTTGCCAGGGAGCTGGGATTGTTGTGGCAACCGGCGCGCATACCGGCGCGCGCCACATATGGTGAAATAAGCTCAGTCAAGCGTTGCTAGGGAGCTGGGATTGTTGTGGCAACCGGCGCGCATACCGGCGCGCGCCACATTTGCCGATCTAAGCTCAGACGCCCTTACTCATCAGCGAGTTGAATCTTTAGAAAAGGCAATCTTTCAGATATGTTGCCCGGCGCTAGTTAAAGTGCTTTCTTGTTGTGGGGCAAGCTGCACCTCACGAATTAAATACGAATGGTTTAAGACAACCAGAACAATATAACCAATACAAAGCTGAAGTTTTAAAGGCACACCAGAAAAGGGATGGTGCATTCCCATATACAATTTACACTGTGATTCCTACAGTTTGTGCAACTACAAACTCAACGGTGACACCCCCTCCTGGTGATCACTCTGGTGCATGCATTCTCTGTAAAGTGACAAGACATACTTAGTCAGCAAGTCAGACTCTGGGGCAACATTCTCTCCATGGGCATGTCGGTGATGTGCACACCTGTTTTTTTTTAATAGAAAAACGTTGGGATATCAAATTTTTCTTTTGGTGGCGTTTTCATTTACCTATTCAGCTTTTTTCCTGCAACATAATTCTTGTTGTGGTGACTTGTGGCAGCAACTCACCCACGCAAGATTACTCTATGGATCGTGTAATCGTACCACCTCCCTTTTTACAGTCACCCGGTACTCCCCCTGTCATTTGGCAACAGTGGAAAGAAACATTTGATGCCTATCTTGAGGCGATTGATGGAGATACCTTCACGTCAAAGAAAAAAAAGCCTTACTAGTATACAATTTGGGTGCTGAGGGAAGAAGTATTTTGAAGACTTTACCCCTAGAACTCGTAAGAACATGTGTCAGTAGTGGTGAAGAAGGTGACTCCTTAATTGTTGATGACTATGCCTCTCTTATTAAAACGTTGGATAAGAGATTCAATCCCAAGAGAAATATTGCGCTGTAGCGTCACAAGTTTTTGCAACGTGCTCAAATCCCTGGCGAATCCATTGATGATTTTGTAGCCGTCCTCAGAACCCTAGCTGTTACTTGTAATTATAGGGAGTTCAGAGACGAAATCATCCGGGATCAGTTAATCGAGCGCACTTGCAATAAAAAGATTCAGGAGAAACTTTTAAGTTCCGAAGACCCTGATCTAGAAACTGCTCTCATTTTGGCCAGAAGCATTGAGCATTCCCAACTATGCATGAAAGAAATGAGTGGAGCATCCAACGAAATCAAATTAGTCAGCATCAAACCCACTAGTAGACCCGCTAAAGGGAGCAACACAAACATACCCAGCACTTCTTCATCTGCATCCTCCTTGCCTAAACCTAAATTTGAAAGATCAGAAAAACCTGACCTCTCCTGTTACCGATGTGGTAGCAGATCTCATCTGGGCAATTTTAAGTTTTGTTTTGCTATTAATCAAACTTGCTTCAAATGTGGTAAGAGGGGACATTTGGCACGTATGTGCAAGGCTACTGTTGCACATAAGGGACAGACTAGAACTGTGAATGCTTTTGAAGAAGGTAATGTCAACTATGGAAATGATAACGAAGGTTACGAATTGTTGATGTTGTCTTCTTCCTCTACTCAACTGGATGGTGTGGTGGAAATTGCCTCCATTGTTGAACCGCACAAAAGAAAATCCCCTGCGTGTATCATAAGTTTAAACGGATATGGTATAAAGTTTTTGGCTGATTCTGGTTCTCCTTTTACCCTCATCAATGCCAAAGACTTTGAGAAATTGGGCAACATTCCTATTGTGCAGTCTAATATAAAGATTTTTGCTTACAGTGGTAAGAGAGTAGAGGTGCTTGGCAAGTTTGAGGGCAAGTTGGAATTCAAAAGGGATTCAACGCTTAGTATTATTTACATTGTAAAGGAAGGTGCGAATTTATTGGGATGGGAGGAACAGGGTGAGCTGGGGATCATCCTTGATCCCAACCATCCGGACATGGTGTTATCGAAATACGAAGCCAAACAATTTTATTCCAATCTTCCTGAGATTACCCCTGTGCATAAGGTTACTGCAGAATCGTTACCCAAGTGTGAGTGGATTCAAAGGTACCCTGAGATTTTCAATGGTGATTTGGGTAAACTCAAAGGTTTTCAGCACTGTATTGTTTTAAAGGAGGGTGCAAAAGCTGTTGCACATAGAGTGCGCAAGGTACCTCTGAGTATGCGTGGTGAGCTCAAACAGGAACTTGAGCGTTTGTGTTCCGTGGGTGTAATTGAGCCCATTGAGGGGTCTGAATGGTTGTCCCCCATCGTTTTGGCGCGCAAGGCCGACAAGTCTCTCAGGATGTGTGTGGACTTGCGCGACCTAAATTCTTGCATATGGGTGGACCGCCAACCCCTGCCCAACATAAATGAAATGTTGTCCACACTAGAGGGTGCAAAGTATTTTTCTTCTCTGGATATTTCCTCCGCTTATCATCAAATAGAATTGTGCATGGACTCGAGACATCTCACGTCCTTTGTGACACCAGAAGGTGCATTTCGTTACGTACGCATGCCGTTTGGTTTGGCATCGGCTTCTGCAGTGTTCCAGCGTCTTATGGGAAGCTTGTTTAAGAACACTGCAGGAGTCGTGTTTTTCCAAGACGATATTTTAATTCATGGCAAAACAGAATTAGAGCACAATTCCAGAGTCAAGGAGGTCTTAGACATAGTCAAATCTAGTGGTTTAACACTAAGGAAAGACAAGTGTAAGTTCTTGCAAGATGGTGTGGACTATCTTGGACACCACATTTCAGAGAAAGGAGTTGAACCCAAAGTTAAACTTCTTGATGCCATTCAAAATGCACCTGAACCACAAAATAAAGACCAGTTTCGTTCCTTTCTTGGCTTAGTGGAGTACTATGCCAAATTTGTGGCTAACTTCTCTGATAGGACAGTGTGTTTGCGTGAACTCCTGAAGAAGAATGTGAAGTATGCATGGTCAGACCAATGTGCTGGTGACTTCAAGTCATTGAAAGAAGCAATTGTGCAGGCACGCCCACTTAAGTTATTCAATATCAACGATCGCTGCATTGTTACCACCGATGCGAGCAATGTCGGTCTTGGCGTTGTCCTTATGCAGAAAAGATCTGACAATAGGGAGGAGACCATTGCCTTTGCTTCTAGAGCACTTCGTGGTGCGGAAGGCACTTATTCCACTATTGAGAAGGAAGCCCTGGCTCTGTGGTGGGGTGTACAGTATTTCCGCAATTTTTTATGGGGGAATGAGTTTGTTCTGAGGACTGACCACAAACCACTGGTAGATCTTTTCACCACAAGGGGTGGTGGCAGAGCCACTCCACGCATAGCTAAGTGGCAGTATAGGTTGAACGAATTTAATTATCGTTTGGAGTACGTGCCAGGAGTAAAGAACCACGTTGCTGATTGCCTATCTAGGCTACCACTGTCTGAATCTGTTTTTGACTCTGTGGATGAGGATTTGGAAATGGTATGTGCTGTCAGTGGGGTAGCTGATACAGGTGCTGCTCTGTCGGAAATTGATTGGAATTGGCCTTGTCGGAAGATAGCGAGATTAGGAAGGTGATGGATTTTGTGGTTCATGGCTGGCCCAACAACTCGGATTTGATTCCTGAACTGATTCCCTTCAAGAGGATTTGTGACGAGTTGTCCCTGGTGGATGGGATTCTGCGTAGAGGTAGTTTGTTGGTTGTGCCCGTATCTATGCGCAAGAAGGTTCTGGAACTGGCTCATGAAGGTCATTTGGGCATTCGTGCCATGAAGCGGAGGGTTCGTGAGGATTTCTGGTGGCCAGGAGTTGATAGGTCTATTGAACACTGTGTTCGAGATTGTGGTGCGTGTGTTCTGAGTGACAAAACTCAGGTAACCTATCCCTCTCCTATCAAACCCATAGTTGTGGAAAACTCATTTTGGTGTAAGTTGGCTTTCGATATTGCAGGTCCTTTTGGGGGTATGGGCAGTTCTCCCAAATACGCTTTGGTGCTGATAGACTATATGTCTAAGTGGCCAGAAGTCAGGTTTGTGGACGGCATAAACTCTGCAACGGTCATTAACTTCTTCAAGGATGTTTTCCTTCGGGAGGGTTTTCCAGAGGAGTTAGTGACTGATAACGGGGCCCAGTTGGTATCAGTGGAGATGCAGGAATTTCTGAAAGTTCATGGCATCAAGCATATCCTCACCTCTCTCTATCATCCTTGCAGTAACGGTTTAGTTGAACGCTTTAACCGTGTGATCAAGGATCAGCTACAGTTAGCTTTTGTCAACGGTTTGCACTGGAAGGAGGCAGTTTCCAACATGTTGTGGGCAATGAGAATCACTCCACATTCGAGTACTGGGGTGTCTCCTTTCACCTTGCTAAGGGGTAGGATTGCAGGTTCTAAACTTAACAAGGATTGGATGTCTAGGAAGGATGTGGATTTGGAGAGGCTGGGCATGGTAGCTGATGTCAGGGCTGCTGCACAAGCCAGGTATGCCTCAGATTGTGCCAGGGCATCTCCTGTACGTCAAGGTGACTGGGTGAGAATCAAGAAACCTGTTCTCGTTCGTAAGGGTTCCTCTCGGTTTTCCGATCCAGTAAGAGTGAGAGAAGTAAGAGAGCATGTTGTAGTGTTGGAGAATGGGAAGATCTGGAACAAGTGTGCCGTCTCAGTAGTGCCTGAGTCGAAAGCTGAGTTTGTGAAAGGAAAACTTGGGGTTTACACTCCTTGCACGACTCCGCCTCTCATGGGGGAAAGTCCGAAGGTTTCTGTTCCTGTCAGGGAGGTTGTTCCCCGAGCAAGCTCTTCTAGGTCAAGGGTTGTTCCCTCAAGATTCCGGGACTATGTAAAGTATTGAACATTCTTGATTTATTTTTACCTGTCACTGCACATCTAATTTGTTACATTATTATGTTGTTAAAAATGTTCTCATCATTCTTGTGTTTGTATATGAAGAAAGGGGGGTGTGTTGGGATCACCTAGCACGAGGGACATCTCAGATTCCTATCTTCCGTTCCCTGCGTGGAACGTGGAATGCTGTTACACCGGCAGTTGCTGCCAGGGTCGCTGTGTGTCCGGACTGATTAAAGTGAAGACCAGGAACCTTACCCCGTGTCGTCTTCCTTTCAACTTTCTCTTGCAGTTTCTTGTGCCTATCCTCAATGTCATCTCCACAATATTTTGCATATTTCAAAATTTCGTCAATCGGTTTCCCCTGCCAGCACAACATGTGCTGCTTAATCATCTGACAAATCTCTGGTTTTAATCCATAAACAAATCGGTAAACAAATTGACTCATGTTTTTATCTCCAATATCCTCAAATCCACGATACTGTTTGAATACCTGCAATAAACGTTCATAATAGGCATGTACCGATTCACTGGCTTCTTGGGTAGTTCTGTCTATTTTCACCCAATCTGTTTCTTTTGGTGGTATTTTCCCTTTCAGGTAAGCCTCTTCCAATATCCAAAGCAGATTGCTTTTCCACATGGGGAGCTGCATCTTAGCAGCTCCCCATGTGTAAAAGCAATGCCGGCTCCCGTAGGACACGGGGAGCCGGCGGGACTGTGGGGGTTTGGGGACCCCCACAGTCCCCAACGGAGAAGGGCCAGCCCCGGGGGATGGGGTCCCCGGGGCAAGTAGTGGCCTGGGAGGGGGGCCACGCGGCCCCCTCCCCAAAAAAGAGAAAATAAAATTTTTAAAAAAATGGAAAGGCCGGCCCCGGGGGATGGGGTCCCCGGGGCCTTAAAATGGCCAGAGGAGGGGGCCATGCTGCCCCCTCAAAATAATAAATATAGAGGCCATGCCCCGGGGGATGGGGTCCCCGGGGCCAATACAGGCCCAGGGAAGGGGGGCCACGCGGCCCCCTTCCGTTTTTTTTTTTTTTTAATTTAAAAAAGGGGTAAGGCCCTGGGGGATGGGGTCCCCAGGGCCCAAAAAGAGAAAAAGGAAGGGGGCCACACAGCCCCCTTCAGGGGACAAAATGTTTTTTTTTTTTTAAACGATCGGGCCCGCAGGCCCCGCCCCTTCCTTCACCACTCTGCAAACGCGCCCCTGGCGCGTTTGCAGAGGGGAACAATTCCCCTTGAATACTGGGGGTCCCTGGGGGCCAACTAGCCCACCAGGAACCTCCAGTATGCGCCAGGGGCTGCCTTGCAGAGAGGTGTACAGAGGCCACGCCCCTTTTTACACCTCTCTGCAACGCAGCTCTGTGGCGCTTTTGGAGGTATATGGTGGGCTAGTTGGACTCCGGGGACCCTCAGGATTCAAGGGGACTTAATCCCCCAACTTAAAACGCGCCACGGGGCGCGTTTGCACAGTGGTGAAGGGAGGGGGCGGGGCTTCAGGTGACATGTGTGCAAACAGGCCCTGTGGTGCGTTTTAAGATGGGGAATTAAATCCCCTTCAATCCTGAGTGTCCCTGGGGGCCAACTAGCCCAACAGGTACATCCAGAAAGCGCCACAGAGCTGCGTTGCAGAGAGGTGTAAAAAGGGGTGTGGCCTCTCTACACGTCTCTGCAACGCAGCCCCCTGGCGCATATTGGAGGTTCCTGGTGGGTTAGTTGGCCCCAGGGACCCTCAGGATTCAAGGGGACTTAATCCCCCAACTTAAAACGCACCACGGGGCGCGTTTGCACAGATGTCACCTCAGGCCCCGCCCCCTCCCTTCACCATTGTGCAAATATTCTTCTAAAATCATCCGAAATACGAATTCCGATTTACTCACCTGTTATAAGGAGAGACCTCAGTGCTGCATCTTTCAGCCCAGTACTGGTCCTGAAAAGTAATTTTAACCGTACTTACCAGTAACTTGAATTTCCTTCCATAGGATATCATTGCCTTCTTTTTGCTGAAAAAGTTTCTAAGTGTTGATTTTTGAAACATACAAATATTCCTCTAAAATCAGCCGAAATACGAATTCCGATTTACTCACCTGTTATAAGGAGAGACCTCAGTGCTGTATCTTTTGGCCCAGTACTGGTCCTGAAAAGTAATTTTAACCGTACTTACCAGTAACTTGAATTTCCTTCCATAGGCTAACATTGACTGGTTTCACTTGAAAATTCTTCTAAGTGTGGAGTTTTGGAACTTTATAATATTCCTCTAAAATCAACCAAAGTACGAATTCCAATTTACTCACCTGTTATCAGGAGAGAACCCAGTGCTGCATCTTTTAGCCCAGCACTGACCCTGAAAAGTAATTTTAACCGTACTTACCAGTAACTTATATTTTCTTCCATAGGAATCCATTGTCTGGTTTTCAGCAGAAAAGTTTCAAAGTGTCGATTTTCACAAACTACAAATATTCCTTAAAAATCGCCTGTATGACTTAAACGCATTCTTTCAACTGTTTACAGGAGATGCACCAGTGCTGGAACCAGGATCCAACACTGAGTAACAAAAAGTAACGATAACAGTTTTTACCTCCTAAGTGAATTTCCTTCCATAGGATAACATTGGTCATTCTATGAGAAAAAGTTTCTAAGTGTCAACTTTTAAAATACAATAATATTCCTTAAAAATCACGAGTGTAACCAAAACGCTTTTACTCAACTGTTTACAGGAGATGTGCCAGGACTGAATCTAGGATCCAGTCCTGTGGTTAGAAAAGTAATCCATAAAGTAACTAATTGCATTTAACTAGAAATTCACATTGAGCTGAATGTTGCATTGTGTTTGAAAATGTGTTGCCCATTGCAACAACTGTAACTACTGTACTTAAAAGTCTATTGCCTATGTGCAAAGTATTTAAACTAAAGTAATTCATTCTGAGAAAGTATTTTTTGTAATGTAATGTATAATGTAATTACAATGTAATTTAAAAAATAAAATATGTTATATAAAATTGTTTCTAAAAATGTAGTAAATCAGTATTAAAAAAATTTATATAACAATTAATACATTTAAAAATTGTCATTTACAAAACCTTTGAAATTCACTGAAAAAACCGTAGGTTTCAGACATGTTATAGTTACAAATTAGCATTTAAAAAACCTTTGAAATTCACTGGAAAAACCATAGGTTTCAGGGACGTTATAGTTACAAATTAGCATTTAAAAAACCTTTGAAATTCACTGAAAAAACCATAGGTTTTAGGGACAGTTATAGTTAGTTGGACATTGCACTCGTACAAAACCCGTGAAATTCCCCCGTTATAGTTAGTCCAGCTAACTATAACTCGCGCCCACAATGCACTGCTGATGACGTCACATATTACATCACTCATGACATGGTCAGTGACATCACTGATGACATCTCAAATGACATCACTGATGACATCACTGATGACATCATCCGTGTGATAATTTCATGCATCTTCTCACACCCTAATATAACCTTTGATACACCCACTCTAAATTACAGAATGCCATTCGCAAAACCATAGACACTCCAACACCAATAACTACATACCCACACACTGTTTCTTAGGTCTACGCACACATCCACTCACTCACCCGTACAGTCACTCATACTTACGGTCACTCAGTACAGGACTATCATATGCACTCATACTCCTATATAGACACTCAAACACCGCCACTCATCCATAGAGGTACTCACACACCTAGTCAGTCATGCAAATAATTAAACACACTACCATTTACTCACCTATACAGTTATACACACACCAGCTCACTTACTCATACAAATACTAGCACATTCTTACGCTCTTATACAATCACTGATACAAGCACACACTCATCCATACAGCCACTATCACAATCAGTCACTCTCGCTTATAGCTATTTATATACTCCAACACACATATATACTGCCTTTCACATATGTAGTTACTCACACATGTACCACTGGGACATACATTCACTCACTAACACACTCTTACACACACTTACCCACCCATACAGTCTATCACAGATGCACTCTTGAAACCATCCACCCAGTGAATCACCCACTCACACATCTATGCACAGAGTCGCACACACCCCTCCCACACAAACACTCAGGCACCCATAAAGATACTCACACAAGCATTCAATAACTCAAATAGACACTCATGTAGCTATTCACAAACACATGCAGCCACTTACACAGCAACAGACAGACGGATACAGACATTCACCCAGTTTAGTCACTAACCCATGCATTCAGTAAGATACGTTAAATCACTCACTTATACAGTCAGTCACGCACCTACTAAATCATCCATACAGACACTTACACACCCACTCATTCTTCAATACGTCTTTTCATATATATATTAAAAATATTTAAACTTTAGAGAAACACACAGTCACTGGATGATGTCATCAGTGATGTCATCAGTGATGTCATTTGAGATGTCATCAGTGATGTCATCAGTGATGTCACTGACCATGTCATGAGTGATGTAATATGTGACGTCATCAGCAGTGCATTGCGGGGGCGCGAGTTATAGTTAGCTGGACTAACTATAACGGGGGAATTTCACGGGTTTTGTACGAGTGCAATGTCCAACTAACTATAACTGTCCCTAAAACCTATGGTTTTTTCAGTGAATTTCAAAGGTTTTTTAAATGCTAATTTGTAACTATAATGTCCCTGAAACCTATGGTTTTTTCAGTGAATATATATATATATCAAAACAAAACCCTTTCAGGCATAGAGTGACACATAAATTATGCTAATCCTACGCTTAAAGACTTTGATAGAAAAGCAGACATTTGAGGTGAGCAAATTTAGAGTGTCGCTGGTGTTGAGAGTGCTCTATATTGGAGCTGCTTTCCACCTAAACTTGAGAACTACCCAGAGTTCTCTGCTTCTTTTTTTGCATAATTTATGCGTCCCTCTATGCCTGAAAGGGTTTTGTTTTGACTTATACTGGGTGATCCCTTGTGTCACTTTAGCATTTGCACTTTGGGTAGCGTGTTACACTACAGCAGCAGCACTTTATAGCATTTTACTTTGAGGTCTTTTTTATATTCAATTGTTGACTATAAAATATTTTTTACATCAAGGACACAGTATTTATATTTATATTTATATACAACCACTGTGGTATTATTTTATTGCACTATGTATTTATTGCTATTTAATACGATCTAGACTTTTTAAATAACCTTTATTTTGGTTGGTTTTACATGAATCATTGTATTTATTGTATCTATCGAGTCTATGTACTAACACAGTAGTCTGTTGCCTATGTTCATTGCTACAGGATGTTGCTTAATTAATTATGGGTGTGGTATATGGTCACTACTTAAACGTATTCAATTCAACAGCACGTCATGTGATCAAGACCGTGAGGAAACGGTCGAAACGCGTCATGCTGGGCACTAGCCATGTACTGACTGGTTGCTATGGATTTTGCACTATGAAATAAAGCACTGCATTATTGAAACTACACCTGGTGGTCCGTACCTGTTGTAACCTTGCCAGTGGATGTGGTGAGACGGGATCATGTTGCTATATATATATATATATATATATATATAGATATATATATCCACACTTCGAGCCAGTAAAGCGCGCTCTCAGAAGAGGTTGGAAGAAAAACGTGTTTATTTTCTCAGGATGTAACGCGTTTCGAAAGGTAAACTTTCTTGATCACACACTGAGCATTGTGACGTGGTGCATTACATAGGCTTGGTACTAGGGCCAAAACATAAAGAAAGGACTTCAACTTTAGATCACATTTCACTGCACTGCAACTATAGTGGCCATATTGGAATTGGCATGTATATTCATAATCCAATGGGTAACGGTAGACATACATATATGACACTGTATTGCTAACATTTTACACAACAATAATCATATATTAGATTAAATTTGCAAATTGCTTGTACCAGAGGGACAGAGAAAGCTTAGAATAATATTCTTTGCTACACTGCAAGAGCCGGTAAATCAAAGGCATATTCTTCTATTCTACAGATGTAGACCTCCAACAGATAGTAAAACAATTATTGTCACTATCCATAGCCTTTGATGCAAGGGCTCAATAAATACCGAGGCTAATGTTGTGCTGGTGTGGCTATACAGTGTGGCATGCGCATAATTAACAAATTACTGACGCAACTGTATCTGATGCAAAATACAACTCATACGCTAAAGCCTACACGCTGCGCTTCGGAGGTAACCGGTTTTTCTAAATTGGACAAGGTGGCCTAGGTTAATAGACTGTGCACTGAAACAATACTAGCGCCAAGTGGCAGAAGAAATGCTTATGAAGGTCACAAGTACCAAAATTACAAAAAACAATAATGTGTAACAGTGAAAGTAAGTGAAAATTTCTTATCTATCAGTTCGATGGTGCACTCCCTGAAGAGGGGAAGAAAAGGGTAGGTGGCCCATGAAGTGACCATGGATATTCGGTGGGCCCCTTCCTTTCCTCCTGTGAAGAAAGAACAAGAAAACACAGAGTTAAAATTGCAAATGCATCTGTCAATGTACAGTACATATGTGCACATTAAAAAAATTCTATAAACATCATGGAGAAAAGAGTTCAATCAGGGTGGAGTTCATATATGTGAATTGCAACAGTCTACTCTTCAATCAAGTGTGTTGCTAATTCTTCGTCCTGAATGTGTCCCATAGGGTACCTGGTCTCGAGATCAAGGATCCACTTGGATTCTCTTTTTCTCAGTTTGAGTTCTCTATTTCCACCTCTTGGACCCATCAGAATCTGTTCTACGGCATAATAGCATAGAAGTGAGCTGTTGGACAAATGGTAGTCAGCAAAATGCCGTGCTACGGGGTAATGAGGGTCTTTGTTGGTAATTGCCCTGAGATGTTCTAAAACCCTCTTTTTGGCCATCAAGGTCGTGCTCCCTACATATCTTTTGTTACATGGGCACTCCAGGACATAGATAACATGCGTGGTACTACAAGTAAGGAACTGTGTTATGGTTCTGTTTTTCTTATAGCCAGGCACACTGAATTCCCTCACCATGTGGCTATACCGGCACGCCTTGCAGTGACCGCAAGGGTAAAAACCCTTGAGGTTGCGTGTGCCTGACTTGCGGGGTTCTGTGATGTCCCCATGCATCAACATGTCCCTCAGACTACGACCTTTACGGTACATATTTTAGGTCTGTCGCTGATGGTTGGGCCCACTACGTTGTCACTTTTGAGGATATTCCAGTTCTCAGTTAGGATTTTATGTACCTTATGTGAGTCCCTATTGTATGTGAGAATCACTCTTGTTTCCGGTGGTTCGTTTTTCTCTTCTATAGCCTCCTTAGGTTTCCGTGTACTCTCTCTGGTGATAGTTCTTATCTTAGATACTGCCCTGTTGAGTACCCACTTGGGATACCCTCGTGCTGTGAATCTAGATAGCATGACTTCCTTTTCCTTGAGATAAGTCTCATCTCTGCTGCAATTTCTTCGTGCTCTCAACAGCTCACCATATGGAATACTCCATTTCAGGGTATTAGGGTGGCTGCTGAGAGCATGAAGAAGGCTGTTCCCTGCTGTGTCCTTCCTGAACAGTCTAATTTGTAGGGTGCCTTGTGTTGCTTTAACTTTGACATCCAGAAATTCTATTTCTTCCCTACTCATAGTGTGAGTCAGTACAATATTGTAGGTGTTCTCATTCAGTTTAGTTATGAAGTTAATGGCTTCCGATTCACTCCCTTTCCAAATTACGAAAAGGTTGTCTATGTACCGTAGGCCACTCAATCAGAGGGGGCCCCTGAAGCAAATGAGGTAGAGAAAAGTCAGGGGAAAAAGGCAGGCTACTCAAAACAGAATTTCTCTATCATAATACTTAATATGCGCTAAAAGTCGCTAATATACAAACACCAGGAAGCTGGCCAAAAAGACAAAGGCATGTCACAAGGCACACATTAGAAACATATCAAAATTTATTAATACTTCATTAACATCTTATTTGTAAAATGAACGTATATAACATCCCACGCCACACTCACTCACACATTCAAACCAACAGATTCATACTCTCACATACCAACACATCCTAAAAATCAGGAATTCAGTCATACTCATACCAACAATACAGAAGATAGAAACAAATGGACCAAATTTAACGGATAGAGATGGCAATGATCCTAATCTAAACATAGGTAAATAATCCAACATTTAGATAGCGCCAAATTTATCTAGAGTCCTCAAAATACATTCGAGTTAGGGTGATAGCCAAAAATGTAGATCATGAATTAGATGCGGTCCATAAACTAGAGACAACGCCGACGCTAATCATCTATAGGGAGTGTCTTTGAGAATATCTCAAAATATGTGGACCATTTTTTACAGGACTATGTTGTCACACTTCCGTCTCATGTCAAGGATACAAAAGACTTTTTAAGTAAAATAGAGGACATTGTATGGGAAGAAGAATATGTGTTTATCACCCTTGATGTCTCTTCCCTCTATACGATTATAGATCACAACCAAGGCATTCGTGCATGTACACATTACTTGAATGAGAAACATATAATGTACCTTGCACACACTACCATGCTCATTCACATGATGTATCTATGTCTTCAAAATAACATCTTTATGTTTAATGGCGATCTGTACATACAAGTCCTGGGGACAGCGAAGGGCACGTGCTTTGCCCCAAGCTTTGCCAACCTGTTCCTAGGCTTGGGGGAGAAGGAGATACGTGAAGATACAAGACTTGCCCTGGATTTCGAAAAGGTCGTAGTATGGCTACGGTACATAGACCACCTTTTCGTAATTTGGAAAGGGAGTGAATCGGAAGCCATTAACTTCATAACTAAACTGAATGAGAACACCTACAATATTGTACTGACTCACACTATGAGTAGGGAAGAAATAGAATTTCTGGATGTCAAAGTTAAAGCAACACAAGGCACCCTACAAACTAGACTGTTCAGGAAGGACACAGCAGGGAACAGCCTCCTTCATGCTCTCAGCAGCCACCCTAATACCCTGAAATGGAGTATTCCATATGGTGAGCTGTTGAGAGCACGAAGAAATTGCAGCACAGATGAGACTTATCTCAAGGAAAAGGAAGTCATGCTATCTAGATTCACAGCACGAGGGTATCCCAAGTGGGTACTCAACAGGGCAGTATCTAAGATAAGAACTATCACCAGAGAGAGTACACGGAAACCTAAGGAGGCTATAGAAGAGAAAAACGAACCACCGGAAACAAGAGTGATTCTCACATACAATAGGGACTCACATAAGGTACATAAAATCCTAACTGAGAACTGGAATATCCTCAAAAGTGACAACGTAGTGGGCCCAACCATCAGCGACAGACCTAAAATATGTACCGTAAAGGTCGTAGTCTGAGGGACATGTTGATGCATGGGGACATCACAGAACCCCGCAAGTCAGGCACACGCAACCTCAAGGGTTTTACCCTTGCGGTCACTGCAAGGCGTGCCGGTATAGCCACATGGTGAGGGAATTCAGTGTACCTGGCTATAAGAAAAACAGAACCATAACACAGTTCCTTACTTGTAGTACCACGCATGTTATCTATGTCCTGGAGTGCCCATGTAACAAAAGATATGTAGGGAGCACGACCTTGATGGCCAAAAAGAGGGTTTTAGAACATCTCAGGGCAATTACCAACAAAGACCCTCATTACCCCGTAGCACGGCATTTTGCTGACTACCATTTGTCCAACAGCTCACTTCTATGCTATTATGCCGTAGAACAGATTCTGATGGGTCCAAGAGGTGGAAATAGAGAACTCAAACTGAGAAAAAGAGAATCCAAGTGGATCCTTGATCTCGAGACCAGGTACCCTATGGGACACAATCAGGACGAAGAATTAGCAACACACTTGATTGAAGAGTAGACTGTTGCAATTCACATATATGAACTCCACCCAGATTGAACTCTTTTCTCCATGATGTTTATAGAATTTTTTTAATGTGCACATATGTACTGTACATTGACAGATGCATTTGCAATTTTAACTCTGTGTTTTCTTGTTCTTTCTTCACAGGAGGAAAGGAAGGGGCCCACCGAATATCCACGGTCACTTCACGGGCCACCTACCCTTTTCTTCCCCTCTTCAGGGAGTGCATCATCGAACTGATAGATAAGAAATTTTCACTTACTTTCACTGTTACACATTATTGTTTTTTGTAATTTTGGTACTTGTGACCTTCATAAGCATTTCTTCTGCCACTTGGCGCTAGTATTGTTTCAGTGCACAGTCTATTAACCTAGGCCACCTTGTCCAATTTAGAAAAACCGGTTACCTCCGAAGCGCAGCGTGTAGGCTTTAGCGTATGAGTTGTATTTCGCATCAGATACAGTTGCGTCAGTAATTTGTCAATTATGCGCATGCCACACTGTATAGCCACACCAGCACAACATTAGCCTCGGTATTTATTGAGCACTTGCATCAAAGGCTATGGATAGTGACAATAATTGTTTTACTATCTGTTGGAGGTCTACATCTGTAGAATAGAAGAATATGCCTTTGATTTACTGGCTCTTGCAGTGTAGCAAAGAATATTATTCTAAGCTTTCTCTGTCCCTCTGGTACAAGCAATTTGCAAATTTAATCTAATATATGATTATTGTTGAGTAAAATGTTACCAATACAGTGTCATATATGTATGTGTACCGTTACCCATTGGATTATGTATATACATGCCAATTCCAATATGGCCGCTATAGTTGCAGTGCAGTGAAATGTGATCTACATTTGAAGTCCTTTCTTTATGTTTTGGCCCTAGTACCAAGCCTATGTAATGCACCACGTCACAATGCTCAGTGTGTGATCAAGAAAGTTTACCTTTCGAAACGCGTTACATCCTGAGAAAATAAACACGTTTTTCTTCCAACCTCTTCTGAGAGCGCGCTTTACTGGCTCGAAGTGTGGATTACTATTGCCGGTTTGAGCTCTACTGGCACAGCGCGACACCAAACTACGGGTGGATTTCCCAGGAGGAGCTTCTAGTATATATATCTATATACCTGAGATTATATATATATATATCTATATATATATATCTGAGATTATATATCTATATATATCTGAGATTATATATATCTATATATCTGAGATTATATATATATATATATATATATATATATATATATATATATATATATATATATATAAACAAAACCCTTTCAGGCATAGAGTGACGCATAAATTATGCTAATCCTACGCTTAAAGACTTTGATAGAAATGCAGACATTTGAGGTGAGCAAATTTAGAGTGTCGCTGGTGTTGAGAGTGCTCTGTATTGGAACTGCTTTCCACCTAAACTTGAGAACTACCCAGAGTTCTCTGCTTCTTTTTTTGCATAATTTATGCATCACTCTATGCCTGAAAGGGTTTTGTTTTGACTTATATTGGGTGCTCCCTTTTGTCTGGACAAAGCTATACCTCTCTGAAGAGCTCTAATGAGAGCGAAACACGTGTCAGGGGTTGGTTTTATTCATTTCAGGTTGGCTTTGATGGTATTTTACCAATCCAAAGCTGTAATACTGTGCCTGGAGTGGTAAAAGGCTTTGGCCATTTTACAGCTCGGCATGGATAGCACTGTGCTAATCCTATGCTTAAAGACTTTGCTGTGGAAATGGTAAAAGACTTTGTCTCTTTCTATCTCGGCGTGGATGGCACTGTGCTAATCCTATGCTTAAAGACTTTGATAGAAAAGCAGGCATTTGATGTGAGCAAATTTAGAGTGTCGCTGGTGTTGAGAGTGCTCTATATTGGAGCTGCTTTCCACCTAAACTTGAGATCTAACCAAAGTTCTCTGCTTCTTTTTTGCTAATATATATGATCAAGGTCCCACGAGGATCGAAACGCGTATTTATTTATTTATATATTAACTGAAAAAACCAAAGGTTACAGGGACGTTATAGTTAGGCTGACATTTCACTCATACAAAACCAGAGAAATTCAGCAGTTATAATTAACTGAGCTAACTATAACTCGCGCCCCCGCAATGTACTGCTTATGACCTCACATATTACATCTCTCATGACATGGTCAGTGACATCACTGATGACATCATCTAGTGACTGTATTTTTAAAATGTTTATGAGTGTTAAAGATATAAACCAAGGTGTATTGATGGATCAGTGGGTGTATGAGTGCCTGTATCAATGCTTCAGTAGGTGCGTGACTGACTGTATAAGTGAGTGATTAGGTGTCTCAGTGAATATATGGGTCACTGACTAGGTTGTCTGAATGTCTGTATCAGTCTGTCAGTTGGTGTCGATGTGGCTGTATGGGTTGGTGAGTTGGTGCATGTGTGGGTGTATGGGTGATTGATCGGTTGTCTGTGTACCTGTGTGGGTGGGTGAGAGGGTGTGTGACTGCCTGCATTGATGAGTGAGTGCATGAGTTAGTGGGTTTATGGGTTAGTGAGTATAAGAGAAGGGCTGTATAAGTGACTGAGTGTGTCTATGGCTGTGTCGGTGAGTGAATAGATGTGTCAGTGGTATATGGGTGAGTAAGTGGATATGTGAAAGGCAGTATAGGTAAGAGATGGAGTATATCAGTGACTATGTGTGACTGATGTGAGTGACAGATTGTGATAGTGGCTGTATGGGTTAGTGAGTGCGTGTGTGAGGGTCTGTATGGGTCAGTGATTATATGTTAGCATCTGTATGAGTAAGTGAGTGGGTGTGTGTGTGTGTGTATAACTTTATAGGTGAGTAAATGGCTGTCTGATTGACTCTATAGGTGAGTGAGTAGGTGTGTGAGTAGCTCTATGAGTGACTGACTGTGTGAGTGGCTGTATGAGTGGATATATCAGTGGCTATATTAGTGAGTTAGTTGGTGTACGGGTGGCTGTATGGGTGACTGAGTGGATGTGTGTTTAGACCTATTAATTAGTGAGTGGGTATGAAAGTACTGGTATGGGTGTGTCAATGGTTTTGAGAATGGTAGTGTGGAAGTTGCAGTGGGTGTATGAAAGGTTACATGGGGTGTGAGTGGGTTCATCAGAGAGTCTGTGGATGATGTCATCAGTGATGTCATTTGAGATGTCATCAGTGATGATCAGCCTTCTCCTGACTACTATTGCTCCTTCACTTCAAAATGCTTACAGTATCGATTGTTGGCCACAGCTCCATCTATTGGGCTAAAGAGGCTGCAAAAAAGAGAGGTATTGACAGAGACTTGGGTTTGCCAAATGTGCAGATTTCTTGGTTTGGCCAGAGAGGTTTAAAGGTTCATCAGTTGCTGGCTTTGGTTAAATCCATTGTGGATTCCCAAGCTCCTCACCTCATGATTGTGCACTGTGGTGGCAATGACCTAGGCACATTGACTGGGGTAGGTCTGGAAATCCTAATGAAAGAAACCTTTGCAGAACTGATGTCGCTTTTCCCTCACACTGTCATGGTGTACTCTAATATATGCCAAAGACAGAAATAGAAGTGGTCAAATCAATTCTGTCCATAGATTGACAAAGCCAGGAAACATGTTAATAAAACTGTTTCTGCATTCCTCAGAGATCATCGCATGGGCTGTATCTATAACAACCACCTGCATTTTGACATGCATGGAATTTATAGAATAGATGGAGTGCACTTTACAGATGAAGGCCTGGTCAGAGACCTGCTCTCTCCCCCAGCAGCTGCGCTGTTTGTGCCGCTGACCCAGTTCACTACTGTCTGGTAGGTGTTCGAGGCCCTCCTCCACCTGCAGGCTCCTGCCTGCAACTCATCCCTGCGCCTCATCCCTGGTGGTCCAGTGGGAGAGCCTTGCTCTTCTGCTGGTCCGCTGCTGTCTGTCTCTGTGTTTGTGCCCGTTTTCTGTCTTTTGACTGTCTTTTTCTGTATTGTGCCTTGTTATTGTCATTTCTGTTTTGTTTTTGTCTGTTTTATTTCCTTTTTTGTATTGTGCCTGATTATTGTCACCTCTGTATTCTGTTTTGTTTTTGCCTGTTTAAATTCCTTTTTGTACCTGGTTGATCCTATTGTTGTGCTCCGTGCCCGCTCGCTGCCCTTTCCTGCTGCTGCTGCCCCGTGGCCCCTCCCCCCTGCTGGTTCCGGTTCCCGCTCCCGCCTCCCAGCTGCGCTCCCCTTCCCTATTTAATGGCTGCCGCTGCGTGGCCGTGCTGCTGGCGCGCCAAAGGCAAGCCCATCTGCACCCATCTGTGACCCAACCGTGCCCAGCACCAGGGACCCTGGTTCTCTGACCACCCACCACTACGAATCAGCTGCCCTCCTCGCACTCAACCCCGGAAGGAACAACAACTGCCAGCTGTCTATGCCGAAAACCAACCACGGCCAGTTCTCCTGCCGACACTGCCGACAATCCTTCACCATCCTCCGCACCCCCTCGACCCCCACACCCACGCCAGACGCCAGCACCACATTAGCCCTGAAGTGCATCCTCCTCAACGTGAGCTCACTCCACAGACATGTTGTAGAGATCTGGGACCTCCTCGATACCCTCTCACCAGACGTCGCCTTCTTCACGGAAACCTGGACCAACACCTCCTCCGCCACCGACATCGCCACCGCCATCCCTGACGGATACAAGATCCAGAGGAAGGACCATCCCAACCGCACGGGAGGAGGACTCACCATCGCACACAAGAGCTCCCTCCGACTCTCCACCTCCAACACGAGCGACTCCCCTTTTTCCCTTCCACTACCGAATACCTTCACTTCCAGATCCAGACCAGCCCCAGAACAACGCTTCACGGCACCCTCGCCTACAGACCCACCGGGCCTTGCACTTTGTTCACCCCTACCATCGAAGACCTCATCGCACCCCACGCCATCACCTCCATGGACTACATCCTCATCGGAGACCTGAACTTCCACCTTGACAACCTCAGAGACCCCAACTCCACCGCCCTCCTGAAAAACCTCACCAATATCGGACTGAAACAGCTCATCACCACCCCTACCCACAAGGCAGGACACACCCTCGACCCCATCTTCGCAGGAGGGAACAACATCCGCTTCAGCCACACCACGCATCCCCTCTGGACAGACCACCACTGCGTCCACTTCTCTTTCAACACTGCCACTGCTCACAAACCCACTCCACACCCACCGCGAAGGAACTGGAGCAAGGTCACTGAGGAGCACATCAACTCCACCCTCATCCACGATCCTCCCCTGCCTCGACAGACGCCAACTCTGCAGCCAAGGAACTACACCAGTGGATCACCAACTGCGCAGACAAGCTAACACCCCTCCGCAACCCCAACAGACAACGCCCCCTGAAGGCCACCTGGTTCACCACCGACCTCCAAGAACCCATACGCACCTGCAGACAGCTCAAAAAACGATGGAGAAACAGCAAAACCACTGAAGACCAGACCACCTACAAGAACGCCATGACAGAATACCACCAACTCATAAGATCCATCAAAAGGACCTTCATCCTGGACAAAATACTCACCAACTCCAGCAACTTGAAGGAACTCTTCAACATCATCCAGCAATTCACCAAACCCCCCAGCGAAGCCACGGACATCACACCCTCCCAGGACCTCTGCAACAAGCTCGGCTCCTACTTCCACCTGAAAATCAAGGCCCACTACAACAACTTCAACGAACAGACACCAGAAACCACCTTTTCCTCCAGCAATGACAGCCAACGCACCATCACCACCTGGACCGCGGTTACCACCGAAGATACCGCCACGACCATGAAGAGCATTCACTCAGGAGCTCCCACGGACCCCCACCCACCGCACATCTTCCACAGAGCCGCCACCGCCATAGCGCCCGAGCTACGATGCACCATCAACACCACCTTCAAATCCGACACATTCCCCAACGACTGGAAACACGCAGAAGTCAAGCCCCTCCTCAAGAAATCCTCTGCAGACCCGACGGACCTGAAAAACTACCAACCCATCTCTCTCCTTCCCTTCGCAGACAAAGTCACCGAGAGGATCGTCAACGCCCAGCCGACAAACTTCATCGAAGAGAACACCATCCTTGACTCTTCCCAATCTGGATTCCGCAGCAACCACAGCACCGAGACCGCCCTCCTTGCCACCACAGACGACATCCGCACGCTCCTCGACCAAGGCCACACCGCGGCCCTCATCCTACTAGACCTCTCCACAGCCTTCAACACAGTCTCCCACCACACTCTTGCAGCCAGACTCCATGATGCCGGCATACAGGGAACCGCCCTCGACTGGCTCCGCCCCTTCCTCGTCGGCAGAACCTAAAGGATCAGCCATCAGCCCTTCCTCCCCGAACCCACAGAGATCAACTGCAGAGTACCCCAAGGATCATCGCTCAGTCCCACGCTCTTCAACATCTACATGGCCCCCCTCACCGTCATCATCAGACAGCATGGACTCAGCTCATCCTCTCCCTCACGAAGGACCCCGAAGCCACTAGACTCAGCTTCCAGGAAGGATGAAAGACTTTGCAGCTTGGATGAGCAGCAGCTGTCTGAAGCTTAACTCGGAGAAGACAGAAGTCCTCGTCCTTGGACCCACCCCCTCAGCTTGGGACAACACCTGGTGGCCCACTGCCCTTAGCAACCCCCCCACCCCAACAGACCACGGCCTCCACCTCGGCATCATACTCGACTCCTCCCTCACCATGGCCTGCCAGATCAATGCCGTTGCCTCCACCTGCTTTAACACCGTCCGCATCCTTCGCAAGACCTTCAAGTAGATCCCCCCTGAAGCCAGAAAGACCGTCACCCACACACTCATAACTAGCAGACTGGACTACGGAAATGCCCTCTACGCTGGAATCAACAAACCCCTGCTCCAGACCATCCAGAACACTGCGGCCAGACTCGTCCTCGGCATCCCACGACATGAGCACATCACCCAACACATGTGAGACCTCCACTGGCTCCCCGTCGAGAAGAGAGTAACCATCAAGCTTCTCACCCACGCCTACAAATCTCTCCACAACACCGGACCCAAATACCTCAATGAAAGAGTCTCCTTCCAAGTACCCAAAAGAAACCTCTGCTCCGCCAACCTCGCCCTAGCAGAAACCTGCGCATCCGCAGAACCAGAGCGGGTGGAAGAGCCTTCTCCTAAGTCACGGCTAAGGCCTGGAATGAGCTCCCGGTCAACATCAGACGTGCCCCTACTCTGCACACCTTCAGGAAGAGCCTCAAGACATGGGTCTTCGGCTGACCCAGAGCTGCACCACCCCCCCAGCGCCTTGCGACCCTCATGGGTGAGTAGCACGCTTCACAATTCCCTGATTGATTGATTGAAGGCAACATGGTGTTTCCAAGTAACCTGAAACTCTGCATCCAGCCTTATGTGAAGCAGCCATATACATGCAACCAACACAACGGCTCTTGTCAGAGCCACCCTAGTACCCAAAATATTGTGAAGTGTTTTTCTAAAGGTTTTTTTTTTCCTCTTTAGTTTTTGGGGATCTTTGCAAAGATGTCGAGATCCACGCGGACACATCGCGAAAACAGAAAACAAAAGCAGGCACTCAATGGCCACCAACACATCCAAAAATAATATGTTAAAAAAAAAATTCTGAACATTGCCCTACACACATTACTATATACACACTTCTTTCAAAACATGTTTAAATTCATATTTTTGTACTAAGTTTCTTTAAAAACCATCTTTCAGACCTATTTTTTGTTTTCGCAGTTATTCGGGACATCGCAATGACGTTGTTAACCGCGACGATCGCGCCTTTCCCATAAAGTGAAAACACATATATGCACAGACATTACAGTATTCTACACTCTAGAGGTTTATTACTGTACACTTCAAACTCATGTTTTTCCATTGTATTTCTAGAACAACCATCTCTAAAACCTATTTTCCGTTTTTGCGGTGAATCCGGAGTTCGCGATGACGTCGCTCATAGCCATCCCCGCGGGTACGTCGCGAAAGCGAAAGACAAAAGCAGGATTTCAATAGCCACCACCACATAAAAAAATTATAACTATATAATTAATTCTAACCATCACAGTAGATAACTCACTATATAAATAATTCTATAAAAACATTTATCAGAATCTCAATATCTCTATAAGAATGCGCATTAATGGTTCACCAATATTTGCGATGATGTTGATAATCGCGATGTCCCCGCGATGGTACACGGGGGGCCGCACTGGCTGTCGCGGTGTGCGTGCGATTAAAAAAATCAATTTGGGACACATAACTTGTGTCACTAACACCGCCATTTCTCAACCATGGGGTCAGAGTATCTCCACCCTGACCCCTTGTGTGGGCTTTCACACACATTTTCAGCCCCGGGAACCATTTCCAATAGATAAAATGACGGCCGGAACTTTCTATTCAGGTTGCGACCAGCCAATCAGAGCATTCCACTTGGCACGTGCCTTCCCGATTCATCGCGAAACCTTCATGAAATATCTGCAGCCGGAGATATCACTATAATTTTAAACTTAAATTTCTCAAAAACTTCTGAATGGATTTACACCAAATGAGCAACATGCAATTCCTTGAACCAACATCTACCTCCCCGCCAAATTTTGTGTAAGTCCATTCAGCGGTTCGGGCTGTAGAGGTGGCTAAAGGATCCTATGGGAATTAACATTACAAATGCAACCTTATTTTGTGCCCCAAATTCTCAGTCCCCACTGCACGGATCACCCCCAAACTTTCCCAATCAATAGTACCCACTGTGACACTTTTTTGGCAAAATTTCATGCAGATTGGTCAAACTACGTCAAAGATATAGCCAAGTCAAAAAATGCTTTTCCTATGGAAAGTAGATCCTAATTATGACAACCTACTGGCAACTGCCAGTAGGTAATATCTGAGAATATATATATATATATGAGATTATATATATGATTATATATATGATTATATGTATATGAGATTTTGTGTGTATATATATATATATATATATATATATATATTCACTGAAAAAACCATAGGTTTTAGGGACAGTTTTAGTTACTTGGACATTGCACTCGTACAAAACCCGTGAAATTCCCCCGTTATAGTTAGTTCAGCTAACTATAACTCGCGCCCTGCAATGCACTGCTGATGACGTCACATATTACATCACTCATGACATGGTCAGTGACATCACTGATGACATCACTGATGACATCTCAAATGACATCACTGATGACATCATCCAGTGACTGTGTGTTTCTGTAAAGTTTAAATATGTTTAATATATATAGGGAAAGGCATATTGAAGAATGAGTGGGTGTATAAGTGTCTGAATGGATGATTTAGTAGGTGCGTGACTGACTCTATGAGTGAGTGATTAAACGTATCTTACTGAATGCATGGGTTAATGACTAAACTGTGTGAATGTCTGTATCTGTCTGTCTGTTGGTGTGTAAGCGGCTGCATGGGTTTGCGAATAGCTACATGAGTGTCTATATGGGTTATTGATTTGTTGTTTGAGTATCTGTATGGGTGCCTGAGTGTTTGTGTGGGTGGGGTGTGTGTGACTCTGTGCATAGATGTGTGAGTGGGTGATTCACTGGGTGCATGTTTTCAAGAGTGCATCTGTGATGGACTGTATGGGTGGGTGAGTGTGTGTATGGCTGTGTTAGTGAGTAAATGTATATCTCAGTGGTACATGTGTGAGTAACTACATATGTGAAAGGCAGTATATATGTGTGTTGGAGTATATAAATGGCTATAAGTGAGAGTGTGTGATTGTGAGAGTGGCTGTATGGATGAGTGTGTGCTTGTATCAGTGATTGTGTAAGAGCGTAAGAATGTGCTAGTATTTGTATGAGTAAGTGAGCTGGTGTGTGTATAACTGTATAGGTAAGTAAATGGGAGTGTGATTAATTATTTGCATGACTGACTAGGTGTGTGAGTACCTCTATGGATGAGTGGAGGTGTGTGAGTGTGTATATAGGTGTATGAGTGCATATGATAGTCCTGTACTGAGTGACCTTAAGTATGAGTGATTGTACTGGTGAGAGAGTAAATGTGTGTGTAGACCTAATAATCAGTGAGTGGGTATGTAGTTTTTGGTGTTGGAGTGTCTATGGTTTTGAGAATGGCAGTCTGTAATTTAGAGTGGGTATATCAAAGGTTATATTAGGGTGTGAGAAGATGCATGAAATTATCACATGGATGATGTCATCAGTGATGTCATCAGTGATGTCATTTGAGATGTCATCAGTGATGTCATCAGTGATGTCACTGACCATGTCATGAGTGATGTAATATGTGACGTCATCAGCAGTGCATTGCAGGGCGCGAGTTATAGTTAGCTGAACTAACTATAACGGGGAATTTCACGGGTTTTGTACGAGTGCAATGTCCAAGTAACTAAAACTGTCCCTAAAACCTATGGTTTTTTCAGTGAATTTCAAAGGTTTTTTAAATGCTAATTTGTAACTATAACGTGTCTGAAACCTATGGTTTTTTCAGTGAATTTCAAAGGTTTTTTAAATGCTAATTTGTAACTATAACGTGTGTGAAACCTATGGTTTTTTCAGTGAATTTCAAAGGTTTTTTAAATGCTAATTTCTAACTATAACGTGACTGAAACCTACGGTTTTTTCAGTGAATTTCAAAGGTTTTGTAAATGACAATTTTTAAATGTATTAATTGTTATATTAATTTTTTTCATACTGATTTACGACATTTTTAGAAACAATTTTTTTTTACATATTTTATTTTTTAAATTACATTGTAATTACATTATACATTACATTACAAAAAATACTTTCTCAGAATGAATTACTTTAGTTTAAATACTTTGCAGATAGGCAATAGACTTTTAAGTACAGTAGTTACAGTTGTTGCAATGGGCAACACATTTTCAAACACAATGCAACATTCAGCTCAATGTGAATTTCTAGTTAAATGCAATTAGTTACTTTATGGATTACTTTTGTAACCACAGGACTGGATCCTAGATTCAGTCCTGGTACATCTCCTGTAAACAGTTGAGTAAAAGCGTTTTGGTTACAGTCGTGATTTTTAAGGAATATTATTGTATTTTAAAAGTTGACACTTAGAAACTTTTTCTCATAGAATCACCAATGTTATCCTATGGAAGGAAATTCACTTAGCAGGTAAAAACTGTTATCGTTACTTTTTCTTACTCAGTGTTGGATCCTGGATCCAGCACTGGTGCATCTCCTGTAAACAGTTGAAAAAATGCGTTTAAGTCATACAGGCGATTTTTAAGGAATATTTGTAGTTTGTGAAAATCAACACTTTGAAACTTTTTGCTGAAAACCAGTCAATCTTAGCCTATGAAGGAAATTCAAGTTACCGGTAAGTACGGTTAAAATTACTTTTGAGGATCAGTACTGGGCTGAAAGATGCAGCACTGAGGTCTCTCCTGATAACAGGTGAGTAAATCGGAATTCGTATTTCGGCTGATTTTAGAGGAATATTTTAAAGTTCCAAAACTCCACACTTAGAAGAATTTCCAAGTGAAACCAGTCAATGTTAGCCTATGGAAGGAAATTCAAGTTACTGGTAAGTACGGTTAAAATTACTTTTCAGGGCCAGTACTGGGCTGAAAGATGCAGCACTGAGGTCTTTCCTGATAACAGGTGAGTAAATCAGAATTTGGATTTCGGCTGATTTTAGAGGAATATTTGTATGTTTCAAAAATCAACACTTAGAAACTTTTTCAGCAAAAAGCAGGCAATGATATCCTATGGAAGGAAATTCAAGTTACCGGTAAGTATGGTTAAAATTACTTTTCAGGACCAGTACTGGGCTGAAAGATGCAGCACTGAGGTCTCTCCTGATAACAGGTGAGTAAATCGGAATGCGTATTTCGGCTGATTTTAGAGGAATATTTTAAAGTTCCAAAACTCCACACTTAGAAGAATTTCCAAGTGAAACTAGTCAATGTTAGCCTATGAAGGAAATTCAAGTTACCGGTAAGTACGGCTAAAATTACTTTTCAGGACCAGTACTGGGCTGAAAGATGCAGCACTGAGGTCTCTCCTGATAACAGGTGAGTAAATCGGAATTCGTATTTCGGCTGATTTTAGAGGAATATTTTAAAGTTCCAAAACTCCACACTTAGAAGAATTTCCAAGTGAAACCAGTCAATGTTAGCCTATGGAAGGAAATTCAAATTACTGGTAAGTATGGTTAGAATTACTTTTCAGGACCAGTACTGGGCTGAAAGATACAGCACTGAGGTCTCTCCTGATAACAGGTGAGTAAATCGGAATTCGTATTTCGGCTGATTTTAGAGGAATATTTGCACAATGGTGAAGGGAGGGGCGGGGCCTGAGGTTACATCTGTGTAAACGCGCCCGTGGCGCGTTTTAAGTTGGGGGATTAAGTCCCCTTGAATCCTGAGGGTCCCTAGGGGCCAACTAGCCCACCAGGAACCTCCAATATGCGCCAGGGGCTGCGTTGCAGAGACGTGTAGAGAGGCCACACCCCTTTACACCTCTCTGCAACGCAGCTCTGTGGCGCTTTCTGGATGTACCTGTTGGGCTAGTTGGCCCCGAGGGACCCTCAGGATTGAAGGGGATTTAATTCCCCATCTTAAAACGCGCCACGGGGCCTGTTTGCACACATGTCACCTGAAGCCCCGCCCCCTCCCTTCACCACTGTGCAAACGCGCCCCGTGGCGCGTTTTAAGTTGGGGGATTAAGTCCCCTTGAATCCTGAGGGTCCCCGGAGTCCAACTAGCCCACCATATACCTCCAAAAGCGCCACAGAGCTGCGTTGCAGAGAGGTGTAAAAGGGGCGTGGCCTCTGTACACCTCTCTGCAAGGCAGCCCCCTAGCGCATACTGGAGGTTCCTGGTGGGCTAGTTGGCCTCCAGGGACCCCCAGTATTCAAGGGGAATTCGTTCCCTCTCTGCAAACGCGCCAGGGGGCGCGTTTGCAGAGTGGTGAAGGAAGGGGCGGGGCCTGCGGGCCCGATCGTTTTCTTTTTTTTTTTGTCCTCTGAAGGGGGGCTGTGTGGCCCCCTTCCTTTTTTCTGTTTTTGGGCCCTGGGGACCCCATCCCCCAGGGCCTTACCCCTTTTTAAATTTAAAAAAAAAAAAAAACGGGAAGGGGGCAGCGTGGCCCCCTTTCCCCGGGCCTGTATTGGCCCCGGGGACCCCATCTCCCGGGGCATGGCCTCTATTTTTATTTTTAATATTTTGAGGGGGCTGCGTGGCCCCCTCCTCTGGCCATTTTAAGGCCCGGGGACCCCATCCCTCGGGCCGGCCATACCTTTTTTTTTTTTTTATTATTTTTGAAAACTTTGGGGAGGGGGGCCGCGTGGCCCCCTCCCGGGCCACTACTTGCCCCGGGGACCCCATCCCCCGGGGCCTGGCCTCTCGTTGGGGACTGTGGGGGTCCCCAAACCCCCACAGTCCCGCCGGCTCCCCACGTCCCTTGGGAGCCGGCATTGCTGTTCCACATGGGGAGCAGCTGACATGCTGCTCCCCATGTGGAAAAGCAATCGGCTTTGGATATTGGAAGAGAGAGCAGGTTTCCTCCCGTCCTGTCATTGCAAACAGCAGTGTCCCGGGGGTAGGCACCCCGGGACACTGCAGGAGCCGGCCCTGGGGGGTGGCGGTCCCCAGGGCCACCACAGGCTCCAGGAGGGGGGCCGCACGGCCCCCCTCCCATCGTGTGCACATATTTAAATGTTTAGTGCCCCGGGGCGGTGGCGGTCCCCGGGGCGTGTGGGGGCTGGAGCCCCCCACACAGGTTTTCCATTTAAAAAAAGAAGCCCCGGGAGGTGGTGGTCCCGGGGCTGCGGGAGGGCTCAGAGCCCTCCCGCACCATTATGCATAAAGCCCCGGGGGTGGCGGTCCCCGGGGCTTGGGGGCCCTTAGAGGCCCCCACACATAAAATTAACCCCCCCAGCATGCCCCCGGGACTTGGCCCACCCGGGGGCCAATTAACATCGAAGCGCGGGAGACCGCGCTTCGATTTTTTTTCGGCAGGATTCGCGCACCCTGAGCGCATCCTGCCGATTTTTTTAAAAAAAAATGCTTTTTTGCCCAGGGGGTCCTTGTGGGACCCCTGAGCAGGCCTAAGGGGTTAGGGTGTTTCTACCCTGCCCCCTTTGTGCGTTTTGCGCACTTGTTTCTTTTTTTTTCTCGGCGGGATACGCGCACCCTAAGCGCATCCCGCCGATTTAAAAAAAAAAATCTTTTCTGCCCAGGGGTCCTTGTGGGACCCCTGAGCAGACCTAGGGGTCAGGGTGTTTCTACCCTGCCCCCTTTTGCGCTTTGCGCACTTGTTTCTGTCCCTCGGTTCTACCGAGGGACAAAATGGCTGCCAACACTTCCTGAATCGGAATGTTGACAGCCAGCTGACAGCCAATTAGCATGCAGCTCGTGATCGGGACGGTGCGCGCAGGGTGCGCTGAGGGTACGCGTATCCGACGCGCCCATAGATATATATGTACTTTTACTTTTGATTTTCTCAGGAACTACTGAACGGATTTACACCATTTAAACAAAAGGCACCAGTCTGAACCAAGGACTACCTCTTTGCCAAATTTGGTGTAATTCCGTTCAGCAGTTCGGGCTGTAGCTGCGACTAAAGGTTCCTATGGAAAAATGAATGGGGAAAACGCGTTTTGGGACCCCCTTTTTCTCGGCCCCCGCTTCACATATCACCCCGAGACTTTCAGGGTAGGAGCGGAGCGGAGCGCCCAACAAGTTGGAAACTTTCACGAAGATTCGTCAACCGGCGCCAACGTTATTTCAAATAGAATGTCACGGATTTCCTATGGATAATAGGTTGTAACTATAACTATCTACTGGCGACCGCGAGTAGATAATATATATATATATATATATATATATATATATATATATGAGATTTTATATATATATATATATGAGATTTTATATATATGAGATTATATATATGGGATTATATATGGGATTATATTGTTATATGGTTCTTAGGCACATTATCGACATTGCTAAGTTAGCATGAGCTTCGCTGCCATGATGCTGCTTTTGCGCACGCTACTACATGACTTTGTTTTTGCAAGACTTTGTTTGTGCCTTTCACATGAGAACGGGTTGCTTTTCGCGTTCTCTGCCTTTCCTGGAGTTTAGTCTGAACACAATGTACAAGGTCGATAAGCAATGCTACTTGTTATTCTGTTCTGGTCAGCCCCTAGCACCTAGACATAACATGCTACACAGCTGCAGTACTGAAGACTCGTGCTTTGATATAACGTTGTTGCATGTTGTTTTAACACACTTGGAGAAAGCCGGTCCATGGAGAAGAGCTCTGCTGTTCTTATGATGTAAACCTTGCATCCAGGCTTTGAGGTATGGGGTCTGCTGTCAAAGCCCAGAGATCGTCCTTTTTATAAAATAAACTTCTTCTAGTCAAGGGGAGGGTGGTCAGGCCTATAGGCCCTTATTTCCACAGTCTTTATAGAATGACTTCTCCCTTTGTATTCTATGGAATTGTAACAATGCTAACTGTGCTGAGTTTATGCATTTTGCTGCTTGTAGTGGCACGTATACTGTATTGTAGCACAATAGTTAAAATAAACATTTTGAACTATTTCAGTGACTCTGCTTATTCTCATTGTGGACAAGTATGAGTGAGTGAGTGAAAGAGTACGTCTTGTTCCCGCGATTCCTGAGAGAGTCGGGAGTGTCGTGTTCTGGGTTGTCTAATCATTTGTAGCTCCGTGATATTTGGAGGAGAACGAATGAGACACTATAGCTAGTCGGTTTGGGATTTTGGGTACTGATGTGGTAGGTTGGTACACCCCTATTCACTCAGGTCCTGTTTTCCTGCGCATAGTTCTGTGTATGTGCAGAATCCCTGCAACATGGCGCCGCCAACGTTTGGTCTGGTTCTTATCTGTGAGACGCTTGAGTAGTGCTTGTCCACAATACCCTCACTTCTGTTTCCGGAGGCAGCTGTGACGGTGTAACCTCCTATATTGATGCTTTTATAGGTTCTTTCAAGCTTGAAGTTTTAAAAGGTTTATATCTTTGTTCTTAACCCATTATTGCGCTGCCGAACTTTAAGTTGTTGTTCTTTAATTATTGTAATGGCAACTGCTATTCTGGCTCATAGCCGCGCCGCACTCAAGGCATATTTGGCTACATATGGAGTGCCTAACGCGGGTGTTGAGCTCATCTTTGTAGTGGAAGCGAATCCTGCTTACCACGTTGAGGTGTTTTATTCTTGGGTCACTTTTCCGGCGGTGGATGGAGCAGATGATTTGTTTCATGAATACACTGTCACGGCCACCCCTCACACTTATCTGCCTTACAGGGCTCTTGAAGTTCCGCTTACAGCTTGGCAACACCAAATTTGGTTTAATGGCGCCCTTCCTCACCCAGTAACACTGGTCCGCTTAGGCCCTTTATCGATAGATGGGGCCACTTGGCCCGTTTTGGCTGGTACACCCCACACCCACGTTATTTAACTGTTGCGATTGCAGACCTCCGCGTATTGCATACTTCTTTGATACGCGTGCATAGGGCTGTTATACAGTACATCACGCGCAACGTCCAGGTGGGACCACCTGGCATTGCTGCGCAACCCGGGTGACCTGGTGGTGTGACCATCAGTCCCCTTATGGTTAATTCAGTAATGGGCAAGCGTCCACAGAATAAGGATGAATTACCTTATTGGCTTGCTGAGAAATTCGGACAATTATAGGCTGTTTTTCCAAACACCTCTCCTGTGGATAAACACAGGATTTTGACTATTAGTTTGCCTAAAGACTTACTTCCCGAGTTAGCTGATTGTAACACCTGGGGCAAGGTGTTTGCAGCGTTATGTTCGTAGTGTTTCGGCACCCCTTCCATGACCGTACTCCCTTCCGTGATTAAGCGTGTTCAAGATGAACATGGAGCCGAAGCGGCTGTGGAGCTAGGGATGAGATTGGTGGGGGTGTTCGACGTGGTTGCTGATATGATCCTTGCCAATGTCAAGGGCGATGCAGTAAGCTTTCAAGTGGCAAACCGCTTGGAGGCTGTCCCTGATGTGGACAAGCCACGCGAATTACCAAAGATTATTGCACAGGCTTATAAGACCATAGGCCGCAATAGTTTGGGAGTTAAGCCTTTTACTCAAACGCAAACTCAATCTCAAACTCAACAAAAGACCCAGACTGATAAAGATGGGCGTCCGGTCTTTCCTAAAAAGAACTGGAAAACCAAAAAACAGGGGCAGCAGAAGCAAGGTTCGCGTGCTGGTTCACCGACACCTGAGTCTTCTGAGCGTACTTATGACATGCGCGATCGCGTGAAAATTAAGTCTCCTGATAGATTTCAAGTCCCTGATCAGCGTTCTCCTCGTTCTTCACAGGACACGTCTGGCTCTCAAGTCGGTGGAGGGGAACACCAAGATCGTGGCAAGAGTCAACCTGCGACACAGGGACGAGATCAGCCTCGACAGTTTGAAGTCAAAGGAAAACAAGAGGATCTACCTAATTTTCGTTCCCCGTTTCAGAAGAAAAAAGTTGCCGCTCTAACAGCGAGGTATGCCTCAGACGGCAAGAACGCGACTCCTGGATTGGACATGGGCAGTGACTGCGACCCCTGACCTTGACTGGTAGGTCGCTCCCCCACCACACAGCTCCGTCTGTGTGCCCTGCTGCTGCCCCTGATTGTGCTCGTTTTTCCTTTCTGTGCCCCCTTGCTGCCCCTGATTGTGCTCGTTTTTCCTTTCTGTGCCCCCCTTGCTGCCCCTGATTGTGCTCGTTTTTTCCTTTCTGTGCCCCCTTGCTGCCCCTGATTGTGCTCGTTTTTCCTTTCTGTGCCCCCTTGCTGCCCCTGATTGTGCTCGTTTTTCCTTTCTGTGCCCCCTTGCTGCCCCTGATTGTGCTCGTTTTTCCTTTCTGTGCCCCCTTGCTGCCCCTGATTGTGCTCGTTTTCTTTTCCTTTCTGTGCCCCCTTGCTGCCCCTGATTGTGCTCGTTTTCTTTTCCTTTCTGTGCCCCCTTGATGCCCTGATTGTGCTCGTTTTCCCTTCTGTGCCTGTTTCCCGCCGCTGCGCCCTGCGGCCCCGCCCCTCACTGCCCATTCGCTGCCCCATTCCCTGCTCCTCCCTCCCACCTCCCCATTTATGGCGGCCGCTGCGTGGTGAAGAGAGCGACCCCTGACCTTGACTGGTAGGTCGCTCCCCCACCACACAGCTCCGTCTGTGTGCCCTGCTGCTGCCCCTGATTGTGCTCGCTTTTCCTTTCTGTGCCCCCTTGCTGCCCCTGATTGTGCTCGTTTTTCCTTTCTGTGCCCCCCTTGCTGCCCCTGATTGTGCTCGTTTTTTCCTTTCTGTGCCCCCCTTGCTGCCCCTGATTGTGCTCGTTTTTCCTTTCTGTGCCCCCTTGCTGCCCCTGATTGTGCTTGTTTTTTCCTTTCTGTGCCCCCCTTGCTGCCCCTGATTGTGCTCGTTTTTTCCTTTCTGTGCCCCCCTTGCTGCCCCTGATTGTGCTCGTTTTTCCTTTCTGTGCCCCCTTGCTGCCCCTGATTGTGCTCGTTTTCTTTTCCTTTCTGTGCCCCCTTGCTGCCCCTGATTGTGCTCGTTTTCTTTTCCTTTCTGTGCCCCCTTGATCCCCTGATTGTGCTCGTTTTCCCTTCTATGCCTGTTTCCCGCCGCTGCGCCCCTGCGGCCCCGCCCCCTCACTGCCCATTCGCTGCCCCATTCCCTGCTCCTCCCTCCCACCCCCCCATTTATGGCGGCCGCTGCGCGGCCGCGCCGCTGGCGTGCCGAAGGCGCGCCTAAGGCAAGCCCGTCTGCACCCGTCCTCGCCGTGACCGCGCCCAGCGCCAGACCCCCTGGTCCGGGCATCCCCCGCGCCCGCCACATCAACAGACGCCGATACGACGCCAGCACCCTCCACGCACTCAACCCCGGAAAAGATCACGCCTGCTACCAGGCCACCCCGAAGCGCACCCAAGGGCCCTTCACCTGCCGGAACTGCAGCTTCGCCAGCACCCGCCCCGCCAAACCACCGCCCAGGAAAGAACCCAACTACCTCAGATGCATCCTCCTCAACACCCGCTCCGCCCGCAAACACGCCATCAAACTCTGGGACCTTCTCGACTCAACCTCCCCAGACGTCGCATTCCTGACGGAGACCTGGCTGAATCCCGCTTCAGCCCCCGACATCGCCATTGCCATCCCGGACGGCTACAAGATCACCCACAGGGACCGCACCAACGGAGTCGGAGGAGGCATCGCCATCGTCCACAGGAACACCCTCAGAGTCTCAACCAACACCGACGACACCCTCAGCACCGCCGAACACATGCACTTCCAGATCCACACCGATCCCAACACCACCCTCAGAGGAACCCTCATCTACAGACCCCCCGGACCCCGACCACAGTTCAGCGATTCCATCGCTGACTTCGTCAGCACACACGCCATCGCCTCCATGGACTACATCCTCCTCGGGGACCTGAACTTCCACCTCGAGAACAACAAGGACACCAACTCCACCACCCTGATCGACAACCTCGCCACCCTCGGACTCAGACAGCTCATGACTACACCCACCCACGCCGCCGGCCACACGCTAGACTCCATCTTTTCCGCAAGCCCACACGTCTCCTTCAACCACACCTCCGAACCCCACTGGACTGACCACCACTGCATCCACTTCACCTACAGGAAGCCCACCACGCACCACCCCACCGAACAAATGCCTCGCCGCTGCTGGAGCAGAGTCACGGAAGACCAGCTAACCACAACCCTCGCCCTGAGCCCACCCGCCGAACCCTCCGACCCCGACACTGCCGCCCGCAACCTCAGACAGTGGATCGACGACTGCGCCAACACCCTCGCCCCGCTCAAGAATCCGCCCAACAGCCACACCAGCAAGAAAGCCACCTGGTTCACCGAAGACCTCCAGGCCTCCAAACGAACATGCCGAAAACTGGAGAAGATCTGGCTCCACGAACGGACAGCGGACAGCTACGCCGCCCACAAGAGCGCCACCCGCAGTCACCATCACCTCATCAGATCCGCCAAAAGGGCCTCACTCAAAGACCGCCTAGACAACAACGCACACAACAGCAAAGAGCTCTTCAACATCGTGAAGGAACTCTCCAACCCCAGCTCCAACACCAACGACATCCAGCCGTCGCGAGACCTGTGCGACTCACTGGCCACCTTCTTCCACCGCAAAATCGCCGACATCCACGACAGCTTCAACACCACGACCGCCCCGGCAACCACCGAGACCACTGCCCCCACAACCACCAACCGCCTGCTCTCCTGGACCAACATCAACGACGAGGACACCAGCGAGATCATGAACACCATCCACTCCGGTTCACCGCTAGACCCGTGCCCTCACCACATCTTCAACAAAGCCAGTACAGCCATCGCGCCCCATCTCCGGAAAATAATCAACATCTCCTTCAAGACAGCAACCTTCCCGGAAAGCTGGAAGCACGCCGAGATCACCGCCTTACTCAAGAAACCCAAGGCAGACCCCAAGGACCTCAAGAACTTCCGACCCATCTCTCTGCTCCCGTTCCCCGCGAAGGTCACCGAGAAAATCGTCAACAAACAACTGACCCACTACCTCGAGGAGAACAACATCCTGGACCCTTCCCAGTCCGGCTTCCGCAGCAACCACAGCACCGAAACCGCCCTCATCGCCGCCACCGATGACATCAGGACCCTGCTAGACAACGGAGAAACAGCAGCCCTCATCCTCCTGGACCTATCAGCCGCCTTCGACACGGTCTGCCACCACACACTACGAACACGCCTTCACGACGCCGGGATCCAAGAGAAGGCCCTGGACTGGACCACATCCTTCCTTTCCGGCAGAACACAAAGCGTCCGCCTCGCCCCCTTCCGATCCAAGGCCACCAAGATCATCTGCGGCGTACCCCAAGGCTCCTCCCTCAGCCCAACGCGGTTCAACATCTACATGGCACCCCTCGCCCACGTCGCCCGACAGCACAACCTCAACATCATCTCCTACGCCGATGACACCCAGCTGATCCTCTCCCTCACCAAAGACCCTCACACCGCCAAAGCCCACCTCCACGAAGGAATGAAGGCCGTCGCCGAATGGATGAGGACCAGCCGCCTGAAGCTGAACTCGGACAAGACGGAGGTCCTCATCCTTGGTTCCAACCCTTCAGCCTGGGACGACTCCTGGTGGCCAACATCACTGGGAACAGCCCCGCCACCCACCGACCACGTACGCAACCTAGGGGTCATCCTCGACCCCACCCTCTCCATGACTAAGCAGGTCAATGCTGTTTCCTCATCCTGCTTCAACATCCTCCGAATGCTCCGCAGGATCTTCAAGTGGATCCCCACCGAAACAAGAAAAACAGTCACCCAGGCCCTCGTCACCAGCAGGCTGGACTACGGAAACGCCTCTACGCAGGAACAACGGCTAAGCTCCTGAGACGGCTGCAACGCATCCAGAACGCCTCTGCACGTCTTATCCTCGACATCCCCCGACGCAGCCACATCACACCCCACCTGAGAGACCTGCACTGGCTCCCTGTCAACAAGAGGATAACCTTCAAGCTCCTCACCCACGCACACAAAGCACTCCGCAACTCCGGACCAGCCTACCTCAACAGACGACTCAGCTTCTACACCCCCACCCGCCAGCTCCGCTCGACCAGCCTCGCCCTCGCCACAGTCCCCCGCATCCGGAAAACGACCGCCGGCGGCAGATCCTTCTCCCACCTCGCCGCCAAGACCTGGAACACCCTCCCCACCAACCTCCGACAGACCCAAGACCTACTGGCCTTCAGAAGACTCCTCAAGACCTGGCTCTTCGATCAGTAGCAGCACCACCCCCCTCTTCCCCCAGCGCCTTGAGACCCTCGCGGGTATGTAGTGCGCTTTATAAGTGACATGATTGATTGATTGACTCTGCTCGACAGCGCAGCGGAATTTACCATAGTGCGGGAGGCTCTGCGTCCCTGTCTGGAGGCGACAGCAACTGATACATTCATTACAGTGGAGACAGCTGACACCCGGGTTGCCCCCCCGGATAGGCTCTATGAAATAATTTTCCAAATTGAAGGTGATGTACCTCGTCCAATCAAGGCGGTTTTCTGGGAGAATCTAACCTCCTCGTATGACATTTTGTTAGCGGAGGCAGATTGGCCTCCACCCTTTGTGTTGGCCGCATCTAAAGGGGAAGACGTGATCCTTCCGAGTTTTTCACATCATGTCCCTGAAGAACATGCACAGGCTTTCGCAGCTGGGTGGGCTCTGGCCCTAGCCCCAGCGGTGTATCGTAATCAGGTGGGTTGGGATGTCGATTCACCGGCTCATGAAATACCTTTACGCTCTATGCCTCAGCCACAACCGCAATATCCAATCAGACGTGAAGCAAAAGCTTCCGTTTGTGATATTCTAACACAGTTGGAGTATCAAGGAGTGATTGAATCATGTACATCACCAATGAATAATCCTCTCATTACGGTATCAAAACCTGATGGTTCATATCGGATTGAATTGGATTACCGAGAATTGAACAGTCATTGTCGTACTTTTGCGGTGCAGAACACTCACAGCTCTGCACTGGTGAACAATCTTGTTCGTAAGAAATACAAAACTACACTTGATATTTCTAATGGTTTCTATAGTCACAATCTCGCTCCTGAGAGCCGTGATTTGACAGCATTCACTGCCGTTGGAAATCAGAAAAAATGTACACGATTGCCTATGGGGTATAAGAATAGCCCCGGGGCATTTGCGGCACGTGTCGTGTCATTGTTGCACGACATAGATCCGGATGCGTTCTCGTACGCAGATGACATTTATCTGACAGACGATGAGCTTATGCCGCATCTAGTCCGAGTCGACAATATAATTTTGTCCTTTGCCGACTATGGATACAAATTCAATTTTGCAAAGTCACATATCGCCCATTTGGCGGTGCTCTTTTTGGGCTATGAGCACAATAATGAGGGAAAAGGCTTGGCCCCTCACTTCCTGGAGAAATGTGCACAATTGCAACCCCCTTCTACACTGAAGAAACTTCAGTCCTTGATGGGATTTTAAAATTTCGGGAGGACATACATTCCCGATTACGCCCAGCGTATCAAACCGCTCTATGCGTTGATACAACCGACTTTTTCATCTGCCATCTTGCTTCCGGAACATACTTCTATTTTAAATTCTTTGCAAACTGACTTGCTTGCAACTAACTACTTGTTGACGCGTGACTACATCACAAACCTGGTAATACGTATTGTTTCTGGGACAGTGGGTTTCACTTACTTGACGTTCAATGAGGGTGACACAATACCTATTGCATACAAATCGCATTTATACACTGCTGCTGAAATGCGCTTTTCAACTGTTGAAAAAATCTTAACGGCAGTACAGATGGCGATTCTAAAAGAACGCTCACTAGCGCAAGGCAAACGCATTCTTATGGTCACGCCCTTCCCTGCTTTGGAAGCCGTGACTAAGGCGAGTGTACCTAACTCGATCGCATTACATCCCCGTTGGACACAATTGGCTACTTCTTTGACATCGGCTGATGTCACGTTTATCTTTGATCCTTCCTTACAGACACAGGAGTTTTTACAGTATGAACACGTTCATCCTCCACCCTTGTCTCTGCTTCCTTTACATGAGTACCAATGCATCATTTACACCGATGGCTCGGCTCAACCGGCCACGGGTTCCAAACATGCTTATTCAGCCGCTTGCGCAATTGTTGCTGGCTCGATGGTTAATGGAGAGTTTAAGTCTTCCATTGTGCGCACTTGGAGACTGTACGGCGCAATTGGCGGAGCTGCATGCTCTTGTACTTGCTCTCGAGATTGCTGATCCAAATGTGAATACTCTTATTGTATTCGATTCTTATTACTGTGTCCAGTCCTTTAATGACAACTTGTTCTTTTGGTCTCGGAATGACTATCGAGATTCCAAAGGCAGCGCAATCAAGCATAAAACGCTTTGGGTTCGAGTGGCGGATCTTAAACAACGTCTGCCCCTCATTCATGTTATACATACTCTTGGCCATCAGCGTGTGGGAGTACATGCTCTTGGTAATTCTTTGGCTGATGAAGCGGCCAAGTCTGCAGTAGCCACGTGTTCCATAGCAGCAGATACAAGATCCATGACTAAAATAGATAATGATATTTTGGCAGCTGTAGCTGCAACGAGGGAGAGAACTGCTTATCCTCAGGGTTTCCCTTCGAAATACTCTTATCATATATCTCCCGAACAAGTTCCTTATGCCTTTATTCCTTCCGTTGGGGATCGGATGATTCCCAACTTGGACCGCAGACAAGCTCTGATCAAAGCCGCACACGAAGGCATAGCATCTGCACATGCTGGTGTGTCGGCGACAGTCTCTATTTTACAGCAACGTTACTGGTGGCGTGGTTTATATAAATTATGTCCTTTCTTGTGACATTTGTCAGCAAATTAAGCCGTCTACGGTCACCTGCCCACCACAAACACAGCTGTGTATTTCTAATCAATCTTTTGGCTGTATCTATCTTGATCACTGCGGTCCTCTTTCTTCTGATACTGCGTATAAATATATAATTGTTGCAGTTGATTCGTGCACTAGATTCCTTTGGGTTTGGCCACAACGCAGTGCTGACGCTCAAAATGTCATCAGGGATTTGCGTGTCTTTGTAGGGATGTTTGCCTGTGGCACCTTCCATTCTGACCAAGGTCCAGCGTTCGCCTCTAAGGCGTACAAGGATGCGATGAAGTCCATGGGGGTGCTGGTGCAGTTTTCGTCTCCATACAGGCCTGAGGGCAATTCAATTGTGGAGCGAATGAACCGTGACTTAAAGCAATCCTTGACAGCTAGAGTCTTAGGTACTGGCAGGAACTGGCTGGCCCACTTGTATGGGGTACAACGTGCACTTAATAACCTCCCTAGACGATCTCTGGGTGGGCGGACCCCATATGAAATGCTCTTTGGCATTAAAATGTTTGTGCCAGACCTTGATGGTCTAGACGTTGTGGCGGCTGCCGCAACCTTTGATGTAGATAATCATTCTACTGTGTTACAGGATCTACAAAAGACACGTGACAGCTATGCGACTGAACATTTACCCTCATCCACTGATGCAGCACTACTGATTCCAGTTGCTGGTTGGCTTCCAAAAATCGGAGATCTGGTACGAGGAAAACTGGAGAACAAAAAAGAATTTGGTCCCTCTTATCGTGCACCGGTTCCAGTGCTTGGACTGAAGGGTACTCGTACAGTCATTTTACCTCCTTTACCTTGTCGTAAGGACAACAGATATATTTCAGTGGACAATGTCAAGCTACACCATGTGGCCGATTCTGAATAGTGTCACACCTGCAGTTTCGTGCAACGGGATTTCATTAGATCCACTGACTTCATCATCTTCCACTGGTCCTCGTAGGGCTACGAAAGTGATGGACACTATCATTGATCTTTCACCCGTTCGACCTCTATCTTCTACCATGGATGTCGAGTATATATATCATCCTGATGAGTCCGTAAGTGAGGTGCCGAACAGTCCTGGAGAACATCAAGCAGACCTGACATTTCCACCTCTGATAACTCAGCCTACGAGTGGCTACTATGGAGATCATGCCAGCCTCGCTTCCGGCTCGTCTTCCTCGACATCCAGTTTGGCAGACGCACCGACTAAATTAAGTATTTTTTTCTCTTGGTTCAAAAAGACTTACCTGGTCCCTCCTTGGACCTACATTTGGTTGCTGCTTATCCTGATTTTCCTCTTCATGTCAATTGGTTTTGTGACAGTGTTCTTTTTGCTCATCAATGGTCATTACTTGCCAGAACGCTCTGCCGTAAACTTGGTCAATGGAGTTCTGGCCCCTCACACATCGTCCCATATCATGAAACGTGATCAGTCTCATGTTAACATTTCAGCATTCCCGATTCCAGATGGCATCGTTTGGGACAAAGTAGCTTATGAAGTCCACGGCCCGACGGAGGTACTTCGCGTACCATACGTGTTTCGCGTCTCTCTAGGAGATATGGTAACACGGGACATACATTCGGATGATTGGGATGTGCAAGCAGTACATGCTCTGTTTTCAGATTTGAAATATTATGCTGCTTTTGATGCTGAAGATTTGTATTTAAATTCTGCCAATTATGGTGATTTATTTTGTTACCACCATTATGGGCATCATTTTTTACACAAAACAAACACGTTAAGACCTGTTTTTAATTATACACAATGGGAGCATTGTCCTACTCCCGTACGGGGGAGTTCTAAAACTTTTAGGGATAGGTTCACTTATTTTACAAATTATGACATATCTAATCCGGAATCCTATTACTTTAAACTTCGATCATCTACACAATCCAAATTTATGTTGACCCACACAAAATTGATTTACGCCAACTTGTTTAGAAATAAATTGGCTACGCAGGGTTATGATCATTGGAAAGATACTGTTGATTTGAAATCAATCTGGGGCACAAATCCTTGGCAGGTTCAGGGAACTGAAGCTTTACATCGTGCCTTTCTGATTCCGGCTCAAATTTTGTTTTTAAATGATACAGTGTACCAAACAACTTGTTTTGGCCTGGCAACTGTCAAAAATTTAAATACGTCATCCATTCCGGCTTTAGCGGAATATGATGATTGGCGCACACACACAAATTATGCCATTGACGCATTGCAAGCTTTGCTTCGAAATGACACTTTCAATGTCTCTGAAGTTGATTCTTCTGGGTGGTTGGTGTGGCAAACTAATATAAATGCATGCCAATTGCATTTTTATAATGTAACACCTGGTTTCACACAGACTAGAACGGACCCACGTTATCTAAGTTCCCATTCGGTTACCACATATTCGGTGGGTAAGTTATGCCAACAATGGTTGGAACATTCTACGCTGACATCGGTGAAGCAACATCTTTCTCTGCTGTCGCATGACATTAATTTGGCTGATTTTCTCTTGGGACCCAGGGCTCCGAGAGCAAAAAGATTAATGTATGCCGCTTACAATGAAATTTGGAAACTTTCACAGATGGAAGCTGCCTTTCGTCTGCGCCAAATTGATCAGGCCAATTTAGAAAAAGTTCTTGCCGTGGTAGACAATAGCATAAACACACTTTCCTCACGCATTTATACGTTAGATAATATTGTTTCATCTATGATTGATATTGTTCAAAGTGATGTATCTGTGTTATATCATGGTCAGAATCAGTTACGATCTGTTATGCAATTTGCTTGGACATTGCAAACTCTTAAAATGGGAAAAGTGCCTTGAGATTATTTGAATGCCACTGCTTTATTCTTGCCATTTAATCTGACTGATAAACAAAGGTTTATGTCCATGAAAGATGCTACATACACACTATTGCATATTGAACAATTAGAGCCCTTGCCATTTTCTGTAGCGGAAACAGACTCTGCTGTTTGGTTAATTCATGGGGTTATCAGCGCTGGGACGCCTCGATGCTGTGGCAGCCATGCGCTATACAAGTATTTAACCTAACCTTATCTCTCTCCCTATTTCAATTTAAATCATGCATGCAACATTTTCCGATTGGCCGTTATGAACCACTGGGTAGTGCTTTTCTACATGAATTGTGGTCCCTACCTTTCGCTTATAGCTGTCAGAGGGAGGGTAAGGAAGTTTTCCTAACAGGGGAGGACGGCGATTCCACAGTAGGACATTCCCTTGTTTGTAAACACGTTAGGTTGCACGGCGCTTGTAACGTTTCCGCGCCTAATCTAGCCTGTTTTCTAAAAGGGACACCAGTGCCATCGATAATTCCCGCTTTTTCATTGCTTACAAATGGCAGTTATCTTATTTTGAACAACCAAGACTGCTGTGGTTTACGGGCTGGAGTCCCGTATTTAGTAACGGTTTCCCAGCGCGTAACTTGTTGTAGCAATGTGCTTTTTCCGCCCCCGCATGGGAGTCTAGATAGCTCAATTTGGCCTTCCATTCCAAATTTGAAAACAGATTTCAACAAGTTGAGCAGGCTCAAAGCGCTGTTATTCCAGCAGGAGGTGGCCCTCACTTCCGCCCGCGAGACCTTCCAATTACAGGTGGCTAGGACTTCTGGAGAGATACAGTCCCTTCTGAACACCAACCTCCAACTGCATTTTGGAGAACTAATACACCAAAAATGTAATGTGTCTGACACCACAGGCCTTGCACATTTTTTTAAATGTGTGGGTTCTGGCCTTGTGTCTTCTTTTCAGACTATATTTGGAGTAATAGCAGGTTTTATTCATTCTATTTTTCCAGCGCCTTCGGAGGGTTCCCCTTGATTTTGACGTTAGGTGCTGGAATCCTCCTTCTCCTGCTCCTGTTGCGCAATGGCTGCTCAACTTGTGGTGCTGCACAGACCAGGCCAGTTGCAGCTGTACCGTAATCGCATGCAACAGGTTTTCGGATGCTTGCCTTTAGCCACGCTTGGCGTCAGTTATGGATTGACTTTTCGCTTTGCGTATTTCACTTGCGTCCAACCAGTCTTTTACTGTCAGCGATGCCCCTTCTTTGGGGACTGGATATATGCCTCTCCAATACGTCACGTCCCGTCCCGGATTTTGACCAGTTGATGGGTCCCTTAGAGGCCCATGACCAGGCTTGTTCTGGGGATGGCCGTATGGCGCGTGCGGCTGCACTTGGAGTATTGGCTGAAAGGGATGTCTGTGCCCACTCATGCTTTTAGAGGCGTCTGATTATGAGGAGCACGTTTGGTCCTTCGACTTACTTAATTGGATGGCATCTCTCTTTTTTACCAACGATAGGGATGATCTTTTGGAGGGAATTGCATTCCTCGGTTCACAAACCTTGATGGACTTACCACCTCCTTCATAATAACTTTGTTATCCGGGAGGCCGCTCCCCTTCAATGAGCCCTGTTGACAACTTTGAAAAACTTTTTTTTTTTAAATCTTGATTTTTTTTCCAATTTGGTTTTTTTCAAATGCTTTGAACTCTGCTTGACTGGTGAACTCTGTTTTGGTCCTTTGTCTATGTCCTATGACCTTACCAGGGGGAGGGTGTTATATGGTTCTTAGGCACATTATCGACATTGCTAAGTTAGCATGAGCTTCGCTGCCATGATGCTGCTTTTGCGCACGCTACTACATGACTGTTTTTGCAAGACTTTGTTTGTGCCTTTCACATGAGAACGGGTTGCTTTTCGCGTTCTCTGCCTTTCCTGGAATTTAGTCTGACCACGATGTACAAGGTCGATAAACAATGCTACTTGTTATTCTGTTCTGGTCAGCCCCTAGCACCTAGACATAACATGCTACACAGCTGCAGTACTGAAGCCTCGTGCTCTGATTTTACGTTGTTGCATGTTGTTTTAACACACTTGGAGAAAGCCGTTCCATGGAGAAGAGCACTGCTGTTCTTATGATGTAAACCTTGCATCCAGGCTTTGAGGTATGGGGTCTGCTGTCAAAGCCCAGAGATCGTCCTTTTTATAAAATAAACTTCTTCTAGTCAAGGGGAGGGTGGTCAGGCCTATATGCCCTTATTTCCACAGTCTTTAAAGAATTACTTCTCCCTTTGTATTCTATGGAATTGTAACAATGCTAACTGTGCTGAGTTTATGCATTTTGCTGCTAGTAGTGGCACGTATACTGTATTGTAGAGCACGATAGTTAAAATAAACATTTTGAACTATTTCAGTGACTCTGCTTATTCTCATTGTGGACAAGTATGAGTGAGTGAGCGAAAGAGTACGTCTTGTTCCCGCGATTCCTGAGAGGGTCGGGAGTGTCGTGTTCTGGGTTGTCTAATCATTTGTAGCTCCGTGATATTTGGAGGAGAACGAATGAGACACTATAGCTAGTCGGTTTGGGATTATGGGTACTGATGTGGTAGGTTGGTACACCCCTATTCACTCAGGTCCTGTTTTCCTGCGCATAGTTCTGTGTATGTGCAGAATCCCTGCAACAATATATGTATATGAGATTATATATATATATATATATATATATTCACTGAAAAAACCATAGGTTTCAGACACGTTATAGTTAGAAATTAGCATTTAAAAACCTTTGAAATTCACTGAAAAAACCATAGGTTTTAGGGACAGTTATAGTTAGTTGGACATTGCACTCGTACAAAACCCGTGAAATTCCCCCGTTATAGTTAGTTCAGCTAACTATAACTCGCGCCCCGCAATGCACTGCTGATGACGTCACATATTACATCACTCATGACATGGTCAGTGACATCACTGATGACATCACTGATGACATCACTGTGACATCACTGATGACATCACTGATGACATCACTGATGACATCATCCAGTGACTGTGTGTTTCTGTAAAGTTTAAATATGTTTAATATATATAGGGAAAGGCGTATTGAAGAATGAGTGGGTGTATAAGTGTCTGAATGGATGATTTAGTAGGTGCGTGACTGACTCTATAAGTGAGTGATTAAACGTATCTTACTGAATGCATGGGTTAGTGACTAAACTGTGTGAATGTATGTATCCGTCTGTCTGTTGGTGTGTAAGCGGCTGCATGGTTTTGCGAATAGCTACATGAGTGTCTATATGGGTTATTGATTGGTTGTCTGAGTATCTGTATGGGTGCCTGAGTGTTTGTGTGGGTGGGGTGTGTGTGACTCTGTACATAGATGTGTGAGTGGGTGATTCACTGGGTGCATGGTTTCAAGAGTGCATCTGTGATGGACTGTATGGGTGGGTGAGTGTGTGTATGGGTGTGTTGGTGAGTGAATGTATATCTCAGTGGTACATGTGTGAGTAACTACATATGTGAAAGGCAGTATATATGTGTGTTGGAGTATATAAATGGCTATAAGTGAGAGTGTGTGATTGTGAGAGTGGCTGTATGGATGAGTGTGTGCTTGTATCAGTGATTGTATAAGAGCGTAAGAATGTGCTAGTATTTGTATGAGTAATTGAGCTGGTGTGTGTATAACTGTATAGGTGAGTAAATGGCAGTGTGATTAATTATTTGCATGACTGACTAGGTGTGTGAGTACCTCTATGGGTGAGTGGCGGTGTGTGAGTGTCTATATAGCTGTATGAGTGCATATGATAGTCCTGTACTGAGTGACCATAAGTATGAGTGACTGTACGGGTGAGTGAGTGGATGTGGGTGTAAACCTAAGAATCAGTGAGTGGGTATGTAGTTATTGGTGTTGGAGTGTCTATGGTTTTGAGAATGGCAGTCTGTAATTTAGAGTGGGTGTATCAAAGGTTATATTAGGGTGTGAGAAGATGCATCAAATTATTACATGGATGATGTCATCAGTGATGTAATCAGTGATGTCATTTGAGATGTCATCAGTGATGTCATCAGTGATGTCACTGACCATGTCATGAGTGATGTAATATGTGACGTCATCAGCAGTGCATTGCGGGGGCGCGAGTTATAGTTAGCTGAACTAACTATAATGGGGGAATTTCACGGGTTTTGTACGAGTGCAATGTCCAACTAACTATAACTGTCCCTAAAACCTATGGTTTTTTCAGTGAATTTCAAAGGTTTTTTAAATGCTAATTTCTAACTATAACGTGTCTGAAACCTATGGTTTTTTCAGTGAATTTCAAAGGTTTTTTAAATGCTAATTTCTAACTATAACTGTCCCTAAAACCTATGGTTTTTTCAGTGATTTTCAAAGGTTTTTTAAATGCTAATTCCTAACTATAACATGTCTGAAACCTATGTTTTTTTTCAGTGAATTTCAAAGGTTTTGTAAATGACAATTTTTAAATGTATTAATTGTTATATTTATTTTTTGGATACTGATTTACTACATTTTTTAAACTATTTATTTTTACATATTTTATTTTTAAATTACATTGTAATTACATTATACATTACATTACAAAATATACTTTCTCTGAATGAATTACTTTAGTTTAAATACTTTGCAAATAGGCAATAGACTTTTAAGTACAGTAGTTACAGTTGTTGCAATGGGCAACACAATTTCAAACACAAAGCAACATTGAGCTCAATGTGAATTTCTAGTTAAATGCAATTAGTTACTTTATGGATTACTTTTCTAACCACAGGACTGGATCCTAGATTCAGTCCTGGGACATCTCCTGTAAACAGTTGAGTAAAAGCGTTTTGGTTACAGTAGTGATTTTTAAGGAATATTATTGTATTTTAAAAGTTGACACTTAGAAACTTTTTCACATAGAATCACCAATGTTATCCTATGGGAGGAAATAAACTTAGCAGGTAAGTAGTGTTATCGTTACTTTTTCTTACTCAGTGTTGGATCCTGGATCCAGCACTGGTGCATCTCCTGTAAACAGTTGAAAGAATGCGTTTAAGTCATACAGGCGATTTTTAAGGAATATTTGTAATTTGTGAAAATCGACACTTTGAAACTTTTCTGCTGAAAACCAGACAATGGATTCCTATGGAAGGAAATATAAGTTACTGGTAAGTACGGTTAGAATTACTTTTCAGGGTCAGTGCTGGGCTAAAAGATGCAGCACTGGGTTCTCTCCTGATAACAGGTGAGTAAATCGGAATTCGTAGTTCGGTTGATTTTAGAGGAATATTATAAAGTTCCAAAACTCCACACTTAGAAGAATTTCCAAGTGAAACCAGTCAATGTTAGCCTATGGAAGGAAATTCAAGTTGCTGGTTAGTACGGTTAGAATTACTTTTCAGGGTCAGTGCTGGGCTAAAAGATGCAGCACTGGGTTCTCTCCTGATAACAGGTGAGTAAATCGGAATTCGTAGTCCGGTTGATTTTAGAGGAATATTATAATGTTCCAAAACTCCACACTTAGAAGAATTTCCAAGTGAAACCAGTCAATGTTAGCCTATGGAAGGAAATTCAAGTTGCTGGTTAGTACGGTTAAAATTACTTTTCAGGATCAGTACTGGGCTGAAAGATGCAGCACTGAGGTCTCTCCTGATAACAGGTGAGTAAATCGGAATTCGTAGTTCGGCTGATTTTAGAGGAATATTATAAAGTTCCAAAACTGCACACTTAGAAGAATTTCCAAGTGAAACCAGTCAATGATATCCTATAGAAGGAAATTCAAGTTACTGGTAAGTACGGTTAAAATTACTTTTCAGGATCAGTACTGGACTGAAAGATGCAGCACTGAGGTCTCTCCTGATAACAGGTGAGTAAATCGGAATTCGTAGTTCGGCTGATTTTAGAGGAATATTTGCACAATGGTGAACGAAGGGGGTGGGGCCTGAGGTGACATGTCTGCAAACACGCCCTGTGGCGCGTTTTAAGTTGGAGAATTAATTCCTCCTCAATCCTGAGGGTCCCTAGGGGCCAACTAGCCCACCAGGAACCTCCAGTATGCCCCAGGGGGCTGCGTTGCAGAGAGGTGTACAGAGGCCACGCCCCTTTTTACAACACTCTGCAACGCAGCTCCGTGGCTCTTACTGGAGGAAACTACAGTGTCCCGGGGGTAGGCACCCCGGGACACTGCAGGAGCCGGCCCTGTGGGGTGGCGGTCCCCAGGGCCATTACAGGCTCCAGGAGGGGGCCGCACGGCCCCCTCCCTCCATTGACAAAGCCCCGGGAGGTGGTGGTCCTCGGGGCTCTGGGAGTCCGTAATGGACCCCCATATTGACATTTTTAGTGCCCCGGGGAGGTGGCGGTCCCCGGGGCATGTGGGGGGGCTCGAGCCCCCCCACACAGGTAAATTTATAAAAAAATATTACACGAAGCCCCGGGGAGGTGGCGGTCCTCGGGGCTGCAGGAGGGCCGAGAGCCCTCCCGCACCATTTATTTTTAAAGCCCCGGGGTGGTGGTCCCCGGGGCTTGAGAGACCTTAGAGGCCCCCACATATTATAAATACCCCCCATGCGGGAGACCGCACTTCGTTTTTTTTTTTCCGGCGGGATTCGCGCACCCTGAGCGCATCCCGCAGATTTTTTTTTTTAAATGCTTTTTTCTGCCCAGGGGTCCTTGTGGGACCCCCTGAGCAGGCCTTGGGAGTCAGGGTGTTTCTACCCTGCCCCCTTTGTGCGTTTTGCGCACTTGTTTCTTCTGGGGTTTTTTCTAATCGGCAGGATCCGCGCACCCTGAGCGCATCCTGCCGATTTTTTAAAAATGCTTTTTCTGCCCAGGGGTCCTTATAGGACCCCCTGAGCAGACCTAGGGTCAGGGTGTTTCTACCCTGCCCCCTTTGCGCTTGCGCACTTGTTTCTGTCCCTCGGTTCTACCGAGGGACAAAATGGCTGCCAACACTTCCTGATTTGGAGTGTTGACAGCCACTTGACAGCCAATTAGCATGCAGCTCGTGATCGGGAGGGTGCGCGAATCCGACGCGGCCATAGAGATATATGTGATTTTCCTTTTGATTTTCACAGGAACTACTGAACGGATTTACACCATTTAACAAAAGGGTTCTTTCTGAACTAAGAACTACCTCTTTGCCAAATTTGGTGTAATTCCGTTCAGCAGTTCGGGCTGTAGCCGTGTCTAAAGTTTCCTATGGGAAAATGAATGGGAAAACACGTTTTGGGACCCCCTTTTTCTCGGCCCCCGCTTGACGAATCACCCCGAGACTTTCAGGGTAGGAGCGGACCGTAGCGGGCCATAAAGTTTGAAAATTTCGCGAAGATTCGTCAACCGGCAAGAGAGTTATTTCAAATAGAATGTCACGGATTTCCTATGGAAAATATGTCCTAACTAGAACTATCTACTGGCGACCGCCAGTAGATAATGAGATTATATATATATATGAGAGTATATATATTAGATTATATATATGAGATTATATATATGAGATTATATATATATGTATATATGAGATTATTATCTACTGGCGGTCGCCAGTAGATAGTTATAGTTAGGACCTATTATCCATAGGAAATCCGCAACATTCTATTTGAAATAACGTTGGCGCCGGTTGACGAATCTTCGCAAGCTTCCAACTTGTTGGGGCGCTCCGGTCCGCTCCTATCCTGAAAGTCTCGGAGTGATACGTCAGCGGGGCCGAGAAAAAGGGGGTCCTAAAACACGGTTTCCCCATTCATTTTTCCATAGGAACATTTAGTCGCAGCTACAGCCCGAACTGCTGAACGGAATGACACCAAATTTGGCAAAGAGGTAGCCCTTGGTTCAGTGTCGTGCCTTTTGCTTAAATGGTGTAAATCCGGTCAGTAGTTCCTGAGAAAATCAAAAATAAAGTCACATATATATCTATGGCCGAGTAGGGTCCGCTACCCTCCCGATCACGAGCTGCATGCTAATTAGCTGTCAACACTCCAAATCAGGAAGTGTTGGCAGCCATTTTGTCCCTCGGTAGAACCGAGGGACAGAAACAAGTGCGCAAAGCGCAAATGGGGGCAGGGTTGAAACACCCTGACCCCCTAGGTCTGCTCTGGGGGTCCCACAAGGACCCCCTGGGCAGAAAAAAGCATGAAAAAAAAAAAAATCGGCGGGATGCGCTTAGGGTGCGCGGATCCCGCCGTAAAAAAAAAAATCGCAAGTGTGCAAACGCACAAAGGGGGCAGGGTAGAAACACCCTGACCCCCTAGGTCTGCTCAGGGGGTCCCACAAGGACCCCCTGGGGAGAAAAAAGCATTTTTTTTAGAAAAAATCGGCAGGATGCGCTTAGGGTGCGCGGATCATGCCGTAAAAAAAAAATCGAAGCGCGGTCTCCCGCGCTTTGATGCTAATTTGCCCCCGGGTGGGCCAAGTCCCGGGGGAATGCGGGGGGTGGGTTTATAGTTAATGGGGGGGCCTCTAAGGCCCCCAAAGCCCCGGGGACCGCTACCCCCAGGGCATTGTAATAAAAATGGTGCGGGAGGGCTCTGAGCCCTCCCGCAGCCCAGGGGACCGCCACCCCCCGGGGCTTCTTTTTTTAAATTTAAAATACCTGTGTGGGGGGGCTCTAGCCCCCCCCCACATGCCCCGGGCACCGCCACCTCCCCGGGGCACTCAACATTTTAAAATGGGGGTCCGTTTCAGACCCCCAAAGCCCCGGGGACCACCACCTCCCCGGGGCTTTGCAGAAGTGGGGAGGGGGGCCACGCGGCCCCCCTCCTGGAGCCAGTGATGGCCCTGGGGACCGCCACCCCCCAGTGCCGGCTCCTGCAGTGTCCCGGGTTGCCTACCCCCGGGACACTGTAGTTTGTTATGACAGGACGGGAGCCTCGCGGCTCCCGTCCTGTCATAGCAAACTGCTATGAATTTTGGTAGCGAGAGCAGGGAAACCTGCTCTCACTTCCAAAATTCAAAGCAGATTGCTTTCCACATGGGGAGCTGCATGTTAGCAGCTCCCCATGTGGAAAGCAATGCCGGCTCCCGCAGGACGCGGGGAGCCGGCATGGTCCGTGGGGGAGTTGGGGTCCCCCCACAGACCCCAAAGGATAGGGCCAGCCCCGGGGGATGGCCCGGGAGGGGGGCCACGCGGTCCCCCTCCCCAAAAATAATTAAATATAAAAAAAATAATAATAAATAAAGGCCGGCCCCGGGGGATGGGGTCCCCGGGGCCTAAGGATGCCTTAGGAGGGGGGCCACGCAGCCCCCCTCCATGAAAATTTAAAAAAAAAATAAGGTGGCAATGGCCCGGGGATGGGGTCCCCGGGTCGAAGTTGGCCACGGGAGGGGGCCCACGCGGTCCCCATCCCGGTCCTTTTAAAAAAATTAAAAAAGGGGTCAGGCCCTGGGGGATGGGGTCCCCAGGGCTCAAAAATTACAAAAAGGGGGCCACACAGCCCCTTAAAAAAATCAACAAAAAAATCTGGCATCGCGCCGGAGGCCACGCCCCCTCCTTGTCAGCACTCTGCAAACGCGCCCCCTGGCACATTTGCAGATGGGGAACGAATTCCCCTTGAATACTGGGGGTCCCTGGGGGCCAACTAGCCCACCAGGAACCTCCAGTATGCGCCAGGGGGCTGCGTTGCAGAGAGGTGTACAGAGGCCACGCCCCTTTTTACACCTCTCTGCAAAGAAACTCTGTGGCGTTTTTTGGAGGTACATGGTGGGCTAGTTGGACTCCAGGGACCCTCCGGATTCAAGGAGACTTAATCCCCCAACTTAAAACGAGCCACGGGGCGTGTTTGCACAGTGGTGAAGGGAGGGGACGGGGCTTCAGGTGACATGTGTGCAAACAGGCCCCATGGCGCATTTTAAGATGGGGAATTAAATCCCCTTCAATCCTGAGGGTCCCTGGGGGCCAACTAGCCCACCAGGTACGTCCAGAAAGCGCCACAGAGCTGCGTTGCAGAGAGGTGCAAAAGGGGCGTGGCCTCTGAACACCTCTCTGCAACGCAGCTCTCTGGCGCATACTGGAGGTACAGGGTGGGCTAGTTGGACCCCAGGGACCCTCATGATTCAAGGGGACTTAATCCCCCAACTTAAAACGCGCCACGGGGCGCGTTTGCACAGATGTCACCTCAGGCCCCGTCCCCTCCCTTCACGATTGTGCAAATATTCCTCTAAAATCAGCCGAACTACGAATTCCGATTTACTCACCTGTTATCAGGAGAGACCTCAGTGCTGCATCTTTCAGCCCAGTACTGATCCTGAAAAGTAATTTTAACCGTACTAACCAGCAACTTGAATTTCCTTCCATAGGCTAACATTGACTGGTTTCACTTGGAAATTCTTCTAAGTGTGCAGTTTTGGAACTTTATAATATTCCTCTAAAATCAGCCGAAATACGAATTCCGATTTACTCACCTGTTATCAGGAGAGACCTCAGTGCTGCATCTTTGAGCCCAATACTGATCCTGAAAAGTAATTTTAACCGTACTAACCAGCAACTTGAATTTCCTTCCATAGGCTAACATTGACTGGTTTCACTTGGAAATTCTTCTAAGTGTGGAGTTTTGGAACTTTATAATATTCCTCTAAAATCAGCCGAACTACGAATTCCGATTTACTCACCTGTTATCAGGAGAGAACCCAGTGCTGCATCTTTTAGCCCAGCACTGACTGAAAAGTAATTCTAACCGTATTTACCAGTAACTTGTATTTCCTTCCATAGGAATCCACTGTCTGGTTTTCAGCAGAAAAGTTTCAAAGTGTCGATTTTCACAAACTACAAATATTCCTTAAAAATCGCCTGTATGACTTAAACGCATTCTTTCAACTGTTTACAGGAGATGCACCAGTGCTGGATCCAAGATCCACCACTGAGTAAGAAAAAGTAACGATAACACTACTTACCTGCTAAGTGAATTTCCTCCCATAGGATAGCATTGGTGATTCTATGTGAAAAAGTTTCTAAGTGTCAACTTTTAAAATACAATAATATTCCTTAAAAATCACTACTGTAACCAAAACGCTTTTACTCAACTGTTTACAGGAGATGTCCCAGGACTGAATCTAGGATCCAGTCCTGTGGTTAGAAAAAGTAATCCATAAAGTAACTAATTGCATTTAACTTGAAATTCACATTGAGCTCAATGTTGCATTGTGTTTGAAATTGTATTGCCCATTGCAACAACTGTAACTACTGTACTTAAAAGTCTATTGCCTATTTGCAAAGTATTTAAACTAAAGTAATTCATTCTGAGAAAGTATATTTTGTAATGTAATGTATAATGTAATTACAATGTATTTAAAAAATAAAATATCTAAAAATAAATAGTTTAAAAAAATGTAGTAAATCAGTATCAAAAAAATAAATATAACAATTAATACATTTAAAAATTGTCATTTACAAAACCTTTGAAATTCACTGAAAAAAACCATAGGTTTCAGACATGTTATAGTTAGGAATTAGCATTTAAAAAACCTTACAAATTCACTGAAAAAACCATAGGTTTCAGGCACGTTATAGTTAGAAATTAGCATTTAAAAAACCTTACAAATTCACTGAAAAAACCATAGGTTTTAGGGACAGTTATAGTTAGTTGGACATTGCACTCGTACAAAACCCGTGAAATTCCCCGTTATAGTTAGTTCAGGTAACTATAACTCGCGCCCCACAATGCACTGCTGATGACGTCACATATTACATCACTCATGACATGGTCAGTGACATCACTGATGACATCACTGATGACATCTCAAATGACATCACTGATGACATCACTGATGACATCATCCATGTGATAATTTGATGCATCTTCTCACACCCTAATATAACTTTTGATACACCCACTGTAAATTACAGACTGCCATTGTCAAAACCATAGACACTCCAACACCAATTACTATATACACATTCAATGATTCTTAGGTCTACACACACACATCTACTCACTCACCCGTACAGTCACTCATACTTATAGTCACTCAGTACAGGACTATTATATGCACTCATACACCTATATAAACACTCACACACCGCCACTCATCCATAGAGGTACTCACACACCTAGTCAGTCATGCAAAAATTTAAGCACACACCCATTTACTCACCTATACAGTTATACACACACCAGCTCACTTACTCATACAAATACTAGCACATTCTTACGCTCTTATACAATCTCTGATACAAGCACACATATATACTGCCTTTCACATACGTAGTTACTCACACATGTACCACTGGGACATACATTCACTCACTAACACACTCTTACACACACTTACCCACCCATACAGTCTATCACAGATGCACTCTTGTAACCATCCATCCAGTGAATCACCCACTCACACATCTATGCACAGAGTCGCACACACCCCACCCACACAAACACTCAGGCACTGTTAGACCTGGCATCCTTGACGTGGGTCTCCCTTCCATTTTTTCGTAATGCCTCCACTGTTGCCGATATGTTTTTGCTGGACTAGATGCTCATGGGCACTTTGCCGCTGCTAATCAGTGCCAAAGTGCAAGTGCTCCCTATCGTGAATTGATGTATGTATTAGTGACTCCATGATTGGATGATTGGTTTACTTGTCAGTCCCTAGTACCGTGCACTGAGTGTGCCCAGGGCTTGTAAATCCAATGCTGCTGGTGGGCTTGCAGCACGGGTTGTGCCACCCACAGAAGCAGCTTGTAAAATGTGTCTCAGGCCTGCCATCGCAGAGCCTGTGTGCAGCCTAGGGCTGCCATGTCGACTTGGTGAGTACACCCACTTACCAGTCCCTAAACCTTCCCTTTACTGCATGTTGGTCACCCCTAAAGTAGGCCCTAGGGCAGGGTGCATTGTAAGTATAAGGTAGGACATGCCCTGGTGTGTGTAGCATGTCCTAATAGTGAATTACAGCCATTTTCGTTTTCACTATTGCAAGGCTACCTGCTCCCCATAGGCCAGAATGGGCAGACTGACTATTACACCTTATAGTCAGAACTGACCCAGGGAACATGGTAGAAAAACGAATTTAGTATGCCTGAACTCAGGATGATAAAATACATCTTTTAGTGAAGTTGGTTTTAACATTCTGTGTTTGAAAATACCACTTTTAGAAAGTGGGTATTTTCTTGCCTAACTATCCAAGCCTGCCTCTGCTAGGTTGTGTATTCCTTGTCTGGAGATTGAGTGACAGGGGCTGGGGGTGGCTACAGGAGACAGGGTGAGTCAGCACAGGGCTGAATAGAAAGATCTGCATCCAGAGTGGAGGGAGGAGCTGCACCTGGGTCTGAATAGGGCTGTGCCTGCCTTCCACAATGCTGGCTCCACCTCCTGCTGGGCGGCTGAGCACACTGCCCCACATTCTGAAAGGAAAGAAGGAGTCAGAAAAACAAAGTGCTCCAGGACTGACCAGAACTGGTTTTGGACTAGGCAGAGGCCTCTCTGCCTCAGAAAACAAAGAGAATCAGGGTATAAGAGGGGCACCCAGACCCCAGGAAAATTAGATCACTTTTGGGAACAAGAAGAAACCTTTGCTGAGGAGCGGAACCAAGAAGAAACTGAGGAGAGACTATCCCTAAGCCTGAAGTGCTGCTTGGGGGATTGGCCTGCAGTGGTTTGCCTGACTGCCAAAGAAAGGAGAAAGGAACTTTTGCTTTGCTGTGACTTTCATCAACTTGTGAAGGATCTCCAAGGGCTTGGAAGAGAGCTTGCCCCCTGACCGAAGTCCCAGGACCATTGGACTTCACCCCCTTTGTGAATTGCTGCTGGAAACTCTGTTTCAGTGGCTACAGAGGTAGGGAGCTGTGACCGACTCTCACGACCGACTCGGTGTCCTGTAAGCACCGCATCGAAGCACCGTCTCGCCCTGCAACGCACGGCCCTGGTCTCACCGACTCCGTCAACGAGCCGCTGCCTGCACCGCATCGAGGGACAACGCGTCCTGCAACGCTTCGCTACGCCGAATCGAACTGGTCCGACCGACACGGTCACTGCTGCTGAGTTCGAGTCCTGTGACCGCACCGGAGTTGGGCACCGCTCGCACGCTTTGCGACGCACCGCCCGACTCGCACCGCTGTCCGGACTGATCGACGCCAGCTCCTGAATCCGGCTCCGTCGCCGCACCGCAACCTGCCAGCACTGCATCGAAGCACCGTCTCACCCTGCAACGCACGGCCCTGGTCTCACCGACTCCGTCTCGACGACGTCAATGAGCCGCTGCCTGCACCGCATCGAGGGACAACGCGTCCTGCAACGCTTCCATTTTTGCATCGCGACCGCGACGAACAGCCATCCGGCTCGCACACCCGTGCCTGCCGCTTCAAGTCAAAGGTACTGTGACCGAGTCTGTCTACGCGGTCAGCTGGATTTGTTAGACTCTGTTTGTTCTCGACATCGCCGTAGCCGGAGGAGGCTACCGACTCGCACAGAACCTTGAATTAAGCCTTTTTGATCAGAACTAAGTATTCTTGACAGTATTGTGGATTATTTTTGTCGTTTATGGTCTTGTGATAAATATATATAAAGTATACCTATTTTTATAAATATATAACCTGTGTGGTGTCCATTTGTAGTGTTGTCACTTGATTACTGTATGTGTTCACAAATGCTTTACACACTGCCTCTGAACTAAGCCTGTCTGCTCGTGCCAAGCTACCAAGAGGGTGAGCAGGGGTTATTTCAGGAGTGTACCTACTTTCCCTGAGTAGACTCAAGGGTCCCTATTTGGACAAAGGTACCTACCTCTGCCAACTAGAGACCCCCAAATCTAACAGGCACCCATACAGATACTCAGCCAACCAATCAATAACTCATATAGACACTCATGTAGCTATTCACAAACCCATGCTGCCACTTACACAGCAACAGACAGACGGATACAGACATTCACCCAGTTTAGTCACTAACCCATGCATTCAGTAAGATACGTTTAATCACTCACTTATAGAGTTAGTCACGCACCTACTAAATCATCCATTCAGACACTTATACACCCACTCATTCTTCAATACGCCTTTCCCTATATATATTAAACATATTTAAACTTTACAGAAACACACAGTCACTGGATGATGTCATTTGAGATGTCATCAGTGATGTCACTGACCATGTCATGAGTGATGTAATATGTGACGTCATCAGCAGTGCATTGCGGGGGCGCGAGTTATAGTTACCTGAACTAACAATAACGGGGGAATTTCACGTATTTTGTACGAGTGCAATGTCCAACTAACTATAACTGTCCCTAAAACCTATGGTTTTTTCAGTGAATATATATATATGTATTCATGAGATTATATATATATACCCAAAGTGCACAAGGACCCCACGAATCCACCAGGGAGACCAATTGTTTCTTCTATGGGGAGTGTCTTTGAAAATGTGTCAAAGTATGTGGATTTTTTCTTGCAGGGGTATGTCATTTCCCTTCCATCGTATGTGAGGGATACGAAAGATTTTTTGAAAAAAATAGATAAAATAGAATGGCAGACTAACTTTATGTTTATCACTATGGATGTTTCCAGTCTTTATACCATCATAGACCATGACCAAGGCATTCGAGCATGCATGAATTACCTTAATGACAGAAATATCATGTACTTTGATCATACTAAGATGTTGATTGAAATGATGGGTCTCTGTTTACGTAATAACATCTTTTTGTTTGATGGGGAACTTTTTAAACAGATACTCGGAACTTCTATGGGTACTTGCTTTGCCCCAAGTTTTGCATGCCTGTTCTTGGGACAGTGGGAGGAAGAAATTATGAGGGATACTAGTCTCTCTATGTATCTTGATAAAGTTAAGGCTTGGTTGAGGTACATTGATGACCTTTTTCTCATATGGGAAGGCAGTGAGGAAGAAGCTCTTGAATTCATTGACAAACTAAATGACAATAGGTACAACATAACTCTCACTCAGAATATAAACAGAGAAGAGATAGAATTTTTGGATGTCAAAATTAAGGTGGTCAATGGCACCCTTGAAACTAAACTGTTCCGTAAAGACACAGCTGGCAATAGCGTTCTTCATGCTCTCAGTCATCACCCGGATGCTCTGAAATGGAGTATCCCTTATGGAGAGATGCTGAGAGCAAGAAGGAATTGCAATACGGATGAGAACTATCTGGCAGAACAGGAAATTATGTTAGAACGCTTCAGGGAACGTGGTTACCCCGAGTGGGTACTCCAGAGAGCAGTTTCCAAACTTAAAGACATCGACAGACCCAGTACACTAGAGGAGAAAAACAAGGAAACTGAGCCCCAAGTAACACGTGTTATCCTTACTTATAACAACAAGTCAAGGAAAATACAAAAAATTCTCCAAGACAATTGGAATATCCTCAAAAGTGATAGCATTGTGGGCCCCACCCTTAGCGACAGACCGAGTATTAGTTATCGCAAAGGTCGTAGCCTGAAGGACTTGCTTATGCATGGGGATATCACCATACCTCCTAAGACTTCCACACACAATCTCAAAGGGTTTTACCCTTGTGGACACTGTAAAGCTTGTAAAAATAGCCATATGGTGAAAGAATACAGTGTGCCACACTCTATGAAGAAAAATACCATTTCACAATTTTTGACATGCAGTACCACACATGTCATTTATATTTTAGTGTGTCCATGTAACAAAAGATATATTGGCAGCACGACACATATGGCTAAGAAAAGGGTCCTAGAACATCTCAGGGCCATAAACAATAGGGATCCGCATTATCCTATCGCAAGACACTTTGCCGATTTTCACCTCGCTAACAGCTCACTTCTCAGCTACTTTGTTATTGAACAAGTGACAACTAGCTTTAGAGGGGGGAACAGGGAGCTCAGATTGAGGAAAAAGAATCTAAATGGATACTTGAGCTCGAGACGAGGTACCCGAATGGGCACAATTTGGACGAGGAATTAGCAACGCACCTTATGGAAGAATAACTGGCTTACACCAACATAGGTTTTTATGATATTGTTTTCCCGGATCAGCAAGCTGCATAAGTTAGACTGTATAAGCAATTTTTGCATGCGATTTAAAGTAACTTGGTTAATATAAGCAACTAATGAACAGTCTAGCAATTTGTTTAAAATGTTTGCACATTTTTAATCTTGTTTTTTATATTCTTGTGTTTTCTATTTTTCTACACAGGAGGAAAGGAAGGGGCCCACCGATATTCTGCGGACACTTCACGGGCCTCCTAACCTTTTCTTCGTCTCCACGACTAGAGCACTAATGTTTTAAAGATAAGACGATTTATAACATTTATCCTTTCTCTTTCTCTTTGCCTTTCTATTTCCTACTTGGGAATTTCTTACTTTTTCACTTATAGTCACGCTTGCTATTTGACTATTGTACAGTATAAGGATTTGTATGACTATGTCACTTGACGTTAGTATTGGTCTACTGTAACTGCATGGTACTTGAAATTCTCTTGCCACTTGGCGACCAGAAACAATGTAATTCACACGCTCTGTCGGTATGCCCTCCGGTCTTGAGCTAGCTGTATTTCAGCATGATGTGGATTTATGTTTATTCATCTTAATTTGATATTGATTTACCATGTATTGAAATGGATTTTCGTTTTTGGTATAACATATCTGCTGTTATTCTTTAAGGAATTATTGCCTTTTTAATCTGAATTTAGTCACTCCAATATGGCCGCCACTTTTATGTAGGTAGCTGGGTATCGTGCAGTCCTATGTCGATTTCATTTCCCCTGTACTGAGTCTATGTATTCACTTGGTGTACACTTGGTTCAGTGTGTGATCAAGGGAGCTTGCTCCCGAAACGCGTAACCTTGAACATTAAAAAACCTCTAATAGGAATCTGAGAGCGCGTGCTTATTTGCAATTGTGGACTCATATTTATGCCGGCATTGCTCTACCGGCTTCATCGCGCCACCGTACTACGGGCGGAGTTCCCAGGAGGAGCAACTCTTTTTTCAAAACTTTATCGAGGGATCTCTGCCGGCCGCTGACTTTTATTCAATTTGCATGGTGGATTACTACGAACTCCAAGTACCGCTGAGGACTTCAAGTACCAACTATAGGAAACACCGCTGATACGCGTCCCAGAGGTAAGCCTCATACCGCTGTTTTTCCCACGGGGAAGTGTGGTTAAACACACGATCCCGTCTCGGGTTTTGCTCCGGGTTTGGGGGCGGCTCTGGTTGGCGTGTTAGGGGTTTATTTCCTATTTGCACGTCTCGAACGGACCTGGTCATGATTATCGAACAGCCATATTGACCTTGTCTTATTGGCACTTTGCAATTTGAGCGTAATCTGCTCACCTGGTCCTGACACCTGTACTTGTACGTGGATAGACATTTCTACTTGAAGAGCGGCATACGGAACCTCCATTTTGGAGGGGATTCCTGTTACGGAAGGACAAAGGAAAAGTACTGTTACATTGAGGTAACTTGTCAACGAGGTCCCGTGGAGAGGCATTAACTTCAGTTGCGAAAGGCAACTGTATCCAGATCACTTATTCTGTCCATTGGCAGCAGCATGGATGAAGAATCCGGGAGACGCCTGGCTGCCCAAACATTACTTGCAAGAGCACCAGGAAAAACACAAGCCAATGCAACGCTAATTCCAGCCAACAGAGACAATATTTTAAGTCAAAAACTGCGAAAGTATGAGAAATTGAAAAAAACGGAAACATCTAAATGGTGGGAGGCAGTTTCCCTTCAAGATTATGTCGATAAAAATATGGTCCCGCGAGGGCTACGTATATACACAACACCATCGTATGAATCACCGAACCCGCGTATGTTAGAGGAGTGGGCAAATAATTCTGCTTCCAGCTCTAAAAACATGCTTTGCATTCTTATCAAATACGCATGGGAGGACAGAGAGATCATAATGAAAGAAATTGCTGATCTAGAAGAAGATTTTAAAAATGATACCGATCAGACAATTATTAACAACTTCAAGGAAGAATTAAAGAAAAGAATGACAGTCTACGAAGAGGACATTAAGCTTAGAAAACAACGTAAGCTTCATCGCGACTGTACGGATTACGAGACTGGGAGAATCCTTACATATAGCAGAAAGTATGACCATTTATATAATTTCCAGCCCCACGACTCTGCTACCAATCATACTGTCAGTGGGACAGGCACCCCGTTGACTACAGTGACTAGTGATTCGGACACAGATGTCTCGGCGCATACCTCGAGTACTGCGTCTGAAGTAGAAATCATTACAAGACCAGCTACTTTTTTAGACGAGTACCGGACAATGAGAAGACAGAAAACATTAATCACGACCCCTCAACCAACTCCGAGGGGGAGAGGACATCGGGGAAGAGGAAGAGGAAAAGGAAGAGTCAGGGGCGGAGCAAACAACGACGCAGCCGACGGAAACACAGGGCACAAAAAAGAAAATGCAACAAAGCCAATGGGAACCAGACGTGGTGGCTTAAGGAACAGGAAATAAACATGATGGACGATAATATGGTAAATAAAACTGTTATTAATCTTACAAGCCGAACTCTTTCTGCACTGGAAAAGAAAACACTATGCCTAGGCTTATCTTTTTGCCCCACCGAAACCTTTGACTACCCTAACACCAGAATAGATATTTTTAAATTCATAAGAAAACTTAAACTGACCAAATGGCATACTCTAAAGGGTGACATCACACGAGGACATCATGTAGGGGTAGATGTCGATCCTACCAGTCTCACAGTGGGTGATATGACTATGTTTCGTACATTACAGGATCTAGATAACATCAGCAATGTAGAAAATTCTCTTGCAACAATTGAAAACTCTGATATAACTACTGATAGGGCTGCCAAAACCCCCTTTAAACCTAGATCTGTTTTCTACCCTAACCTCTCGCATGACAATGTTGATACTTTTCATGAAGTAGTTACGAAAGCCCTCATGGACTGCAAACATCAGAAGACTAGATCAAATTTTGAAGGTAGTAACCTGACCAGGGCACAAAGAACTATCATTACATCTTTGGCTACTGATAGCGAGATTGTAATCCGTCCCGCTGATAAAGGAGGGAACGTTGTGTTACTTAGCAGAAACATGTATATGACTGAAGCGTACAGACAACTTGAGAACAACATGTTCTATATGAAAACCGACACCAAAACATACAATGACAGTATCCTGATGACTTGGGATAAACTGCACAAATGGCAGGAGGATGGTATTATAACATGGGAGGAGTACCTATTTTTGAAAAGGGACTATCCCAAATTACCTATTATTTACTTCTTACCCAAAGTGCACAAGGACCCCACGAATCCACCAGGGAGACCAATTGTTTCTTCTATGGGGAGTGTCTTTGAAAATGTGTCAAAGTATGTGGATTTTTTCTTGCAGGGGTATGTCATTTCCCTTCCATCGTATGTGAGGGATACGAAAGATTTTTGAAAAAAATAGATAAAATAGAATGGCAGACTAACTTTATGTTTATCACTATGGATGTTTCCAGTCTTTATACCATCATAGACCATGACCAAGGCATTCGAGCATGCATGAATTACCTTAATGACAGAAATATCATGTACTTTGATCATACTAAGATGTTGATTGAAATGATGGGTCTCTGTTTACGTAATAACATCTTTTTGTTTGATGGGGAACTTTTTAAACAGATACTCGGAACTTCTATGGGTACTTGCTTTGCCCCAAGTTTTGCATGCCTGTTCTTGGGACAGTGGGAGGAAGAAATTATGAGGGATACTAGTCTCTCTATGTATCTTGATAAAGTTAAGGCTTGGTTGAGGTACATTGATGACCTTTTTCTCATATGGGAAGGCAGTGAGGAAGAAGCTCTTGAATTCATTGACAAACTAAATGACAATAGGTACAACATAACTCTCACTCAGAATATAAACAGAGAAGAGATAGAATTTTTGGATGTCAAAATTAAGGTGGTCAATGGCACCCTTGAAACTAAACTGTTCCGTAAAGACACAGCTGGCAATAGCGTTCTTCATGCTCTCAGTCATCACCCGGATGCTCTGAAATGGAGTATCCCTTATGGAGAGATGCTGAGAGCAAGAAGGAATTGCAATACGGATGAGAACTATCTGGCAGAACAGGAAATTATGTTAGAACGCTTCAGGGAACGTGGTTACCCCGAGTGGGTACTCCAGAGAGCAGTTTCCAAACTTAAAGACATCGACAGACCCAGTACACTAGAGGAGAAAAACAAGGAAACTGAGCCCCAAGTAACACGTGTTATCCTTACTTATAACAACAAGTCAAGGAAAATACAAAAAATTCTCCAAGACAATTGGAATATCCTCAAAAGTGATAGCATTGTGGGCCCCACCCTTAGCGACAGACCGAGTATTAGTTATCGCAAAGGTCGTAGCCTGAAGGACTTGCTTATGCATGGGGATATCACCATACCTCCTAAGACTTCCACACACAATCTCAAAGGGTTTTACCCTTGTGGACACTGTAAAGCTTGTAAAAATAGCCATATGGTGAAAGAATACAGTGTGCCACACTCTATGAAGAAAAATACCATTTCACAATTTTTGACATGCAGTACCACACATGTCATTTATATTTTAGTGTGTCCATGTAACAAAAGATATATTGGCAGCATGACACATATGGCTAAGAAAAGGGTCCTAGAACATCTCACGGCCATAAACAATAGGGATCCGCATTATCCTATCGCAAGACACTTTGCCGATTTTCACCTCGCTAACAGCTCACTTCTCAGCTACTTTGTTATTGAACAAGTGACAACTAGCTTTAGAGGGGGAACAGGGAGCTCAGATTGAGGAAAAAAGAATCTAAATGGATACTTGAGCTCGAGACGAGGTACCCGAATGGGCACAATTTGGACGAGGAATTAGCAACGCACCTTATGGAAGAATAACTGGCTTACACCAACATAGGTTTTTATGATATTGTTTTCCCGGATCAGCAAGCTGCATAAGTTAGACTGTATAAGCAATTTTTGCATGCGATTTAAAGTAACTTGGTTAATATAAGCAACTAATGAACAGTCTAGCAATTTGTTTAAAATGTTTGCACATTTTTAATCTTGTTTTTTATATTCTTGTGTTTTCTATTTTTCTACACAGGAGGAAAGGAAGGGGCCCACCGATATTCTGCGGACACTTCACGGGCCTCCTAACCTTTTCTTCGTCTCCACGACTAGAGCACTAATGTTTTAAAGATAAGACGATTTATAACATTTATCCTTTCTCTTTCTCTTTGCCTTTCTATTTCCTACTTGGGAATTTCTTACTTTTTCACTTATAGTCACGCTTGCTATTTGACTATTGTACAGTATAAGGATTTGTATGACTATGTCACTTGACGTTAGTATTGGTCTACTGTAACTGCATGGTACTTGAAATTCTTTTGGTCAACAAAGGAGGGACTATGGGCTTTATGAATAGGTCCAGTATAAAAGCCCAAGTATTATGTTTGCAACAAAAGAGTTATACTGTTCCTATGGAGCGAGAGACAATACACAGGGGAATCTTAACCGACTGATCTAGTAGAATCAGAGTAAGGAATCCATTATGTTGGATTATAATGCCCTCACACACCCTGACGGGTGTCATGCTTCATCATTGGGCGGCTCCTCGTCGGGTCGGCGGTGCAATACCCGACGGGCTCCCTATAATAGGGGCACTTTATCGGAGATCTTTTTCCAAGCGCCGTCAGGTGAAGTGCGGGTGGGGGCCTCATATGTGTAGATGTGTGTGCATGGTGATAGTGAATGTAAAATAGAGTAGGGGTACCTATGAAAACAACTTTAATCAGGGGTCTCTACCTAAATAAAAAACAAAAACTAAGGCGTAAAGCTGAGATTGTATCTCAGTAAATGACGCTCTTATGAGTGATCGGTCAACATGTTTCTCGCCAAAAATGAGTATTCAACAGGCGATTCGTCAGGACCAGGAAACTAACTATCTACAACTAAAAAATCAATTGAAGTTGTGGCAACATACTCACAACAACCATACGGCTAAAGAGGTTGAGTACCTGGTTGTGCAGGAACTTCCCGCAAAAATGAACTGACCAGGCATCACGAGGGCTGCAGACCTACCCACTCCTACCAGGTCCGGCTGGTAGGAGTGGGTAGGTCTGCAGCCCTCGTGCGAACGGCACCAATTACATGAGGAACCCCTCATGTGTACTACCTACCGGGTACTGTGATGCCTGGTCAGTTCATTTTTGCGGGAAGTTCCTGCACAACCAGGTACTCAACCTCTTTAGCCGTATGGTTGTTGTGAGTATGTTGCCACAACTTCAATTGATTTTTTAGTTGTAGATAGTTAGTTTCCTGGTCTTGACGAATCGCCTGTTGAATACTCATTTTTGGCGAGAAACATGTTGACCGATCACTCATAAGAGCGTCATTTACTGAGATACAATCTCAGCTTTACGCCTTAGTTTTTGTTTTTTATTTAGGTAGGAGACCCCTGATTAAAGTTGTTTTCATAGGTACCCCTACTCTATTTTACATTCACTATCACCATGCACACACATCTACACATATGAGGCCCCCACCCGCACTTCACCTGACGGCGCTTGGAAAAGATCTCCGATAAAGTGCCCCTATTATAGGGAGCCCGTCGGGTATTGCACCGCCGACCCGACGAGGAGCCGCCTAATGATGAAGCATGACACCCGTCAGGGTGTGTGAGGGCATTATAATCCAACATAATGGATTCCTTACTCTGATTCTACTAGATCAGTCGGTTAAGATTCCCCTGTGTATTGTCTCTCGCTCCATAGGAACAGTATAACTCTTTTGTTGCAAACTTGAAATTCTTTTGCCACTTGGCGACCAGAAACAATGTAATTCACACGCTCTGTCGGTATGCCCTCCGGTCTTGAGCTAGCTGTATTTCAGCATGATGTGGATTTATGTTTATTCATCTTAATTTGATATTGATTTACCATGTATTGAAATGGATTTTCGTTTTTGGTATAACATATCTGCTGTTATTCTTTAAGGAATTATTGCCTTTTTAATCTGAATTTAGTCACTCCAATATGGCCGCCACTTTTATGTAGGTAGCTGGGTATCGTGCAGTCCTATGTCGATTTCATTTCCCCTGTACTGAGTCTATGTATTCACTTGGTGTACACTTGGTTCAGTGTGTGATCAAGGGAGCTTGCTCCCGAAACGCGTAACCTTGAACATTAAAAAACCTCTAATAGGAATCTGAGAGCGCGTGCTTATTTGCAATTGTGGACTCATATATATATATATATATATATGGGATTTTATATATATATACATGAGACTATATATATATATATATATATTTAAATATGAGAATATATAAATATATGAGATTATATATGATTATATGTATAGATATATGATTATATATAATTATATATATTTGATTATATACATGAATATATATATATGAGTTTATATATATGATTATATATTTATATGAGATCATATATATGCGATTATATATATGAGATTATATATATGAATATGTGAGATTATATATATATGAATATATGTGAGATTATATATATGAATATATATATATATGATATGATATATATATATATGAGATTATATATATATATGAGATTATATATGAGATTATTATATATATGAGATATAATTATATTCGATTATATATATATATGAGATTATATATATACGAGATTAAATATATATGAGATTATATATTTGAGATTACATATATATGAGATTATACATATATATATTTAAGATTATATATATATATTATATATATGTATGAGATTATATATATGAATATATATGATATTATATATATATCAATATATATGAGATGATATATATATATATGAGATTACATATATATGACACTATATATATATGAGATTATATATATAAGAGATTACATATATATGAGATTACATATATATTTTTTTTAAGATTATATATATATGATTATATATATATATATGAGATTATATA